>CM076579.1:269891066-270464499 GCA_034641835.2 Pinus albicaulis
ATACTAGTAATTTGGAGAAGGTCGTTACTGTGCTTGAACAAATTTCTAATCCTAGTAGAAATCAAGAATAACCTGAGAAAATTGTCAAACAAAATCAAGCTTTCAGTTTATCGAAGGAGCTATAAAAGGTAAAATTCCAAGAACCCCTTCTTAAGCTAGCCAATACACCACGTTACAAGAAAGAAATTTCAAAATTCATTAATCTTTCTTAGTCTGATGAAATTGTGATACTCTGAATTTGCATGAAGAAAATCCAGTGGTCACTTTTGGTCCACATGTGGAGGAGGTATATTCTTCTGTTCCCCCATTTTATATATCACTGCTTCTTCATGATTTCATTCTTCATAATTGTATGTTAGACTCAAGTGCTTCACATAATCTCATTCCATTATTTGTAATGAAAGAATTGAATTTAAAAATTACTAAACCTTATAGAGATCTATATTCATTTGATTCAAAAAGGTTGAAGTGTGTTGGGATTATCAAAGAGATTGCGGTATCCTTGGCCCAAATTCCAGCCAAAAGTATCATGATGGATGTAGTGGTCACAGATATTTTAGCTAGGTTTGGTATGCTTTTGTCCAGGTCTTAGGGAGCAAAGCTTGGAGGAGTTTTAAATCTAGACTTCACAGATGCTATTATTCCTATTTTTAATGGGGAAGAAAGAAGGTTATATAGAGAAACAAGATTTGTTAAAACTACCACAAAGAAAGATGCAGGAAATTCCCGTATTTATGGTCAAGAAAAAGAAGATCTTTCTTGTTTTATGCTGCATGAAGATGCAGATTTTATTGAAGGCTCAAAGAAGCATCTCTCTTCAGCAATTGTACATAATGAGCTATGTTCAAACAAAATTTGGAAGTGTTATTTTGATGGTTCCTATTCAAAAGATGGCACGGGAGATGGATTTTTACTGTTATCTCCAAAAGGTAATCTTTTCCCTTTTTCTTTTAAGCTTGAATTAAATCAACAAATAATGTAGCTGAGTATGAGGCATTAATTTTAAGTCTTCAAACTGCTAAACAAATGGGAATCTAGTGTATTTCCATTTTTGGTGATTCTAGGTTGATTGTAAGATAGATTAAAAACCTTTGTCAAACCAGGCATCCAAGGCTAAGATCATATAGGAATGAAGTATGGGACTTGATTGAAAATTATTTTGAAGCTTTGAATGTTCAATTCATTCGAAGAGAAGAAAACAGAATGGCAGATTCGTTGGCAGTTGCAGCTAGTACCTTCAAGCCACCTATAAATCTGAAACTAAGATATGAAATTGAAATGAGGCACAAAATTTCCATTCCTGACAATGTTAATAATTGGTAGGTATTTGAAGATGATGAGAAGATAAATCATTTTCTGACAGTTATTGAAAATTTTGAAGATATTAAAATAGACCAAGAAAGTTAACAGATTGATTAGAATGAAGACTTGAAAAATCTTAAGCAATCAATGGGTGATCAGAAAATAATCCACTAGAAAGATAACATATTTCCCAAAGGATTAGTTCCTCTTGAACTATTATTTGATTCAAATTATGTAGCACTGGATCCAAATAAGGTACCTCAAGAGGGTGAGATGGAAGATTGTAATCTAGGAACTCAACAGGAGCCCAAGGTTGTCAAGTTATTCAAGTGTGTCCCTAAGAATTATAAAGAAAGGTACATTGAATTTTTTTAAAATATATGGATGTGTTTGCATGGTCCTATGAGGATTTGAAAACATATGACTTAGACATAATTTAGCATAATATACCGTTGATGGATGGGATCAAGCCTCATTGACAAAAACTTAGACAGATCAATCCATTGCTCCTTTCTCCAATTGAAAAATAAGTGGATAAATTGTTGCAGGCAAAAATTATAGTCCCACCTAGATATTTAGAATTGGTTTCTAATCTAGTTCCTGTGAGGAAAAAGAATGGAGAAATAAGGTTATGTGTTGACTTCAAGAATTCAAACAGGGAAACACTTAAGGATAATTATCCTTTGCCTATGATGGACTATGTTTTACAGAAAGTGACAGGAGCATATATATTGTCTATGGTTGATGGTTTCTCTGGATACAATTAGGTAGCAGTTGAAAAATAATATTAGAAGAAAACAACTTTTACCACGCCCTGGGGAACGTTCATGTATGCAAGAATGACATTTGGCCTAATGAACATAGGTGCCACTTTTCAAAGCGAAATGGACATTGAATTTGTGGGTGATAAGTTTGTGGTTATATATTTGGATGATGTGACCATTTTTTAGGTTTAGATGATGAAAACTTGGAGAATTTACAGAAGGCTTTCTAGAAATGCAGAAAATTTGGGCTATCACTGAATCCCAAAAAATCATTATTTGCTTTGGAGGAAGGAAATTTTTTAGGACATATAGTTTTGAATCAGGGAGTAAAAATTGATCTAGCAATATTAGAAGTTATTCAGACAATTCCCTTTCCTGGGAGTAAAAAGGACATTCAGAGGTTTCTGGGAAAAATAAATTTCCTGATAATATTTGTCCCAAACTATGCTGAAATTGTCAGAAACATAACAAATATGATGAATAAGAATGAAGAAGTAAAGTGGGATAAGGATGCTAGAGAATCCTTTGCTAGGATTAAAGAAGTCCTTCAGGAAGCTCCAGTTCTGATTAGTCCTAATTATCAAAAGGATTTTCAAATATTTTCATTTGCATCACCTAATACCATTTTTGTTATATTGTTGAAGAAGAATGAAGATGGCAAAGAACAACCTATGCCATTTTTCAGTAAAGTTCTCAGGGGCGCTGAAATTAAATATAAAATTTTGGAAAAACATGTGTATGCTTTATTTAAAGCATTAAAATCATTTAGGACTTATGTGTTGTAGTCTTAGATAGTTTCTTATGTTCCTAACTCTACTGTGAAAGGTGCATTAGTTCAAAGTGATGTTAAAGGTAAAAGAGGAAAGTGGATAGCTAAAATCCAAGAGTATGACTTAGATATCAAGCCCACCAAATTGGTCAAAGGTCAAGGTTTGGAACAACTGTTGACAAAGTCAAATTTTCAAGCTTTGGGGATTAATTTGTTGGCACCCTTATGTGCTCTGATTAGTATAAGGATATTTTTCATTACTTATGTTTTTTCTCTTGTCCAACCTCACAAAACAGAACAAAGTATAGAGCTCTTAAGATAAAATCCCAGCCATATGTCGTAATTGATGCTAAGTTATATTGGAAGGATCCTTCTGGCATCTTTTTGTTATGTTTGATAGAAGGTGAATCAATGAAAGTTATAAAAGAATATCATGAGATTCTATGTGGAGGTCATTAAAATTGGAAGGTTACTGCTCATGAAATCATCAAATCAGGTTTTTAATGGCCCTCCTTGTTTGCTGATGTATACAGACCAGTTAGAAGCTGCTAAAATTGTCAGTTATTTGCATAAAATAAAAGGTTAGCTCCTCTACCTCTTCTCCCACTGTTCATTAAAGAACCTTTTAGGCAATGGGGATTAGATTTTATTGGGGAAATTAATCCACCATCGAGTGGATAGTTCAAGTTGATTCTAACTGCCACTGATTATTTCACAAATTGGGTGGAAGAAATACCTACCAGAAACGCTAATGACCTGGTAGTAATGGAGTTTCTGGAAGAAAATATCTTCAACAGATTCAGGTGTACAATAAATATTGTAACTAAAAATGCACAAGTATTCAATTCAATTTGATTAATTAATTTTTTCCAAACATATAATGTAATTTTATCTCATTCTACAACATATCATCCTCAAGGGAATGGGCTAGTTGAATCTTCTAAGAAGACATTGGTCAAGATTTTTATGAAGACAATTAATGAAAATCAGAAAAACTGGGATTCAAAATTGACATTTTCTCTTTAGGCAGTGCGAGTAATTACTAGAAGATCTACAGGTAAGTCCCCTTATGAGCTGGTTTATGGAACTCAAGCTTTATTTCCTACTCGGTTGGTTAGACTAGTGATTTCATTTCTTGAAGAAGCACAAGAATAAATTAATGCATTGGTGAGAAGGTTGAACAATGTTATAGAATCAAGTGAGAGGAGGAACAAAGTCAGAGAAAATTTGATCACTTATCAAGAAAAGTTGAAGTTTATTTTTGATAGAAAAGAAAAAAAGATTATTTTTCAAACTAGATATTTGGTGTTAAGATGTGATACCAGAATAGAAGAGAAGGGAAAACATGGTAAGTTTGACCCACTCTGGTATGGCATTTACAATATTGTTGAGGTAAGATCAAATAACACATTTATTCTGGAGAATCTTGATGGAGAGACAATAGAACTACATGTGAATGGGCAATATCTCAAGCATTATTTCCAACATTGAGATTTTATGTTCCACCATTGTACATATTCAGATTTCTCATTGTTCATATTTCATCAAACAACATTTGACTCCATGCCTGAAGTGAAGGCACTAATCTGTAGTTCTTAGTGTTTCATGGAAAAAAAAACTACCCCCAAGTGGAGCCAGATGTTGTGGCTCATTTGCAATATCCTTTATTTTAATTTTTCGAAAATACAAAAAAATGGAAAAATATATAAAATATGTGTTAAAGTAGAGCTTCCTCACACTTTAACTAAAGTTGTAATGTTTTTGTAAATAAAAATTTCAACACTTTGAAGGATCTGCGAAGGTGGACCAAACTCCTCAAGTGGTGGTGAGGACTCTTCCTCTTCTATTCTTCTATTTTCAAACTCCTTGATCAACTCTTGAAAAAACTTAGCAAGAGTAGACACTCTTGCATGGTTCAATTGGATGAACCACCAAATGTGGGCTTCACCTTCTAGGTGTAGTGCTGAGATCTCAACAGCTTCTTCCTCCACTAGATGATGTAGCAGGAAAAATGCATCCAACTTCCTCACCCAAGCTCTTGCTGTAGATGACCCATCGAATGTAGACAACGGAAATCTATTGCCTTTGATTTCTCTTTTGCTGCATGGTCTCTTCTCTTCCTTCAACTGGATGAATGGTGGAAAATCTAGAGTCTCTTTTTAGGCTCTAGGTTGATATTTGAACTCAACAAGGTAATTTCTCAGAATCAGATGATCGAGGTGTCCTTCATGCTTTTATCTTTCTTCTTCATGAGAATAGGAAGTGCATGGTCCTCCCTCTTCTTTTTTCTCTTCCTCTTTGGAGAGGCTCTTATTATTCCTGAATACTGATGAGAGAAATCTCATATTCTTCATCATTTTTATCTTCTTTGGTTAGACTCATAGGCTGAGCCAGGACTATGCTTTGATACCACTGTAATATCCCAAAATCGAGACTGCTAGCAAGGCATGACTGGAAAACGTATTTTCCAGTAATGAATTCTATAGGATTTTAAACCAAGACCTAGATCCCTTAGATAAATTCATCTAAGACTGAAATCCAAGAGGTGTCTCAAAATAAAGGCCTCTAGGTGCGTTAAACAAATCTCCCACACCTAGTTGTCTTCAGAAAGTGCCCGATGAAGGGGCCGCAACAATGCATGAACATACCATGGAATAACAATGTTATTTTACAACCATGAACACATGAAGGTATGTGTAGCCAAAAAATGTATAATATAGCAGCAAATGTATACAATTCTTTGAGGAATCACTCACTCAAACTAGGCAATGAGAGCCTCAACAGAACATGTACATCAAAATGGAGAAACACTGCTACATGAAAGAAGCCATGGCTATGACTACAAAGTTTATAAGAGGAACTTCTACAGAAATGATATCAATAAAAATATATGACAACATATTTCTCAAATAAAGTGGGGAGCAAAGTTCTAACCCATGGAGACAATAATACATCAATCCTCAGAAGGATTGGCTGAAATATACAAAATTGGCAAAATGTCGGAGTTGCAGGGTAGCAGCTGCAAATTAGAAAATGGAACTGAATGGATAATACTGAAGATGTTGCATCTGATGTCAATATCTCCTCCAATGGACCTTCCAAGTGAAAGGCTGATCCTAACATTGAAGATATCACCCTCCAATCAACACTGCAAACCCTCACTGCAAGCGCACTCTGAAATAACGCAGTCTAAGAGGGAAACTGCATTGTAGGTGGGATAGAAAGTGCTGGCCTGATTCCAATGATATTTAATAAGCTTTGAATCCTCCCTTACTAATTTCCCAAAGAAAATAAGGCCCCTTCCTCTAAAAAACAAGCCAAGGAATGGTGTTGTGGAACCTCCACTGCAACACCCTACAACACAAAGTTACACTTGAGCAGAAATAAAGATGTAGCTGAAGGAATTGCTTTGGCCTTGAGCCAGGATGTGGAGAAATCAAGTGAAATACCTTAAGAGGCCTCTCAATAAGGAGAAGAATTCCTAAACAGGAATCCCTCATGCTAAGCAGCACTACAGCTATACTAAACAACAAGAGAATGCACAAAGTCTAAATAGACACAAAATCAATAATCATATGCATGTGAAACAATGGCTGCCTTGCCCTCATTTTAAACACATGAGATATCCCTCTCCATGGGTTCCACTCTTTATGGTTTCCTCCATCAAGGAAACTTCCCTCCTCTTTCTCTTCGTTGTCCCACAATATGATCTCCACCTCATACCTCTGTGTTGTTTGACTTGGTCAAACTTGACCTAGCCTTCTTGAAAATGTCTCCTTTCACACATGAGGGTGTGAAATCTAGTTCCACTGATGATCCCATTTCATACAAAGAGGTATTTTAGCCATTTTTTTATTATGAATGGTCCTTCTCACCCAATTACTCAACTCCTAAGTGAAAATAGCAAAATTCAATATTCCAATTTATTGTAGGAGAATTTTGGAATATTATAGTCCTCCCCTCCCAAATGTTTCTTGTCCTCAAGCAACTGCAAGGATATAACTGAGAAGTTTCCCCCAAGGCATGGAGACTCAAAAGTGTTGGGAAAACATCTTCCCGAATTGGATCCTCCATCCCCAAGCAATCATCTAGACAAAATGAGTCACCTCCCAACATGGCAACTCCTGAAAATCTCCTTCCACCTCAAGCTCCAGAAATGAAGTTTGGCTGAAAATATGAGCATGGTAAGCATCATAGACTACATCATTTTTTCCTCCTCCCCACTTATGGTAAGTGTAGAGCATGTGCTGATCCTGGGCTGCAAAAGTATTTCCCTTAAGTGGCAAAGTGAAGAACAATCCTCCAAAGATTCATCCTCCAACATTGAAGAACAAGCTGGCCCAAAATGTTTCATCCATGATGAATAGGACATGGTCATCATAGAACATCCTAATGAGAATTTTGTTTAAGGTTTTACATGATGATACATGATACAAACAATGCCTCAAAAGGATACAGCGCAGTCTCATCCACTGCAATTTCAGAAAATAGTATGGCAAGTAACATACAAACATCATCACATCTACCAATGAATAGTAAATGGCTAAATATGTCAACAATACATGATAAAATACTTGCCCATGGTTATACAATGGATGGCTATCAAACTCATGGCCCACCCAAAAAGAAAACAAATGTGTGGTTGTGGTGGCCATATGTCCTCCCATGCTCCCATTAGAACATGTAGTGCAGAAAATGTGGGAATTCTCTCCCCTCAAGGACACATCCAACTCATGTGTCAATCTCTCAATCATGCTCTCAAAAATAATAGAAACAATATCTACAAATGGAGACATGATCAATACAATAATGAAGGAAATACTGATGGCTTCATGTGGTGCTTGAAGATACCAACAATCCCCTATGTGTGTACAACGCAGTTTTACAAACTGCTACTTCAGCAAAGTACAAGGAAAAATGTTTATTTTTACATGGTGAATCATGCATGTATTCATATGGTAATTGTTTGGGTGAAAAAACTGAACATACATGTGATGATTAAAATTTTTCCCAAGGTCACATAAAATATGGCTGCCTCCATCATATATTTTGGCCCAACTTAGATCATGGATCAATGTAAAAGGCTTTCCCTCTTATGGAGCAATGCACTGCATGGCAATGGAAAGAGTATACAAATAAATAAATGTGAAAAGAAACTTCTTACCATATTCCAGAAGTAAGATTATACATGGATCCATGAGTGAGTCCTCCATAGTGTTTTGGCATGCTATGAAGAGGAATGAACCATGTTCTGCAAGAGGATCCTCCTTCTCATGCTTGGAAATCCAAGTCAAGAAGAATATGTCATAGTGATAGATGTCTCCATCCACTACTCTATCATTCTCACCTCCTCCTTTTTCACCAAGTGCATTCAATGTGAAGTGATCCTGGGGACACTCCATCCATAAGTCCCTTCTCCAAAGTGATAGTGCTGTGAGCTCATGCAAATAGGCTCCTGTCAATACAAAGCTCTATTCTTTGACATGCTCCTTGTCAAAGATTCCTCTAGTAATGCTGCTACAAATATGGAATGCATCCCAAGATGGAAGTGCTTCCAAATCATCCAAGGCCAAGGAGTAGCCCCTTTTCACCATGAGAGTGCCCTTTTCTACTCCTGCAACATCACACAACATGTGAGAGAAATTTTTCCCTTGCTCTCTCAAGTACAACTCAAGCAACCCAAGTTCTTTCTACCTCCTTATGCTCCCATCATACAACTCATGTGATGAAGACACAATGAATGATATGAATGTCACATCAACATCATGCCTCCATAATCTATGCTGCCCAATGATGCAAGCATCTTGCCATATTTTCTCCATCCTCCTACTCTTAGGAAGATTCTATGCCAAAGGATGGCCAAACTCTTTCAAGAGTAACCAGTGCAGCCAAGCCTCCTACTGCTCGGTATCATAGATCTGCAATTGGCTTACTAGCCTCTTACTCCTCATCCACATCCACTCACCCAATGGTGGATGTCTCCTTCCATCATCCAACTTGGTACTCCTCCCATGAGGGCTACCATCATCCCAAATCAATTTTCTGCATTTCATGGGATTTTGAAAAGAAATATTCACAACGATCAATTTGACCCCATAAGGATCCAAATACGTGGTAGGAAAAAACCTCCCATCATGATGTGTATGGCTCAAGGGATGTCCAACACAAGCATGAGAGATGTTATCCATCTGAAGATGTCCTCCATCATTGATCTGCTCCTGTGAGAAGGGAAGAACCTCCTCAAATTGGTGAAGAATCTTACACTCCATGATGTGTGGGAGTGCACCTCTACTAAAATCTCTCCATGAGATCCCCCTCTCAACAATAGTCCTCCAAAACCAATGAGGTCTGCTGAAAGTATAATTTTCTCTTTGAGCTGAGAGGAGATCATTGAGAAAGGGTCATCTAGAAAGGAGAAAGAGTTGCTCACTTCAAGATGTCTACTATCTTCCTTCAAGTCTTCAAACCCCAACCTCCAATGTGATATGCAATCCAACAATGGCTCATGAGGATGATGGTTTATTTCCTCCTTGAATGTTTCAATGTTGCACAGTGTAGTGCAATAATGTTTCTCTATATTAGTAGTGTGATTTGACCCTTGGTCATGCAAAAGAAAATTTCCACAACTTTAAAAAGGACTTGCTGCAACAATATATAGTGGAAATATTTTCATACCTTGATGATATTTTGGAACTTCTTGTAGGGCTACAAGAGTTCCTTCCTCCAAAGTGTTGGCTGCCCCAACTATTGATGCATGTGGCTGCTCCTCCATGGGTGTGACAGTGCTAGGACCAAACTCCTCAAGTGCTGGTGAGGGCTCTTCCTCTTCTATTCTTCTATTGTCAAACTCCTTGATCAACTCTTGAGAAAACTTATCAAGAGTAGACACTCTTGCATGGCTCAATTGGATAAACCACCAAATTTCGGCTTCACCTTCTAGGTGTAATGCTGAGATCTCAACAGCTTCTTCCTCCACTACAGGATGTAGCTGAAAAAATGCCTCCAACTTCCTCACCCAAGCTCTTGTTGTAGATGACCCATCGAATGTAGACAACATAAATCTATTGCCTTTGATTTATCTTTTTCTGCATATTCTCTTTTCTTCCTTCAACTAGATGAATGGTGGAAAATCTAGAGTGCCTGTGTAGGCTCTAGGTTGATATTTGAACTCAACAAGGTAATCACTCAGAATGAGATGATCCAGGTGTCCTTCATGCTTGTCTCTTTCTTCTTCATGAGAATAGGAAGTGCATGGTACTTCCTCTTCTTTTTGATATTCCTCTTTGTAGAGGCTCTTCTTATACCTGAATAATGATGAGAGAAATCTCATGTTCTTCATAATTATGATCTTCATTTTCTTAGACTCACAGGCTGAGCCATGACTATGCTTTGATACCACTGTAATATCCCAAAATCAGGACTACTAGCAAGGCATGACTGGAAAACACATTTTCTAGTAATGGCTACTACAGGATTTGAAACCAAGACCTAGATCCATTAGATCAATGCATATAATATTTAAATCCAAGAGGTGGCTCAAAAGAAATCCCTCTATGTGGGTTAAACAGATCTCCCACACCTAGTTGTCTTCAGAAAGTGCCCGATGAAGGGGCTGCAACAATGAATGAACATACCATGGAATAACAGTGTTATTTTACAACCATGAACACGTGAAGATATATATAGACAAAAAATGTATAATATAGCAGAAAAAGTATACAATGCTTTGAGGAATCACTCACTCAAACTAGGCAATGAGAGCCTCAACAGAACATGTAGATCAATATGGAGAAACACTGCTACATGAAAGAAACCATGGCTATGAATGCGCAGTTTATAAGAGGCACTGCTATATAAATGATACCGATACAAATATATGAAAATATATGGCTCAAATAAAGTGGGGATCAAAGCTCTAACCCCTGGAAACAATAATACATCAATCCTGAGAAGGATTGGCTGAAATATAAAAAATTGGCAAAATGTCAGAGTTGCAGGGTAGCAGCTGCAACTCAGAAAATGGAACTGAATGGAGAAGAATGAATATTATGCATATGATGTCAATATATCCTCAAATGGACCTTCCAAGTGAAAGGCTAATCCTAACACTAAAGATCTCACCCTCCAATCAACACTGCAAACCCTCACTGCAAGTGCACTCTGAAATAATGCAGTCTAAGAGGGAAACTACGTTGTAGGTGGAATAGAAAGTGTTGGCCTGATGCCAATGATCTGAAATAAGCTCTAAATCCTCCCTAAATTATTTCCCAAAGGAAATAAGGCCCCTTCCTTTGAAAAACAAGCCAAGGAATGGCGTTGTGGAACCTCCACTGCAACACCCTGCAACACAACATTACACTTGAGCAGAAATAACACTGTTGCTGAAGGAATGACTTTGGCCTTGAGCCAGGATGTGGAGAAATGAAGTGAAATCCATCAATATGCCTCTCAATAAGGAGAAAAATTCCTAAACAAGAAACCCTCTTGCCAAGAAGCACTGCAACTCTGCTAAATAGCAGTAGAATGCACAAAGTCTAAACAGACACAAAATCAATAATCATATGCATGTGAAACAATGACTGCCTTGCCCTCATTTTAAACACATGAGAGCTCCCTCTCCATGGGTCCCACTCTTTCAGGTTTCCTCCATCAAGGAAACTTCCCTCCTCTTTCTTTGCGCTGTCCCACAAGATGCTCTCCACCTCATACCTCTGCGCTGTTTGACTTAGTCAAACTTGAACTAGCCTTCTTGCAAATGTCTCCTTTCACACTTGAGGGTGTGAAATATAGTTCCACTAATGATCCCCTTTCATACTAAGAGGTATTTTATCCATGTTTTTATTATTAATGGACCTTCCCACCCAATTATTCAACTCCGAAGTGAAAATAGAAAAAGTGTATATTCCAATTTATTGTAGGAGAGTTTTGGAATATTACAGCGACCAACATTTAACAGGATCACCGCCTTTAGGCTAGAGTACCACAGGCTGATAAACTCTCCTAAAACAATCATTAAATTGTGGAAGAAATGCAAATATTGGATGGCTATTCTACCAAATTATCCCTCATATTATAAAAAGGACAAGTCATACAATCAAGGAAATGTGGCAGCAGTGGAGCAAATTCCTATTCAGCAGATAGATTAGAGTTTTAGTTTTATTTTATCTTTATTAAGAGAGTTCAATTGTAATGAGATATTTTGATGATATGTAATAGGTAGTTTAAGCAGTTTCAAGTAGTTTTAGAAGTTAAGAGTAGTTTCAATAGTTACAAACTGCTTTACATTGTATTTAAAGAGAAAGAGAAGAAAGGAAAGGGTTCCGGGTTTTGGACCTTTGGACTATTGTAAATATTTTACTCAATTTTCTGATGATTAATGAATGAAGATCAAGATTCTGGCATTTTTTGTTGTTGATATGTTTTCTTGTTTCCATTCTGTCTTTTTCTTCTATGAATAAATTGAAGTAATGAAGTTGCAGGTCTCTTTTTACATATGTGAATAAGAAATAAATATCCTTAATGGGTGCTCCTTCATTTTAACTATTCCACACACATAAAATTATTCTAAGGTTTAAATTGATAGATCTTGTTTATCAACATATCAATTTGAGCTTCCTTCATGTTCTTCCTATTAATATCAACAGATAATGACATTGTGAAGCATTTATTATGTCAGGTTCTTAAGGGCTTTAATAATTAATTTCTAAAGGTGATTAAGCAAACACTATCTGATATCATATTTTTATGACATATATATATATATATATATATATATATATATATATATATATATATATATATATATATATATATAGATATGTCTTGAGCACTGATTCCTTACCACATCCAATTGATTTTTTCTTAAGTTACGACATTTTTTGGCATCATTGCCGGGGACGAAGAAGCAAAATTCATTCCCTAGGTTCTTGTTATATTTCCTCTGGTTATTCAGAGAGGAGGAAATATCAGGTTGTATGTTTATTCTGTAATTCTGGCATATAAAAGACCTAATATGAGGTTAGATACCTCGCAACAAAAGGTTCCTATTCTGTTTGATCTCGAAAAATTGGTTTCTAAAAGGCTCAGAAACTAAAAAATCCTTCCACACCTGATCTTACACTACCTGCACCTGGCAGAAGTTCACATAACCCTTCATCTAAGGATATTTCTTGGAAACTCACTTTCTTGGAACAAGAATCCTTTTCCTCACCTGTCCATTTTCAAGAACTAAGGTTAGAAGAAAAATCCTTTGAGTCTATTTCATTTACCTTCACATAATCTCAACCAAATACATTTGTTGTTTCTTTTGCCATCATTCATCAACCCATTCCCATATCATTTTTTTCACCCCCTTCATTCACATTCACAACTAGTTCACTAACCCCACCTACTCAGGGAGCGATTAACCAAGGCATAAACATGGCGACCCCTTTTTCTTAATGAATAGGTATGCACCGTTAAATCTTCCACAACCTATGAATTCCATGCCCCAATAATATCTCAAGTTACTTCCTCGTTTTACCGGTTAAGATGAAGTGACTGCAGAACAACACTTGCCATTGTTTTGCACTTTTGCTGAGAATCTAAATGTATAACATCTAGATGTAGTGATGATACTTTGTGTACAATCTCTGAATGTAGAGGCAAGAAAATGGTTTAAAGGTTTTCCAAATGACTCAATTAATAATTGGGAGGAATTAGAAACACAATTCACCCAAAGATAGGGTTAAAAAAGAGATCATGGTTACTCATTGACAAATTTTATTGCAATAAAGAAAATTTTTAATGAAAACATGACTGATTTTATTAAAATATTTAATAAATTGTATAATAGTTTACCCATAGAAATGAAACCCCCTCCTGTTGGAGTAAGGGTATATTTTGCTGGAGCCTTTGAGTCAGAATTTAGTTTCACTTTAAGAGAAAGGAGATCTCCTACTCTTGAAAAAATACAAGCTGATGCTTTGGAAATTGAAGAAAAAATGACTGTTGCTGGGAAAACACAAGAAAAGCAGTTAGTTCAAGAGAAAGGCAAGGCTAAAGAAGAATCATCACAGGATCACAGGATTGATGACATGACAAAGGTTATCAAGAATTTGTCGAAAAATTTAGTAAATATGGAGTTAGAGAATAAAAAATCCCAAATGCCTAAACAAAAAAATAGAGGAGTTTTCAATCCTCAATTTAGAAAGTAGCCCTTGCGAATCTTGCAGAGGGAGAGGAAAGATCAAGACCAAGTTCAAACACCACTATATATAGAAGCAACACCTTCACAGTCTACTGAAGATGATCAAAGGGAAGTTGAAGATCAAATATCTGCCATGCACATGAAAGAAGATGAGGAAGAAGAAGAGTGTGAAGAAGAATACACCAAAGCTGAGGTGTCCTTTGACCAAGAAGAGATGGATGATTATTGTAGGCAATTTACAGATTTTATGTAGGAAAATTTAAATAAGAAATATGATTTAATATAAAGAAAGAGATAAAGGATGCAGGATGATATAGAACAACAAAAAGAGTCAGTATCTTCTCCAATGGCAAATCCACAATCAAAGAACTCAGTAAAACAAACAGATAAGGGAAAAAAACCTACGAATCCAGTAAGTGGAACATAAATACAACAGGTTGAGACTTCGCGAAACAAGTCTATTGATACTAGTAATTTGGAGAAGGTCATTACTGTGCCTGAATAGATTTCTAATCCTATCATAAATCAAGAAGAACCTAAGAAAATTTTCAAATAAAATCAAGCATTCATTTTATCGAAGGAGCTAGAAAAGGTCAAAAGCCAAGTACCCCTTCTTGAGCTAGCCAAGACACCAGGTTACAAGAAAGAAATTGCAGAATTCATTAATATTTCTTAGTCTGATGACATTGGTGACACTGTGAATTTGCAAGAAGAAAATCTAGTGGTCACTTTTGGTCCACATGTGGAGGAGGTAGATTTTTCTTTTCCCCCATTTTATATATCATTGCTTCTTCATGATTTCATTCTTCATAATTGTATGTTAGACTCAGGTGCTTCACATAATCTCATTCCATTATCTGTAATGAAAGAATTTAATTTAAAAATTACTAAACCCTATAGAGGCCTATATTAATTTGATTAAAAAATGGTGAAGTGTGTTTGGATTATCAAATACATGGTGGTATCCTTGGCCCAAATTCCAACCAAAAGTATCATGATGGATGTAGTGGTCACAGATATTCTAGCTCGGTTTGGTATGATTTTGTCCAAATCATGGGGAGTGAAGCTTGGAGATGTTTTAAAACTGGACTTCACAGATGCTATTATTCATTTTTTTAATGGGGAAGAAAGAAGGTTATATAGAGAAACAAGGTTTGTTATAACTAACACAAAGAAAGATGCAGGAAATTCCCCTATTTATGGTCAAGAAAAAGAAGATATTTCCTATTTTATGCTGCATGAAGATGTAGATTTTGTTGAAGACTTAGAGAAGAAGCTCTCTTTAGCAATTGTACATAATGAGCTATGCTCAAACAAAATTTGGAAGTGTTATTTTGATGGTTCCTATTCAAAATATGGCACAAGAGCTGGAATTTTATTATTATCTTCAAAAGGTAATATTTTACCTTTTTATTTTAAGCTTTAATTTGAATCAACAAATAATGTAGATGAGTATGAGGCATTAATTTTAAGTCTTCAAACTGCTAAACAAATGGGAATCGAGTGTATTTCCATTTTTGGTGATTCTGAGTTAATTATAAGACAGATTAAAAACCTTTGTCAAACCAAGCATCCAAGGTTAAGATCAAATAGGAATGAAGTATGGGACTTGATTTCTGAAGATTTTAATGTTCAATTCATTCCAAGAGAAGAAAACAGAATGGAATATTCGTTGGCAATAGCAACTAGTACTTTCAAGCTACCTATAAATCTGAAACTAAGATATGAAATTGAAATGAGGCACAAACACTCTATTTCTGACAATGTTAAGCACTGGCAGGTATTTGAAGATGATGAGAAGATAAATCATTTTCTGAAAATGATTGGAAATTTTGAAGATATTGAAATAGACCAAGAAAGTGAATAGATTGATCAGAATGAAGACTTGAAAAATCTTAAGCAATCAATAGGTGATCAGAAAATAATCCAATTGAAATATAACATATTGCCCAGAGGATTAGTTCCTCTTGAAGTATTATTTGATTCAAATGATGTAGCACTGGATCCAAATAAGGTACCTCAAGAGGGTGAGATATAATATTGTAATCTGGGAACTCAACAGGAGCCCAAGATTGTCAATTTATTCAAGGGTGTCCCTAAGAATTATAAATAAAGGTACATTGAAATTTTCAAAAAATATATGGATGTGTTTACATGGTCCTATGAGGATTTGAAAACATATGACCTAGACATAATTCAGCACAAGATACCATTGAAGGATGGGATCAAGCTTCACAGACAGAAACTTAGACAAATCAATGCATTTCTCCTTGCTCCAATTGAAAAAGATGGGAATAAATTGCTGTAGGAAAAAATTATAGTCCTACTTAGATATTCGAACTCGGTTTCTAATATAGTTCATGTGAGGAAAAAGAATCGAGAAATAAGGTTATGTGTTGACTTCAGGGATTTAAATTGGGCATCACTTAAAGATAATTATCCTTTGCCTATGATGGACTATGTTTTACAAAAAGTGACAAGAGAATATAGATTGTCTATGGTTGATGGTTTCTCTAGATACAATCTGGTAGTAGTTGAAAAAGAAGATCATAAGAAAACAAATTTTACCACACCCTGGGGAACGTTCATGTATGCAAGAATGCCATTTATC
Source organism: Pinus albicaulis (assembly GCA_034641835.2). Taxonomy (NCBI): domain Eukaryota; kingdom Viridiplantae; phylum Streptophyta; class Pinopsida; order Pinales; family Pinaceae; genus Pinus; species Pinus albicaulis. Next base: position 269,907,701 of record CM076579.1, read on the forward strand.
CCAATGAACGCGGGTGCCACTTTTCAAAGGGAAATGAACATAGAATTTGTGGGTGATAAGTTTGTGGTTATATATTTGGATGATGTGACCATTTTTTCAGGTTTAGATGATGAACACTTGGAGCATTTATAGAAGGATTTCTAGAAATGTAGAAAATTTGGGCTGTCATTGAATCCCAAAAAATCTTTATTTTCTTTAGAGGAAGGAAAGTTGTTAGGACATTAGTTTCGAATCAGGGAGTAAAAATTGATCTAGAAAGAGTAGAATCTATTCAGACAATTCCCTTGCCCAGGAATAAAAGGATATTCAGTGGTTTCTGGGAAAAATAATTTTCCTGAGAAGATTTGTCCTGAACTATGCTAAAATTTTCAGAGACATAACAAATATGATGAAGAAGAATGCAAAAGTAAAGTGGGATAGGGATGCTAGAGAATCATTTTGTAGGATTAAAGAATCCCTTTAGGAAGCTCCAGTCTTGATCAGTCCGGATTATCAAAAGGCCTTTAAAATATTTTCATTTACATCACCTACTACCATTGTTGTTGTGTTGTTGCAGAAGAATGAAGATGGCGAAGAACAACATGTTCCATTTTTCAGTAAATTTCGCAGGGGCGTTGAACTTAAATATAACATTTTAGAAAAACATGTGTATGCTTTAGTTAAATCATTAAAAGAATTCAGGACTTGTGTGCTACATTCTTAGATATTTTTTTATTTTCCTAACTCTGTTGTGAAAGGTGTGTTAGTTCAAAGTGATGTTGAAGGTAAATGAGGAAAGTGGATAGCTAAAATCCAAGAGTATGACTTAGATATCAAGCAAACCAAATTGTTCAAAGGTCAGGGTTTGGAAAAACTGTTGTCAGAGTCAAATTTTCAAGCTTTGGTGATTAATTTTTTGGCACCCTTAGATGAAATTATTGATGAAAGGAGTCAGAGAAGTACAAAGACAAAAATTAAATTCAAATTTTTCTACTCTGATTGGTATAAGGATATTTTTCGTTACTTATGTTTTTTCTCTTATCCAACATCACTTAAAAAAAAAAATACAGAGCTCTTAAGCTAAAATCCCAACCATATGTCATAATTGAAGCTAAGTTATATTGGAAGGATCCTGTTGACATATTGTTGTTATGTTTGATAGAAGGTGAATCAATGGAAGTTGTAAAATAATATCATGAGAGTCTGTGTGGAGGTCATTATATTTTAAAGGTTTCTGCTCATAAAATCCTCAAATCAGGTTTTTACTGACCCTCCATTTTTGCTGATGTATATAGAATGGTTAGAAGCTACTAGAAATTTCAGTCATTTGCATAAAATAAAAGGTTAGCTCCTCTACCTCTTCTCCCAGTTTTCATTGAAGAACCTTTTAGGAAATGGGGATTAGATTTTATTGGGGAAATTAATCCACCATCAAGTGGACAGTACAAGTGGATTCTGACTTCCATTGATTATTTCACAAAGTGGGTGGAAGCAATACCTACCAGAAAGGCTAATGACCAGGTAGTAATGAAGTTTTCGGAAGAAAATATCTTCAACATATTTGGGTGTCCAATAAAGACTGTAACTGAAAATTCCCATGTATTCAATTCAGTTCGATTCATTAATTTTTTCCAAACATATAATGTAATTTTATCTCATTATACAACATATCATCCTCAAGGGAATGAGATAGCTAAATCTTCTTACAAGACATTGGTCAAGATTTTGAAGAAGAAAATTAATGAAAATTAAAAAAAACTGGAATTCAAAATTGACATTTTCTCTTTTGGCAGTACGAGTAACTACTAGAATATCTATAGGTAAGTCCCCTTATGAACTAGTTTATGGAACTCAAACTTGATTTCCTACTCGGTTCGCTAGTCCAGTGATTTCCTTTCTTCAAGAAGCACAAGAAGAACCTAATGCGTTGGTGAAAAGGTTGAACAAGGTTATAGAATCAAGTGAGATCAGGAACAAAGTCAGAGAAAATTTGATCACTTATCAAGAAAATATGAAGTCTATTTTTGAAAGAAAAGAAAAAGAGATTCTTTTTCAAACTGGAGATTTGGTGTTAACATGGGATACTAGAAGAGAAGAGAAGGTAAAACATGGTAAGTTTGACCTACTCTGGTATGGCCCTTACAATATTCTTGAGGTAAGATCAAATAAAACATTTATTCTGGAGAGTCTTGATGGAGAGAAAATACAGCTGCCTGTGAATGGGTAGTATCTCAAGCATTATTTCCAACATTGAGATTTTATGGTCCACCATTGTACATATTAAGATTTCTCATTGTTCATATTTCATCAAACATCATTTGACTCCATGCCCGAAGTGAAGGCACTAATCTGCAGTTCTTAGTGTTTCATGGCAAAAAAACACTACTCCCAAGTGGAGCCTGCTGTTGTGGCTCATTTGCAATATCCTTTATTTTAATTTTTCAAAAATACAAAAAAATGGAAAAGTATATAAAATATGTGTTAAATTAGAGCTTCCTCATACTTTAACTAGAGTTGTAATTTTTTTGTAAATTTAAAGTTCGACACTTTGAAGGATCTATGAAGGTGGGTCCTAATGCTTCGATTAATGTCCGAGCAACTAATCGAGTGGGATCCAAGGATTTTCTTGTCAGAGGATAAAGACGATAACCCATGGGCACATTCAATGCACAGGTTAATGGGGAGGGTGCCTCCGCAGATGATCCCATTTACTGACCAACCGACCTTGCTCGACTTTCTGGATTCACTATGGGGGCAAGGCCCCGATGAGTGCTCCGTACCCCAAGGGCCTCCCGTAGTGACATAAGTTGCTAGTTGGTGACACCTTTCAGCCATGTCATGGTATCGTTTAACAGTTTCTTGTGAGTCAAATCAACATTTAATTTCAAGACCCCGTGCCAACTATTTAAAATTTATTTTTCTTTTCAAAAGTTAAATTTTATTCCTTCATATTTTTCAACCCTGATTGCACCAGTGTTAACCATTATTGTTCGCCACCCTGAGCTGTATCATGGTGAAACATTGATCTCTTTCCAGCTCATCTATTCATATTCCTCTTATGGACATTGAGAGGGATATTCGAGATACCATTTTCTCTCTAGAACGCCTCCCATTCTATCAGCAGGTATGTTTGAATGAAAAATCATGTGTTATTTTCTTTGCCATGGCCAAGTTAGGCATATTGTCTACATGTATCCCTAGGACTCATATTTTTCCTGAGTTTGTGCACTGGATGGTATTTTTTATGTATCCTGGTAAATGTTTTGTAAAGAATTGCCTAGGAGAGAATGTTCTACAAGTCTCAGCCCAGTTAATTCATCAAGCCTTATGTTACCCAGTGTCTGAATATTATTTTCAATTCACTAACGAATCATTGGCAACGTATTATGATAATCTTGCAGGACAATAATTCACCCAATTCGCCTTCTTCCTAAGGCCAAACATGAAGTGGTTTGCACCATATGGTAAAGAGTTCTCCATAGAATTTTTTGATGCAGAAGTTTGGCTAGTGCTAAGGAGTATATTAAAGATACTGGGAAAGGAGGATGAAAATTTAATTGATAAATTAGTATTGGGACTATTTGCATTGATGATGAAGCCAGGAGTAGTGCTAGATATCCATTCTTACCGGCAGGAGGTCGTTAATACCCAACTCATGAGTTTATCACTCACTAGGTCATTCAAGTTCCCTTCTCTTATCATTTATCTCTTTTTATATCAAAATGTGGAATAATTCTTGCATTTGGGGTTGAACATCATGGGTATAAATAAAAAGAGGTAGTCAGTAGTGTTTTGGACTAATGTAGTAAGAGAGGAAAAAAATGAGGAGGGGTTGTTTGATTTTTCAAATCATTTCATGTCTAGTGCCTATAATATTTTGAATGGGGTTTCTCCCCCATGTTTCTTTCCAAAGGCTCAAGAATTTCTTCAGTTGGGTACAAATTGTAAATTTGGAGATTGGTATGTGTATGAAGATTACTCATAGATTAGACTTTATGGAGTTGGGATAGAACCATATAGACTTCCCACATTTTTTCTTATGATATTGTTTGCCTTAGAATTCATTAGGCAGAGTTTGAATGTTGACCAAATACATTTTGTCCCAATGAAAAAGGGTCACATGTTTAAATTACCTATGTTTTTGGGTCTGTTTATAGTCAATATGAGGCAGGCAACTGATGAGGTTAAAAATATATTAGATGGTATGCACTTGTTATTAGGATATAACTGGGCTTATGATCCTCATAAAGTAATTTCAAACATGAGAGCTAAAAATGGTTACTCAGCATTTGTTCATGACAGTAGACCTAGCATCGAGAAGTTAGTCGATAAGGGTTTTGCAGGTTTTGCTAGTTCTAGCATATAGACTCCGATCATATCTAAAAAATCAAGCAAGAGGAGTAAAGGGGAAGTTGTAGATTCTGAAGATGAGGAGAAAAGAGCTGAAAAAAGAACAAAATTCATTGATGATATAGTAGGTACTTAGCCTAGTTTCCTGCTTCAAATAGGAGATGAACAAAATGTTCCAGCCTCACCAAGAAGACATGGAGATGATCAGGATCAAATAACTTTGATTAAACAAGTGTTTGCTCAAATTGCTGAAAGGAATCAAAAGATGAAGGCTAGCGTGGAGGCACAGGCTGAATATCAAGTAACTTCGGACCAGACAAGATTTTTGACTTCCATGGATCTAGAAAAAGATCATTTTAAAATTTCTCTCTCTCACCCTTCTAATATGAATATAAGGTCATCAAGTAATTTCAATACTATAAATTTAACTGTTGATGTGAGAAAGATTCCTTTTCTTGATAAAGTCAATTTACACATGAAAATAGGTCAATTAATAGTGAATGATCTGACAAATACTAATGCAATGGCTCTTAAGGTAGATAATATGCCAGGGAAGGTGATCAAGCAACTGAAATTGGAGAAATCCAACTCTAGGGCTTTAACAACCCAAAATGAAGAAATAAAGAGGATAATTGTGAATACTGGAGTAGATCCAAATGATAGGTCTGTTGTGGAGAAATTACTACAAAGTGCAGAATCATAGATTTATGTATTAAAGAAAAAGTTTAAATTACCTGCAGGGGAGCATTCAATGGAAGTAGAGGTGGCAGAAGTGGAAAGTGAAAAGGAAAGCCTTCTTCAGCAGCTCTTACAAAAAGAAGAATAAATTTCAAAGTTGAAAGAAAATCTACTAAAATTGCGAAGCCAGATTGATTCTCATTCCTGTACTATTATTATGCCATCTAGAAACGATGATCCAGCACCACAATTATGTCAATTAAACACTGAACTGAAAATTACAAAGAAATATCTCAGAAAGCCACAGAATGATCTGGAAACAGTAACAAAAATAATGCAGGCCAAGGATGGAGAAATTGATAAGTACAGGACAGATTTTCAAGCAGCTAATGTTGAAATAAAGAGTCTAAATGAGAAATTGAAGGGAAATATAACTTTGATACAGGAAAAATAATATCATATGGAATGAAATCATTGGACATATGAAAGAAACTTGGGGATATTGACTATTGTATCAGAAGAGAAAAGAATTGTCAGAGATTTTGAAGAGCAAGTTATGGCAGATAAGCAGAAGATCTTTAACAGAGCCATATGGGAAAATAATTTTATTTATTTAATTAATGCAAAGAATAATAGGGAGTTAGAGGAAAATGATATTAAATATAGGATCCTATTTGCTGTAGAGATTAACAAGTTGATTGTTAAAAATAATTGTAGAAAGACTCTTGAAAAGAAGTAGACAAAGATTAAATAAGCAATGAACAGATTTGATAATATATATGACAAAAGAGCCAGGGTAGGATTGCCATCATGCTGGGACCTTAAAGGCAGTCTCTTATCATGGGATTCCTATGAACCATTATTTATATTGGAAAAAATTAAGGTGGATAACACTCATGAGAAGACTCAGATCCTAGAAGGAACCACCGTTATTAACTTTCTTCAGAGGCATTTTCAGTTATTATGGACGGTGAATAATTTATTTACAGAGAGACCAAAATTTAACAAGATCACCGCCTTTAGGATGGATTACCACAAGCTTATCAACTCTCCTAAAACAAACATTGAAGTGTGGAGGAAATGCAGAGCTTGGATGGCTATTCTACCAAATGATCCCTCATATTCTATAAAGGACAAGTCAGACAATCAGGGAAATGTAGAAGCAACGGAGAAAATTCCTATTTAGCAAATAGATTAGAGTTTTAATTTTATTTTATCTTTATTAAGAGAGTTTAATTGTAATGAGATATTTTGATGATATGTAATAGGTAGTTTAAGCAGTTTTAAGTAGTTTGAGCAATTAAGAGTAGTTTTAGTAGTTACAAATTGCTTTACATTGTATTTAAAGAGAAAGAGAAGAAAGGAAAGGGTTCTGAGTTTTGGACCTTTGGACTATTGCAAATTTTTTACTCAATTTTCTGTTTATTAATGAATGAAGATCAAGATTCTTACATATGTTGTTGTTGATATGTTTTCCTATTTCCATTTTGTCTTTTCCTTTTATGAATAAAATGAGTTGATGAAGTTGCAGGTCTCTTTTTAGATATGCGAATAAGAAATAAATATCCTTAATGGGCGGTCGTTCATTTTAACTATTCCACACACATAAAATTATTCTAAACTTTAAAGTGATAGATCTTGTTTATCAGCATATCAATCTGAGATTCCTTCATGTTCTTCCTATCACTCCAATTAATATCAGCATATAATAGCATTGTGAAGCATTTATTACATCAAGTTCTTGAGGGTTTTAATAATTAATTTCTAAAGGTGATTAAGCAAAGACTATCTGATATCATATTTTTGTGACATTTATATATATATATATATATATATATATATATATATATATATATATATATATATATATATATATATATATATATATATATATATATATATATATATATATCTTGAGCACTGATTCCTTACCACAGCCAAGGGATTGTTTCTTAAGATACAAAACCTCTCAAGACTACTTGAATAAGCGACTAACTAGGGTAAACATGATATGAGAGGTCGTTTCAACCTCCTTGGTGACCTTAAGGAAGCGGAATCGAAGCGAAAACCATAACATAGACCTTTACCACCTACTACATGACCCCTAGAGGCTATCCCAGTCATCCACTTGACCTATCCCTAGGTCCCACTAAGATTTCATAGATAACACCCCTTGGACAGATGCAGAAACATGTATCCATGTGTCTAAGAGGCTCTGGATGCATGCATGAGCTTGCAAGTGAGTGTGTAGGGATTAAATTTCCCAGAATTGTTCCTGCGTCTGTGGGATTTAAGACACTTTTTAAGCCTAGTGTTGTAGCTCCCAGAGACAAGCTTGAGTTGCAAAATACCAGTGCCTCGGAAATATTAAGATCAGAGGTTAAATATGGAAAACTGTATAAATTCCTCTGACAGAAAATGGGTCAAAATAATAATGGTTTTGGTGATTCAAGAATGGAGAAGACCATTTGAGCCTGATTCAAGTGAATTCCATATACTTGTGAGAGGGCTCAGGAGGCTGTGATGCTTGATGGATTTTAAATGGTCCAAGTATAAAACAATGATTATAAAATTTTAAAACATGTAGAGGCATTTAAAAAGAATTCAGAAGGAACCCACAAGGTTTAGGCTTAAGAGGATTAAGAATATGTCCCCTATGGACTCAGAGGAATCTGATATGAACTAGATATGGAAAAAAACAGAGGTTCTTGGAGCACGAATTAAGGGATTGCAACAATATTAATACATGAGCATTAACACCTGAGCATTATACAAACATGAATTCATGAATAAAATTGCAGACTATCGACAGCTACATTACACGAACCATCAAAGAAACATAACATGAAAGATGATTACACATAAAAAGGAGATTACTGCTAATAGAAGGAAACATATAAATACTACTCATTGCTCCATTTGGAATTCAATTAACAACTCTGTATCATATTAAGTTTAAACAACTCTCCCAAATATGTGTGTCAGAGCACAGGGAGCATAGTCATACAAAACTACCGCACATTTCTTCAAAATTCCAGAACCCTTCTTTCATCTTAGAATTCACTACATATAGAGTTCTCCTTGAGGTTTTATGATCAACTATTCTATCATGATTGACCCACACAGGTGAAACCAAAATATCCCAGCAAACTATCAGAGCGTGCATCAAGCAGTCACTTGTTGATCCCCAAAGATGTCCTTTCCTTTCACCAAATTTCACTTCATTTCCTCTGTCCCTTATCAATTATAGGCTTAAAATATCAATAGGATTGATTAAAGTCACTTTAGGAATGCATATAATGACTGACTTGCTATATTTTCATGGTTTTGTTGTTGTAGTAATTTTTGACTAGACTCAGCTATAGAATTCAGTCATTCTGTAGCTAGTCGCCTATTCCGCAACTATCTTCATGTTCACACAGGCTACAGGTGTCACTTAAAGGAAAAATTCATATGGTTGAATTCCACAACACTCCTACATCATTTCTTTCCCTCTACGAAGTCTGAGCAGAAACCTACAGGTGGTTATGCACGTGGAGGAGACCAAAACTAAAAAGCAGATTCCTATCAAGACAAGGACTCTACAAATGTCTTCAGCAAAGTACGAGGCCTCCACAAGAGCTATAATTTTATTTTGATTGAAAAATAAAATTATCCCTATTTCTTCTCCAGGGCAGTTATGTATTTCTCATATAAGAATAACTTGGGAAACCGAGAGACAGTTAGCTAGATTAATGTTTTGTTGTTAGATCTCAAAAGTCTGTAATACTCTGTTTCTGAAGTATTTTTCCTTTAATGGAAGACGACCAACTTCATTGCATGATCTGAGTCAATATTGAGGAGATTTGTATGCTAATCCGGTGGTAGAGGGCCCCTACTTCCCGAGAAGCTCTGTGCATATTGTTTAGATAAGTAACTTTAGCTCTGTTTCATTCCTAATTCAAGCAGCTTTCTGAACTTTTTGTTTTATGCTAACTTACATCGAATGTTACAGCCATTCTTGTTCTTATGAATTGTTTCAAAATACCACCAACACTGAATGAGAAAGAGCTTTAGTATCTCAGAGACTAATTTCATTTTAGTTTAGCTGTAGTATTTCAGAGGTTAATTACATATTAGTTCGGTTCTGTTTAATGTATTGTAAGTTTCATTAGCTAGTTTTATTCTCGTTCTGTTAAACTAGACTTAAAGGCCTTCATTATTTACAAACTACTCTTGTTATTAATATCTTCCAACACATCATCATATGGACAAGAATTAGTGATATCAGTTTTAGGTCTTGACTGTTCTGCAATTTCTCATAATTTTACAAATAGCCTTTTTCCAAAACTATTCCAAAAGATTTCTAACTCTTGAATGAGGCTTACTAGTGACATTTTGAGTTGAAGAATGGATTAATTTCAGTGTCATAAGTATATTTAGAGTAGGGTTCCTTACTATGCTACAGATAATCTTTTCCAAATGTGTTCCAACAAATTTCTAACCATGGATGAGATTTTTTTGTGATATTGTAAGTTGTTGTTTACTTAGAAGAACCTCATTTCATTAAGCTTATCCTTTTCTCAAGCTGTTCCAAAATACTTCTAATGAATGAATTGGATTGAGTTCATGTTATGGTTTATTTTTCTTGTCAAGTTTTTCATTCTCTGTTCTTAAGTGCCATACATAGTTTAGAATATATTTTTTTCTGTTTTAGTGTGACCAACAAGTTCTCTTTGCCAAAAACTTAGTTCTTTTCCTTTTATTATAAAAACACAAAACCAAAAAAACTAAAAAAACACTAAACAAAACAAAGTAGGAAGCAAATACCTAGGCACATATAGTGCACTTCACTTCAACAGTTTACTAGCCCTGGTTGAAAATTTATGACATCAGTTTAGGAACACTAAATTGAGCATACATTTTGGCGTCGTTGTCGGGGAAGTGTAACTAGGTAGCCTTGTTTCTTACCTCCCAAAAAAAATGATATGCGTAGAGAGAGAGACTCAAGGGGTAGATTCATAAGAAGCAGAAGCTTGATTCCCAGAACACCACTTGTTTCACTAAGACTAAGAGGCAGCACACCTCCAACTCAAACCCACATTCCATCCTTTACTGATCCTAGACTTCCAGAGGACTTAAGATCAGATATTCCATTAGAAATACCTTCCACTTCATCTACAAAACATGTTTTCGAAAAATATTTAAGGACCCCTACTAGAGACATAAACTTTTCTACTTCCACAGAAGAATCAACTGTGGCAGAAGAAGGGGGAGGAGGAGTCTATAATGGAGAACACACACTATTTGGAGGGGGTAGAGGTAGAGGTAGAGGTAGAGGAGAAGGAGGTAGAGGTGCAGAAAGAGAAGGAGGTAGAGGTGAAGAAGAAGGTAGAGGTAGAAGGGAATTGGGAAGCTCTTTTGGGTTTCCTATAGTAGATGAAGAAACCAATGAAACTATGAAAAAAATTTCACCCTCTGTCCTTCCAAACTTCCATGGACTCAAAAATGAAGATCCTGAAACCTTCCTATTTGAATTTGAATTCCTATGTAGAACCTATGATTACTTACAAGATGCCCAAAAACTTAAACTATTTCCTTCAACATTGAAAGGAGCAGCATTAAAATGGTTTATGAGTTCGATCAGCAGTTCTATTAGGACATGGGAAGACATGAAACATGCATTTCTAGAGAGGTATTTGGATTACTGTATGCCAGCCAACCATAAGGAGGAAGCGTTTAAAATGGTACAAAAAGAGGATGAAAATCATGAAGATTTGTTAGAGAGGTTCAACTACAACATCAAAAGAGAAAAAATGGAAAACTTAGACCAAGATACTTTGAAAGCTCTCTTGTTGAAGACAATTAGGGATGAATGGTTAGATATAATTAACATGATGGGAAAAGGGGATATATCTCAACTCACATTACCTGAACTAGCTGAATTATGTATCAACCTTTCAAGAGGAAAATCTAAAATTTTAACAGGACCAAGAGACCCTGCTCTTGCAAGGGCAAGTAAGTCTGCTTCTGGGACAGTAAGTAGGGAAGAAATAGGACATCTGCTTGATGAATTCAAATCTGATATTTTAGGGAGTCTTAGTGAACAAATAGACACCCTTAAGCTTCAAAACAAGTAGAAAGTTGAATTTGATGCCTTAGCAATCTTTTGTCCCAAATGTAGAAAGAGGCATGCCTTGAGAGAGTGCCCTTTGGATGAAAAAGTTGTAGAGACTTGTGTAATTTGTTCAGAAAAACATGAGATCAAGAGTTGTCCTTCACTTCCTGGTCTTAAAGCTGTCTTTTAAGAAGAAACCCCTACAAATTCCACAGAATCTCTCAATTTTGTCTCTAGAAGGCCTTGGCAAGGACCTCAAACACAAGGATTCCATGATCAACTGTATAATCAACCCCCACCAAATTGGAATTCTTGGCAACAACCTTGGCCCCAATTCCAAAATCAATCTCAAACTTGGGCACAAGGAGCACAAAATCCCTATGGAAGATACTCTAAGTACTATCAATATCCACCATATCCACATTTCCCTCCTCAACAGAATCCTAAAATTCCACAACATCAAAATCCACCACTTCCATTACCATTTCCTCAGAAAAAAAATCAGTTATCTGCTCAACCCATACCAAACCCCAACAATAAAAATCATCAAAACACATACATGATAGAAGGCCAACAGTTTCCAACTTATTTGATTACTCCTTTAGACCTTAGTGATGTTCAACTTAGGTCTGGAAGAATACTTGAAAAGAAGAAACCTTCTGCAATCATACAAGAGAAAAACAATTCTGAGGAAGATTCTCTACTGGTGAATAAAAGTCTTGAAGAGAACACATCTTTCCAAGACCCAAACATTGAAAAATCAAAACAAAAAGAGCTAATAATTTCAACTCCTATATTAGAGCAACCATCAACATCCACCTCTACACCTCCCCTTCCAGAAAGATTAAAAACTAATAGGGGTGTAAAAAAACAAATTATGGTGCCTAATTATGATTTCCTAGATGAGCTGAGAAATGTTTGTATTAAGATCCCATTATTACAAGCTATCAAGGAAATTCCAATTTTAGCAAAAACAATAAAGGAGTTGAGCATGAAAAAAACAAGAAAAAGAATAAAAAAGACAAAGAAAATTCAACTGGCAGGAAAAATAGCAGACATCATGATGGGTAAGATTGCCATTCCAAAGTATCTAGACCCAGGAAATCTAGTTGTTAAGATACACATCAATGGAACTGAGATCCAGAACACTCAATTCCTTTTGTCATCTACTATACAAGTAAAAATTTGACTCCTTCAGAGTTAAATTATACTGTAACTAAAAAATATTTTTTAGCTATTGTTCATGCCATAAACAAATTTAGACACTATATAACAGGCTATGAAACTTTTTTTCACATAGATCACTCTGTAATTAAATATCTAATGAAAAAATCAATTACTAATGGCAGAGTCATAAGATGGTTATTGCTTTTACAGGAATTCAACATTACCATTCTAGATAGGCCTGGGAAACAAAATACAGTAGCTTATTTCCTATCTAGACTCCAAAACATCAAAGATAATACTCCAGTTGAAGATCAATTCCCTGATGAATATATTTTTGCAATTTCTACTCAAACTCCTTGGTTTGCTGACATTGCTAATTATTTAGTTTCAGGGAAATTTCCTTCAATAATGAATGCAAGAGACAAAAGAAAGATCATTTATGACAGTGAAAAATATTCATGGGTTGCTAATGAGTTATACAAAAAAGGTCCATATTTTATCATTAGGAGATGTGTTCGGGAAGATGAGATGACTAAGATCCTCAAGGCATGTCATGATGAACCTTGTGGCGAACACTTTGCTGATAAAAGGAAATCTTATAAGGTCCTTCATTTAGGATACTATTGGCCATCCCTTTTTAAAGATGCTAAAGAGTATGTCAAAAGGTGTGACAGTTGCCAAAGGGTAGGGAAACCTTCTCCTTCAAGTGAGATGCCATTGCAGCCTCAGGTACATATTGAACCTTTTGAGAAATGGGCTTTAGATTTTGTAGGACCTATTAGTCCTCCATCAAGACAAAAGAAATATATATTAGTTTTCACTGATTATTTTACCAAATGGGTAGAGTCCAAGCCATTACTTTCTACTACTGAAGCATCTGTAGTTAATTTTCTTTTTGAGGATATTTTTACTCGTTTTGGTGTCCCAAGGGAAATTGTTACAGATCAAGGAGCTCAATTCACATCAAGGCTAGTGGAACAAATGATGGAGAGGTACAAAATCAGACACAGAAAATCTACTCCCTATCATCCACAAGCAAATTGTCAAGTGGAATCTACTAATAAGGTCATTGAAGGGATCCTAACAAACACTGTTTATTTACATAGAAGAGATTGGGCAGACATGCTTCTTGAAGCCTTGTGGGCCTATAGAACTACATGGAGAAGCACAACAGGTCATACTCATTATGAACTTGTTTATGGAAAACAAGTCTTGTTTCCCATAGAGTTTCAGATTCAAACTTTTAAAATGGCAGTTCAGCTAGGACTTGATCTAACAGAGGCACAAAAGCACAGATTGGAGCAGATTAATGAATTGGATGAGATTAAACAGGATGAAGTCCAGAGAAAAAATATAGTCCAGCAGAAAAGGACTAGATGGCATGATAAGTACATCAAGGAAAAGAAATTCAAAGAAGGTGACTGGGCCCTCTTGTTTGATTCAAAGTTTAAAGATTTTCAAGGTAAATTCCAAACACATTGGCTTGGACCATATGAAATTGTGAAATTTTTTGACAATGGAGCAATAAAAATCAGGACAATAGATGAAGAGGAGGTCACTTTTCTTGTTAATGGTCATAGATTGAAGTTGTATCATAAGCCACTTTTAAGAGAAGAATTTGTCAAGAGATTCCAGGAAAACAGTGATGTGAAGTTAATGAAGAAGAATTTTTCTTCTTCATCAACTTAATTGAATTTTCTAAATTCAAATACATAAAAAAAAAGGTATAAACATGAAAACTAATCACTAATTAGCATGTTTATACATAAAAGATAAAGTGAAAATCAGAATCCTTCTGACACTTTAGCTTTTCAAATTTGTTCTTTTACTGCAAGAAGCTATCACAAAATCATAAGTGCAGACCCATTTTATATATCATATTCCAATTACGATCCATTTCACTCCATCATATCTCACTTCATTCATATTTCAGTCACTCCATTCATCCATACTTCATTCACTCCATTCCATGGTACACCTCATTTTCATCTTAGATTTTTAAATTTGATCTCTTTATGCAATTGAAGTATTACAAATCATAAGTTGCAGACCACTTTTTATGTTTCATTCCACTTCACATTTGTGAGTCATTCCATTCCATTATAATTTACTTCACTCATGCTCCATTCCACCATATTTCATGATCCATGTTAATTCATTTCACACAACATTCCATCCATGTTTCAAATATTTCTACAGGTATATTCTGCAGCCAGATATCCTGAAGACAACTATCCAGCAACCACTTGTTTAGCAGCAAATTGATCATGCACATCTATGTCAACAAGAAAAATAAAAGGGATTATGAAGACTGAAGGATCAATGATTTTCAAAGGAAGACAAAGCATATTAAAACCACAAAAAAATCAAAGGAAAGGCTAAGGTAAAGTTGTGAAATTATTATGATAACAGATTATGGAAGTTATAGTATGGTTAAGTCATGTATGATTCATAAGTTATTTTGATTATTCGTGTTGATCAAAGCTTATTAAACCTATCATATAAACCTTGGACAAAATTCCTTCCATTCTGCCATACTAAATCATCATTTATTAAAAAAATTAACGGTTAGAACTGAACTGACCTATTCGGTCACGTCACTAACCTGAAGTATTCAATGATGATTTTGAAATTTCCACGAGATTTTTCTGCGGTATTTTCCTCCATAACAGCTCTAAAACTCATTAATTCGTGTGAATCACCCTCACCGTATTTCACTCATCCCATAACCACTCCATGTCATCTTTCCGTAGCTAATTCCTGTTGCATAAATAGAGAAGGCATCTTTGGGATAAAAATAACTCTCTACAGCCACTTTTACCGTGAATAGAAGAGTAGCAAATTGAAGGTCGAGAAAAGAAGCCATGGGTCTCATTGTAAGGTCCGAACCAGTCGGAACCAAATAATTAGAGGGTTACTCACAGATTAGAGAGATGCTACAGCAGGTTGGGTGGTTATAGGTTTTGGAAAAGTTCAATGGTTTTCATAAAGAGGTAACTAAGACATTTGCACAGTCATTCAATGGAGTAGAAGTTGAAATAGGAGATGTCAAGTTCACTATTACAGAATCCTTCATTGCAGAGGCAGCAGAATTACCAAGGCAAGGTGAACGATGGTTCAAAAATAAGGAATTTCACAACGAGGCATGGAGACAAATGCTCAAAACACTAGGTATGGATATCTCAGTTTTCAAGAAGGGCATTCCTAGCTCAGCACTGAAGAATAAATGGTGAAATATGTTGCTCATTTTGCAAAAATTTATAACTTGTGAGGGAAGGTTTGGTACCCTATATGTTTATCATATTCGGCTTATGATGCATTTCTTAGATGAAGAAATCAATTTTCCCTTTTTCTTACTTCATAGCCTAAAGAGAATGGCCTCTAATGTCCAAAAGAGGGTTCAATTCTTGGAAACCACTTTGTATCACCATGGCCTAGTTAAAATCCTGATTGAACATCATTTGAGAAAGGTGGGAGACAATTGGGATGAGTTCCTAGTGAGGAATCACTTTGAAGAACCCAAGGAATCTCCATCTGAAGGCAAACCTGCAAGAAGAAGTAGGAGAGGGAAAATTTCCAAACCTGTTGAAATTAAAAATGATAAGTCCATGCAAGAGGACAGTGAGGAGATTATTTCTAAGAAATTGGCTGAAATTAAGAAACAGCTTAAAAAGGCGAAGATAATAAGAAAGTATGCCAAGGAGAGAGATGCGGGACCATCTAAACTAAGACGAAGCCATAGGCTTAGAGGCATATTAAAGAAAACAAGGGTTAAGCAAACGGGCATCATAGACATTGAAGATGAAGGGACACCAATTGATAGATCTCCTGAGCACCATTATGAAGAGGATCTTGATGAAGAAACTCCGGAGATAGACCCAGCACAACAAAAAATCTATAATTATGTTGAGTCATTAGAAAAGAGAGCCTCAGAAAGTAAAGGAAGAACTCCTAGCCCACCAGAATCTGCAATTGATGTGCTAAGAAGAGACAAATATGAATTAGAAGTACTCAATAGGCATATAAAGAATGAAAATGAAATGTTAAAGGAGTAGGTCAAGCTGAAAAGTAACATGAACATAACTCTCTCTCTGCAAATGGAAAAATTGTACAAAGCTAGTGAAAAGCTGAAGAAGAAAAACAAAAAGTTGAGTAGGGAATTTATAAATTTAAGATTTAAGCTGGTCATAAGGAAACCTAGGATGCCATTGAACACCAAGAAAAGCAGAAAAAGGAGGCTATATCTCCTAGCAGAAGTTTCAGAATACATGGATTGATTGCATGAGGACATGGAAATTTTTTGCAGTGGGGGTATGTTGAGCCCCAAAGATGTCCTTTCCTTTCACCAAATTTCACTTCATTTCCTTTGTCCCTTATCAATTATAAGCTTAAAAGATCAATAGTATTGATTAAAGTCACTTTAGGAATGCATATAATGACTGAATTGCTATATTTTTGTGGTTTTGTTGTTGTAGTAATTTTTTACTAGACTCAGCTACAGAATGCAGTCATTCTGTAGCTAGTCACCTATTTCGCAGCTATCTTCATGTTCACATAGGTTACAACTGTCACTTAAAGGAAAAATGCATATGGTTGAATTCCAAAACACTCCTACATCATTTCTTGCCCTCTACGAAGTCTGAGCAAAAACCTACAGGTGGTTATGCACGTGGAGGAGACCAAAACTAAGAAGCATATTCCTATCAGGACAAGGACTCTACAGATGTCTTCAGCAAAGTATGAGACCTCCACAAGAGTTCTAATTTGATTTTGATTGAAAAAGACACTTATCCCTATTTATTCTCTGGGGCAGTTATGTATTTCTCATATAAGAATAACTTGGGAAACCGAGAGACAGTTAGCTAGATTGATGTTTTTTTGTTAGATCTCAAAAGTCCGTAATACTCTATTTCTGAAGTATTTTTCCTTTAATGAAAGAATTCCAACTTCATTTAATGATCTGAGGAAATCTTGAGGAGATTTGTATACTAATCCGGTGGTAGAGGGCCCCTACTACCCAAGAAGCTCTTTGCATATTATTTAGATAAGTAACTTTAGCTCTGTTTCATTCCTAATTCAAGTAGCTTTCTGAACTTTATGTTTTATGCTAACTTACATCGAATGTTACAACCAGTCTCGTTCTTATGAATTGTTCCAAAATACCACCAACACTGAATGAGAAAGAGCTATAACATCTCAGAGACTAATTGCATTTTAGTTTAGCTATAGTATTTCATAGGTTAATTACATATTAGTTCGGTTCTGTTTAATGTATTGTAAGTTTCATTATCTAGTTGTATTCTCATTCTGTTAAACTAGACTTAAAGGCCTTCATTATTTACAAACTACTCTTGTTATTAATCTCATCCAACACATCATCTTATGGACAAGAATTAGTGATATTAGCTTGAGGTCTTGACTGTTCTGCAATTTCTCATAATTTTACAAATAGCCTTTTTCCAAAACTATTCCAAAAGATTTCTAACTCTTGAATGAGGCTTAGTAGTGAAATTTTGAGTTGAAGAATGGATTAATTTTAGTGTCATAAGTTAATTTAGAGTAGGGTTCCTTACTATGATACAGATAATCTTTTCCAAATGTGTTCCAACAAATTTCTAACCATGGATGAGATTTTTTTGTGATATTGTAAGTTGTTGTTTACTTAAAAGAACCTCATTGCATTAAGATTATCCTTTTCTCAAGTTGTTCCAACATACTTCTAATGAATGAATTGGACTGAGTTCATGTTATGGTTTATTTTTCTTGTCAAGTTTTGCATTATCTGTTCTTAAGTTCCATACATAGTTTAGAATAGATTTTGCTCTGTTTTAGTGTGACCAACAACTTCTCTTTGCCAACAACTTAGTTCTTTTCCTTTTATCATAAAAACACAAAACCAAAAACACTAAAAAAACACTAAACACAACGAAGTAGGAAGCAGATACCTAGGAACATATAGTGCACTTCACTTCAACAGTTTAATAGCCCTGGTTGACAATTTATGACACCAATTTAGGAACACTAAATTGAGTAGACATCACTCTTGCAACGGAAAAATCAAAACAGAATTGCGTAAAATTGGGATTTTACCAGCAAAAAATCATTTTCTAATCAGTAAAATGAAACAAAATAGTTGGCCAGGGAGGCCAAATTCTAGAATATTGAAAGGAGTGGTGATAAATGATTGAGAACAGATGAGAGGTATGGCCTTCATCATATTATTTCACGTGTTTTGTGAAGACCTCCACTCTTTAATGCTCATGATTTTCACTTCCCATTGTGGAATAGCTAGTTGTGTTGTGCATAATGAAATATTTAGCGAAGGTTATCCCGTGGAAACTGAATAAAACATACTGCAAGTTCCACCCAAAATCCCATGTTGTGTTTTAAATTGTAAACAAGAATAGGATTTTAGAGGGGGCATAAATTGCGGAAGAAGAAATGAATTTAACAGGACTTTTAATCACTGAAATGGGCGAACGATGGGCCACAAGAGGGCTGATGATGACATAGCAAGGTGGTGGAACTCACACGTGCAAATCACAAATCAAAATTTTTAAATGCACGCAACAAAAGTTAAATGGTAAAGAGTGCAATGAGCGAAGTGCAGGGAAGGTGACGTGGCATGGACGGTGGTGGGACCACACCCGCAGATCGCAGGTTGCAAGGTTTATGTGGGAGAAGGTGGAGGTTAAATGTTAAAAATTGTGAAGTGCAAAGTGCGGGAATGGGGAAGGTGATGTGGTAGATGGAGGTGGAGCCCCACATCACAATTCAAACATAATACTTTGCATGCACTTAAAAGGTAAGTTACAAACTGTACAAAGCACGAAAAGTTGTAATTTCTAGTCTGAGAAGTTTATATTTAGCGATGTGCAATGGATTTTGGGGGAAAAGGTGATGTGTCAGGGAGAAATGGCCCCACTTTAATTGCAATTGGGGAACTGGGAAGGCAGATGGTAAGTGAAAACAATGATATGGTGATGAAAAAAGGTAAAGTACAAAGATGAAGTGGAAAGGTAGAAAGGTAAGGTTTAATGATTTTTAAGGGAAGTGAAATGAAACGAAATGTGGCGGGTGAATGGGTCCCACTTCATCGCATATCTCATTTCAGAAGGTTTGTAGAAGACGAAAATTGAAGGGTTTTTGGATTTGGCCAATGCTAAAAGAAATTTGAGTGTGTGGTCATGAAATAAAAAGGGAATGACATAAATAAAATAAAAATGAAAAGGAAAAATGGTATTTAGAGCATTGGAGTTTAGAAATAGGATAAATGAAGGGTAGGAAGGGGGTAGATGGAAATAATGAGGGAAGTATGTTTTTTTCTCACCATCACACTTAATCAACGACACTTTCCTATTTCAATTGAATTAAAATGCAGATACATTCATTTGAAGCTCTTTGACATTTAGGATTTCCCTTCCTTTATCCCTCTCCACTTTGTGTGCGGTCACAAGCCAACATTGGCTCCATCTGGGGATAACGTGATGTTCTAAGTGCATTGAGAACCTGCAAGCCTAAATGTATGTTCCTTATTGGGCCCATGGAGTCACAAATGCATATTGTAAGCCTCAAGTGAAACTACAACCGAGTTGTGCACTGCCAATTGTATAAAAGAGAAATCACTGCCGCGCCTTGAAAATTTTGAATGTTGAAATCTGAACTATGATGAAACTGGAAACTGAAACACACTTGAACTGAAAACTGCAAAGAAATCTGAAACTAAACTGGAAATATGATCATAGTACTAAGCTTATTGGCACTCCTACCTACACCTATTTTGATAAAAAAATTATCCCATAAAATAATTATCAGACTTCCAAGTAACCAATTAATAAAATGAGTGCTTAATTGAAATTTGCATCCCATTCCTGTAGGTAGATAAATGGGTTTAAAGCATGGCAACTTATATCTTCCACTGAATTCCATAGCTTCATTGATGAACTTGGGAAATTCTTCCTTCACTGATGGCTACAATATACTAACCAAAGGATCATGGTAAACATGCAATATGGGTTTTTCTGGAGGATTTGTAACCAAAAAACAAACCTCATTCAAAACTGCTACTTTTCTTCCGTGTTGCCACTGATTGTCTTCAAACAACAAGGATGACTCTTCTTTCTTCTCCTTTTCCATTATATTCAACTTCTTTGTGTGTTCTTCATGATTTCCTTTGTCATACGGAGGCTTGTAGGGGAGATGTAAACTCTCAATAATCTTGGGTAAAGTATCTTTACTAATGACAATATGTTGTGTTTCCTCCTTAACATCCCATGAAGAACTTAATGATGAAGAACCTTTATGATCTTCTTCAAGGTCTACACACTCAGAAAGAATATTTGAGTGGTATTAAATCAATGAACATGATTGGTCTTCTTTTGGAAAGCTTTCTTGACTTTCATAGGGCACACTTGATTTGTGTTCAATCTCTGAATACAACACTACTGGCTAAAGGTGCTCTTATGGATCTAGACAATTAAAATTTGTTGCCCCTACTTCCAGATCACCAGAATACTATTGAATTTTAGTGTTGTCCCCTGGGAAACACTCCAGCTCTTCCCCTTCTTCATGGAGGGTAAGCTCGCCTCCCTCTTCTTCAGCACAGGCTAGAAACTGGTTTTCCATATTCAGTCCAAAAATCACCCTGGGTTGTTCTTATTGGAGATTGAAGGGTGTACACCCTTTTTCAGTAATGACTTATTTGAAATTCTCTTTAGGAGGATCAAGCAGTTTCAAGGGTATAGATGAGGGCTTATTATATTTTGGAGAATCAACTTCTTGCTTTGTGGAAGCGGATGCAATGACCTTATGAGGGGCTGATTCTTCTAATGTCTTCTTCCCTTTACTAGAATGACTAGGAGGGGTATGTCCTCTTCATATAAACTCTTCATTTTTTTCTTTCCCTCGGGTTCTCTTTCTGGAGGACCGGAGTTCATACTTCTTGTGGAGCTGAGCTTGCATGAAATCCACAAACTTCCTGTAGTAATTATCAATATCTTGATCCTCTGGGGGACTTCCTTCTCTTCTTGCTCTTCTTGTAAGGTGATTTCACCTTCTTCATCTTCTGAGTAAGCGAGGACTTGATCTTCTTGGCTTTCTGTGACTTATTCAGCCTATCCTTCCATTTTTCCTTCCAATTATAGAGGAGGTTGGATGTGATCTTGCTGCTCCTTTATTTCCCACTGCAACAACTGTAGAGGGGGCTTCCGGTATTGGGGATTAAACCCACGGTTTGGGATCATTTGGTTAGGATGAGGAAGGGAATTCTTGGCCTCCAATTCAAGGTTCACCAACTTATTTGAGAGGTTCTTGATTAGGTTATTTATTTCTTCAATCCTATACTCCTGTGATTCCTTCTCCTGATTATAAGTGGAGGCCTCCTCCCTACTCTTTCTTTTGGCTTCATGCTCCGTCTTCGCTTTGAATTTACCAGTAGAAGAAAATTTTTCTTCTACCTCCAATGCATTAGTCTGGATTTGTAATATTCCCATTTAGCCCAAGCTAATGGTAATATTATATTTTACCTTGTTTTGTTTTGAATTTCATGTTGATGAATAAAATGTAAAGGAGGACATGCAAAACTCCTGAAAATAACAAAATAGATCAATGCCCTGTGTGAACATGGTTGAATATGGGCCATTTTATAAAACAAAATTGAGTGTGAAAGAGGTTAATCACTTGAAAAAGTCAACCATGACCATACATACAGTTCATTATAGATGCATTGAACCTCCTTAAGGGACAACACAATTCTAGAAGGAGATTCTACATGCGAAAGGAGCTAAATTGATGAAGTGGTTTAGGGTTTGACAAAGCTCCTCAACTATATAATGGAAGAGATGGGAAGAAAAGGGGTTAGACTGGAGATTATATTTTATGTGGTCTATTTAGAATTCCTGCATACTTCGGTTGTTTAGCTAAGTTTTTTGCACTTCTTAGTGCAAGGTTTTTCCTAAGTGGGGATTCCCTACTCTTTCTTGGAGATCTTGCCTAAGAAATCTAAGAGGATATTTCAAAGCTTCATTTCCCACTGCCTAGTGCTGCACCAAGAATTTAAATTCAGCAAAAATGTATTCCCTTCATAAAACTGCATTATTTCTTAAGGTATGCAGTGGGAGGGGTCAAAACCCCATTTTTGTGAGCTAGTTTCCCAAGAGAAGGATCAACCTTTTCTCCGGAAAGATAGAGGAAGAGTCTATAGCCATTTATTTGTATTTTCAACCATTTTTATGTATATCTTCAGCTATACAGTGTGATTCAGCCACAAATCTGCAACAATTCTTTCTTGTATATCATTTATGTCAAGAAACCCTTGCCGAGTCTTCTTGGATCTGTATCAAAGAGATTAGATCTTTTTTTTTACGCCTCATAGAGTAATCTAATATAATATCTTATTTCTATCTCTATTTTCTAATTTTAAACTCCATTATACTGCGCAGTCTCTTATGCAGCAATTTATGTGTGTTGCAGTCTTGGGGTTTTGGCAATTTTAAGTTGTTTTGGGCATGGAAGGCCCATTTAACTAGGCTAAAGGCATTTTTTTCTAAAATTGTTTTGCATGCAAGTCATATATTACATATTATAAGGGAAACAACTATTATTTTCTACTTTTATAACTCCATCTTCAGAAAACAACATTTTTAGGGCCAATATTGCTGCTTTTCCCCACTTAGTTACATGGTATGAAGACACAATTTGTTGTTGTGATGGTTAAATGATGGCTATGTGTTTTAATACACTAAATGAGTTTATTACTTGCTGCTCTCCAACTTTAGAATACCTTAGGGTATTCTTATTGTTGTAGAAAATCCCTATTTTGGGATATTACAGTGGTATCAAAACTCCCTTCTTGGCTCAGCCTATGTCCTTCATTATGGATTCTTCTCATGGGGAGGAGAAGATCATCAAGAGAGATCAAAACAAGTCCTTGTTTTCTACAGAAAATAGGTTCTCAAAACTTCTCTTTCTAGATCTGCGGGGCAAAAGCAAGGGCATCAAAGAAATGAGGAGGGAAAAACATGAAGATCCCTCAACAAGATCTACTCGAGAGGAAGTTTCTAAGTCTTCATCTTATGGATATGAGAACTCATCCATATCATCAGATCTACCATGTTCTATCAGCAAATTCTTCATGAAGAGGAATAAAGGAGAAGTGCTAAAGAAAGAGACTCTTGGAGAGTATATGCGGGAATATGAAGCTCAATCTAAGGAGTTCAAAGATAACTTGAAATTCCAAGGGTTTTTCCAGATCAAGGAGGAAATAAATACAAGGAGCAATCAGCATGGTGTAGGTATATTCTTCCTATCTACTTTTGATGGATCTCCTAAATGTCCATCTAAAGTTTGGGTGGAGGAGCTAGACAACTTTGTGCAACAACATCAAGTTTCAGAAATGGAAGCCATCAAAGTAGCAGCACTGCATTTTGATGGTAAGGCTTATGCTTGGTGGCTGTTTGAATCATTTTCCTTAAAGAATGCAAATACATCTATTTATGCAAGGTTCATTAAAATATTAGTAGAGAGGTTTGATGAAACTTCATGTGAAACATCTTCTACTGAAACTATCAAACCATATCAAACAAAGCTTTTGCATGAGTTGGGAGGGTCTATAAATCCAGCTCCATTTATGAAGACCATTGAAGAGGAGGTGAGTTTTTTTATACTTTTCCAAGGGAAAGATCTCCTTTGGATGAAATAATTTCTTCTCAAAAGGGAGACATGGAGGTTCCTTCTTCAAAAGAAGACCAAGATCTAAGGTCGCTTATTGAAGATGAGGCAACTTCAAATATTGAAGAGGAGAAAGGGAAGGAAGGGGCTGATAACACAGTGATGAAAAAATCACCTCAAGCACCTCATGAAGAGAAGGATGGAGCACTTTCTCCAAGAAGAGAAACTCTTGCACTCTTGCAAGGAGTTCAAAATCTCTCACACATAGATATCTTGGCACCACACATGAGCAGCATGTACCATCATTTTCAAATGATGGGATCTTGAGGATAGATAGAGGAAAAGAGGAGGAAGAGCATCACAATATGGAGAACATATGTTCTTCTCTATTTCAAAGTTTCAAAGAACAAAGAAGGCAAGAGGACCTATGCAATAAGGGTAGGGGAAAATCTTTCCACCTACATCCACATCCTACTCTATGCCTTGATGCCTCTTTGCAAGGAGGCATTCCACCAAGAAGACCTCCTGATTGGAGGAAAACTAAAGTGTTCTCTCAACTATGGGCAGCATTTCCATACTTGGCTAAGGAAGGAGCCTTGGGAGAAGCTAGCACAGCGCAAATAATCTCTCATGAATTCAGAAGAGAGGTAAGAAATTTTCTGAAACAGATATTGCAATCTCCCACTCAGTTATCTGCGCTAAGGAAAGAGAGATCTGAAATCTATGATGGCATGGACATGAGGACACATAAAAACTCCATATATTTGGGGCATCCCATGGTATCTTCATTCAGAAAATAGATTTCTAAACATAACAAGAGGATGTTAACACTCTTGCATGCATGGGCCAAATTAAGGAAGTATTGGAGGACAAGGACTTTCCAAGGGCAGGTTGATTTCCATCTGCTTCAATCTTGTCTTGAGAAATATCAGCATCAAAATGAAGCTTATATTACTCCAGCATGTGATTTTGACATCAAGCATGTCAAAGAGGAAGAACATAGCTCTTGGGAAGAGTTATCATCCATATCTCCTTACTCATTGAATGTGAGGGGGCACTCACCGATGAGTTACCTCACTAATGAAAAACAAGTATATAGAAGGAGTTTTATTTCATAATATTATGATGTATTTCCTATATGCTTGTATTTTTCTAACATTAACTTGTAGGTCTTTTCTCAAAGAAGAAGCACTATTTATGATGAGCTTCATAGGTCACTGAGCTTCATAGGTCACTCAAGGCCATGAACTATGGGGATGTTGGTCATTACTTGAAGGGTCTTGGAAATATGAAACATTATTCATGGTGTGAACTCTTTTCACCTACTATTATGCACCTTCTCCAAGCATGCAAGAAGGAAGGATCAGCAAAAGAGGGTTGGGGAAGGCGCTTGTCATCTTCTATTCTATGGCAGCTAAGAGTAAAACTGCGCTGGTTGCACATGAGAAATCATTTTCCTTCTCCTTTATTGTATATGGCAGCTAGCATGATTCTAATCATGATACCATATGCTGGAAATGTTCTTTCTTTTGGGGACATGATTGGATGAGAGATACATCTGTGGAATGTATCCTTGGGGAAAGATATTTCCCACTTTGATTGTACCACGTGTTCTAAGGGGAGCATGATAAACCATATGGCCACTATAGTACATCATTTATTTCCTCATGATGTGGAACATATGATTGGGTGGAGCACTTGGGACATGCCTCTCATGAGCTATTGGGAGGGGATTTACTATGGATTACCAAGCTGGAAGGTAATTCATTTCATTTGGATGATAGCATGGGGGTGGGAGTCCTCCATTGATGGTGAAATTCCCCATGATGACCATCACTTCTATCTTGAGAAGGCCACGGGTCAGCAATAAGTTTTCCATATGTACCTTTCTTTCTTTCATAATGAGAGCCATTTTGGTTATACACCAAAGGCCAACTTACACACTTGGGAGGAACCATTGAGAAATGAAATTTTTGCAGAAATTCTAAAGCAATGGTGGAGACTATTGGATGAGGAGGCCACAAGAGAAGGAGGGGAGATTTGCAGCACTCACCTTATCAGTTGCTTGAGGACAAGAAAATTTTTGGAGGGGAGGACTATAATATTCCCATTTAGCCCAAGATAATGGGAATATTCTATTTTTCCTTGTTTTGTTTTGCATTTCATGTTGATGAATAAAATGTAAAGGAGGACACGTAAAAATCTTGAAAATAACAAAATAAATCAATGCCTCGTGTGAACATGGCTGAATCTGGGCCATTTTATAAAACACACTTGAGTGTGAAAGAGGTTGATCACTTGACCAAGTCAACAATGACCATATCTACAACACATTCTAGATGCATTGAACCTCCTTGAGGGACAAGGCAGTTCTAGAAGGAGATTCTACATGTGAAAGGAGCTGAATTGATGAAGTGGTTTAGGGTTTGACAAAGCTCCTCAACTATATAATGGAAGAGATGGAAAGTAAAGGGCTTAGACTAGAGATTATATTTTTTGTGGTCTATTTGGACTTCCTGCATACTTTGGTTTTTTAGCTAAGTTTTATACACTTCTTAGTGAAAGGGTTTTCCCGGGTGAGGATTCCCTACTCTTTCTTGGAGATCTTGCCTAAGAAATCTAAGACGAGATTTCAGAGCTGCATTTCCCATTACCTAGTTCTAGACCAAGCATTTACCTTCAGAAAACATGCAGTCCCTTCAGAAAACTACGTTATTTCTTAAGGTGTGCAGTGGGAGGGGTCAAAACCCCATTTTTGTGAGCTAGTTTCCCAAGAGAAGGATCAACCTTTTCTCCAGAAAGCTAGAGGAAGAGTCTACAACCATTTATTTGTATGTTCAGCCATTTTTATGTAGAGCTTCAGCTATAAAATGTGATTCAGCCACAAATCTCCAATAGTGCTTTCTTGTATATCATTTATGTCAAGAAACCCCTGTCGGGTCTTCTTGGATTTGTATAAAAGAGATTAGATATCTTTTTTTATGCCTCATTGAGTAATATAATAGAAGATCTAATTTATCTCTCTATTTTCTAAGTTTTACCTCCATTATACTGCGCAGTCTCTTATGCAGCAATTTCTGTGTGTTGCAGTCTTGGGGTTTTGGCAATTTTAAGCTGTTTTTGGCATGGGAGGCTTGTTTAACTAAGCTAAAGGCATTTTTTTCTGAAAATATTTTGCATGAAAGTCATATATTACATATTCTAAGGAAAAAAACCGTTATTTTCCACTTTTATAACTCCATCTTCAGGAAATAATGTTTTTGGGGACAATATTGCTGCTTTTCCCCACTTAGTTACATGGTATGAAGACATAGTTTGTTGTTGTGATGGTTAAATGATGGCTATGTGTTTTAATACACTAAATGAGTTTATTACTTGCTTCTCTCCAACTTTTGAATACCTTAGGTTATTCTTATTGTTGTAGAAAACCCTATTTTGGGATATTACAGGATCTAATCTAGATATGCGGATTTTATTTCTCTCAGGGTAAACCCAAAATCCAGTTCGAAATCTCCTGCAAAAACCACCTTAGAAGCTTCTTGGGGAGGCTTTATTTCATTAGGGAGAATATTATAGAGATTATTAAACCTCTTTATAAACTCTGTTACATCCTCATTGTGTCTCTTCTTAAGAGCATTGAACTCGGTGAGGACATATCCATGGTCCCTCTTTTCTCCCCATTTTAGTGTGAAGAAATTATCCATTTATTCCAAAGTGGTGACTGTGTGATCAACAAGATATTTGAGCCACTTTGGAGCCTCTCCATCCAAGGATTGGACGAAAAGACTCAACACCATATCTAAGTGCTCCACATTTACATTCTCAGAAAAGGCACAAAAGTTTTCAATATGTTTCTGCGCAGAAGTACTATCTTCCTCGGTGAACTAAGGCAAGATATTTAGAAAATATTGAGGCATGTGATTCAATACTTGAGGTAAACCAATGGAGCATATTTTCTAAGGAGGAAACTAGGTACAACCATGAGGAGTGGTGGTGGTAAGTTTTAAGGATGACTTGGTTGTGGTACAATGGGTATATGCTGAATAGAGGTTTGGATATTTATCCGTAATGAGCTTTGGAGATCTGTAAATTCTTTGACTTATTCATCCTATGGAGTAGGGTGCAAGGGAGGAAATGGAGTATCAGTGGATTCTTCTTCATGTTTTAGGTCTGAACCCGCTAAAGCATAGGTTTCTAGAGGATACTCAAGTACATGGGCTATGGATCCAAGACCATAAATATCAACTTTCTGAGAAGAGGAAGGAAAATATTATAGAGAAAATGAGGGTAGCTCAACCTAGATGGGAAGATTCTCCCTCCATATTTTCTTAAATATAATCCTTTCAGGATCAGATACAGAAGGGATTATCTTTTGAGAAGTATTTGATCGGGTATGAGGCCTGGTATAAGCTAGGATTACACTTGATTTGAACTTTGATAATAGTAGAGTCGACAAGGTGAGGGCTATGCAACTCTGAACCCTTCGTGCTCACCTGTTTGAAGGGTGAAGGTAATGTCGTATCCCAGGGAAATTTTTTCTAATTCGTTCCTTGGAAATGGCGCAAAAAAGGTGTTGGAGCTCCTAGAGACAGCCTTGAGTTGCAAAATAAAAATTCCTAGGAGATCTTAAGATCAAAGGTTAAATATGGACAACTGTATAAATGCCTCTGATAGAAAATGGGTCAAGAGAATAAAGGTTTTGGTGATTCAAGAATGGAGAAGACCATTTGAGCCTGATTCATGAGAATTCCCTATACTTGTGAGAGGGCTCAAGAGGTTGTGAGGCTTGATGGAATTTAAATAGGCCAAGTATAAAACAACGAGTAGAAACTTTAAAAACATGCAGAGGCATTGAGAAAGAATGGAGAAGGAACCCACAAGAGACAGGCTTAAGAGGATTAACAATATGTCCCCTATGAACTCAGAGGAAACATATATGAATGAGATATGGACAACAACAGAGGTTTTTGGAGTGCGAATTAAGGGAGTGCAAAAAGGTTAATACATGAGAGTTAACACCTGAGCGTTATACATGCACGAATTCATGAATAAAATTTCAAACTACCGGCACCTACATTACATGAACCATCAAAGCAACATAGCATGCAAGATGATTACACATAAAAAGGAGATTGATGCTAATAGAAGGAAACATATACATACTACTAATTGCTCCATTTGGAATCCAAATAACGGCTTTGTATCATATTAATTTTAAATGGATCCCTCAAATATGTGTCTCAGAGCACAAGGAGCACAATCATACAAAATTGTAGTAGATTTCTTCAAAATTCGAGAACCCTTCTTTCATCTTAGAACTCACTACATATAAATTTCTCCTTGAGGGTTTACAATCAAATATTTTTTCATGATCGACCCATAGAGGTGAAACCAAAATATCCTAACAAACTATCAGAGCATGCATTAAGAAATCACTCCTGCAACGGAAAAATCAAAACAGAATTGGGTAAAATCGAGATTTTTCTAGCGAAAAATCACTATATAATCACTAAAAAGAAACAAAATAGTTGGCGAGGGAGGCCAAATTCCAGAATCTTCAAAGGAGTGGTGAGAAATGGTTGAGAATGAGTGAGTGGTCCCACCTTTATCATATGATTTCACCAGCTGTTTGAAGACCTCCACTCTCTAATGCTCATGATTTCCACTTCCCGTTGTGGAATAACCAGTTGTGTTGTGCATGTTGAACTCTTTAGCAGAGGTTATCCCATGGAAACTAAATAAACCATACTATAAGTTCCACCCAAAATCCCATGTTGTGCTTTAAATTGCAAACCGGAATTGGATTTCGGAGTGGGCATAAATGGTGGAAGAGAAAATGAATTTAGCGGGACTTTTATCACTAAAATGGGCAAACGACAGGCCATAGGAGGGCTATTGATGACGTGGCAAGGCGGTGGTACTCGTGCCTGCAAATCGAAAATCGCAAGTTTTATATGTGCACAGCGAAAGGTAAACAGTAAAGAGTACAATGCGCGAAGTGCAGGGAAGGTGACGTGGCACAAACGGTGGTGGGACCGCGCTCGTAGATCACAAGTTGCAAGTTTTATGTGAGAAACAATGTTACCGATGAAATTGGTAACCACACTATTACCTACTTTTTTTTGGTAGCATAAAAAGCACTCGATTTTGAAAAGTGGTGATGTAGAATCACCTTTTTTTTTTTAGCACATTTTCGACACTCTAATATTTTTATTTATGAAGTATGAATATTTGTTTTAAAATGTTAGTGATTTTCATGCTAATTTTGAAACGTATTGATGCAGCATCAACCTTTTTTTTTTTAGAGCGGTGATTTTCATGCTAATTTTGAAACGTATTGATGTAGCATCAACCTTTTTTTTTTAGAGTGGTGATTTTGATGTTGGTAATAAAACACAAAACTTAGATAAAAAAAATATATATAAAAACAATAAAAAAAAACCAATAAAAATGTAAAAAAAAACAAAATTAACTTGTAAAAAAAAAAATTTAAACAAAAAAAAAAAAACAAAAATATACGAAAATTATATCAAAAGAAATGACAAAATTTGAAAAAAAAACACACAATTTAAAGAGAAAAAACAAAAATTAACCAAAAAAAGAAAAGAAAAAAGAACATCAAAAACATTTTTTTCTAAGTTATTAAAAAAAACCATATAATTAAAACAAAAAATTTAAATAGAAAATTTAAAAATAATCTAAATTACAAAATTAAAACTTAGATAAATAAAATAAAATACAAAAAAGAAAAAATTAAATTTAAAAATTAAAACTAAAATAATAATAATAAGAAAAAAAAATACAAATTTTAAAATTAACAAAAAAAACAAATTTAAAAAAATTAAAATTAAAATTAAAATTGAAAAAGAAAATCAAAATAAAAGAATTAAAATAAAAAAAACTATTATTAAAAAACAAAAAAAATGAAAAAAACCACGTGCAAATAATTAAAAAACAAATATCCATAAATTTACTGTTTTTTTTTTAAATGAAACAATTTATAAATTTTAAAAATGAAAAACTAAATAAATTTAAAGATTAAAAAAAAATTTAAATTTAATTAAAATTTAATATATTTAATAAATAAATTTTAAATTTTAAAAAATAATTAATCTAAAATATTAAATTTAAAAACAAATTAAAAAAAAAAAAATTAAAACAATTTAAATTTAAAATAAAAAATTTGAATTAAAAAACAAATAATTTTAAATTTTTTGAATTTAAAAAAAAAAAAAACAAATTAAAAAAAAAATATTAAAATTTAAAAAAATAAAAACAAATAAAAGAATATTTTCATCATGGTGGCGTCGCCAATCGGCCTCCTGCCCAGGTAGCAGCGGAGGCCGACTGCTGGGCAGGAGGCCGATTCTGAGAATCGCCCTCCCGCAGTCGGAGGCCGATTCCGAGAATCACGCTCCCGCGGCAGGAGGCCGATTCCGAGAATCACCCTCCTGAGGCGGGAGGCCGATTCCGGGAATCGCCCTACCGCGGCGCGGGAGGCCGATTCCGAGAATCGCCCTCCCACGGCGGGAGGCTGATTTCGGGAATCGCCTTGCCATGGCGCGGGAGGGTGATTCCTGGAATCGGCCTCCCGTAGCGGGAGGGTGATTCCTGGAATCGGCCTCCCGTAGCGGGAGGGCGATTCCCGGAATCGGCCTCAGGGCGATTCCCGAAATCGGCCTCAGGGCGATTCCCGAAATCGGCCTCTCACGATTCCCGGAATTGGCCTCCCGCCGTAGGAGGGCGATTCTCGGAATCGGCCTCCCGCCTAGCGGTTGACCTCAACCGCCACCTGCGCGGGAGGCCGATTGGCCACGCCACCACGATCAAAAATTTTTAATTTTTTTTTTAATTTGATTTTTTTTTTTTAAATTCAAAAAATTTAAATTTTTGTTTTTTTTTTAATTTAATTTTTATATTTGAAATTTAATTTTTTTAATTTTTTTTAATTCTATTCATTTTTTTTGTTTTTAATTTTTTTTTCTAAATTTTGTTAAAATTTTTTATTAAATTTTGTATTTTTTATTTATTTAATTGATTTTTTTTTAATTTATTTGAATTTAATAATTTTTTTTTAATTTTTTAATTTTTTATTATTATTTTCTTAATTACATAAAATTTTTATATTTTTTTATTTCAATTAAAATTGTGTATTTAAAATTATATATATATATATATATATATATATATATATATATATATATATATATTAATTAAACTTAAAATTTTCAAATTAATTTGCTTTTTATTTTATTTTTTATTTAATATATTTTTTTTTAATTTATTTTTTTCAATTTTTTTCAATTTTTAAAGTTTTTTAACCTTTTATTTTAACCATGTTTCTTTTTTTTTCTTATATTTAAAATTTATTTGTTTATTCAGTTATTTATTAAAATTTAAAATTTGTCATTTTTTAAATTTAATTTGTTATTTTAATATTAACATTGTTTTTTTTAAATTTAATAAAATCTAATATATATATTTTTAATTTATATATATATTATTTTTTATAATTTAAATTTAATTTATTTTTTAAAATCTATTTGTTTTTTAAATATATATTTTTTTAAATTTAATATTTTTGTTGTATTTTATTTTTCATTTTTTATTTTTAATCAATTTTTCATTTTTTTACTTTTAATTTCAATAATGTTTTTTTTTTTTAATTTTTATTTTAAAGTTTTAAATTTATTCAAATTTAATATCTTTCTTTAAATTTAATTTTTTGTTTTAAAATTAAATTTTTTTTTTCTAATTTAATAAACATTTTCTTTTTCTTTTTTAAATTTAATTTCTATATTTTATTTTTTTATAATTTCTTTCCTTTTTTTTTTCTTTTTTTTTTTAAATTTAATATTTTTATTTTGTTTTTAGTTTTATTTCTTTATTTCTATCTATTTTGAAATTTAAATCTTTAGTTTTTTTTTTATTTTTTATTTTTTATTTTTTTTCTTAAATTTTAGGTTATTTTAAATGTTTGAATTAAAAATTTTATGTTGCTTTTATTTTTATTTTTTTATTCCTATATATTTTTAAATTTTAAGCTTTAAAATGTTTTTATTTTTTAAAATTATTTTTTTCTTAAATTTTAGTTTTTTTTTAATGTTTGAATTTTAAAAATTAAGAAATGTTATTTCTATTTTTAAAAATGTCAAAAATATGACAATTTTTTTTTTTTGTTATTCCAGCATCAACTCGTTTTGTTTTGAGGGTGTTTTTTCAATCCTTTTTCAAGAAACAATTTTGTTTTTAGCATAATTTTATAAAATGTTTAAATTTGAGCTTCGAAAAAAACCAAGTGCATTCTGGAATACACTTTTTTTTGTTTTTGGGATGTTTTTTCATGTTTTTTGAGTCTTTTTGGGTTAGAGTTCCCGTTTTGAGGTCAGGTTACCTATTTCATCGGTAACAGTGTTGAGAGCAGGCAGAGGTTAAATTTTAAAACCTAAGAAGTGCGAAGTTCAGGAGCAGGGAAGGTGACGTGGCAGATGGAGTGGAGCCCCGCATCGCAATTTAAACAAAATACTTTGCAGATGATTAAAAGGTGAGTTACAAACTGTGCGAAGCGTGAAAAGTTATAATCACCGATCTGCGAAGTTTATATTTAGCAATGTGTGATGAATGGTGGGGGAAAGGGTGACATGTCAGGGAGAAATGGCCCCACTTTAATCACAATCATGGAATCGGGAAGGCATATGGTAAGTGAAAACAATGATATGGAGATGAAAAAAGGTAAAGTAGAAAAATGAAGTGGAAAAGAGGAAAGGTAAGGTTTAATGATTTTTAAGGGAGATGAAATGAAAGGAAGTGTGGCAGGTGAATGGGTCCCACTTCATCGCGTATCACATTTCGGAAGGTTTGTAGGAGACGACAATTAAAGGATTTTGATATTTGGCTGATGGAAAAATAAATTTGAGTGTGTGACCATGAAATAAAAAGGGAATGACTTAGGGAAAGTAAAATTGAAAAGGGATAAATGGTATTTAGAGCGTTGGAGTTCATAATTAGGATAATTGAAGGGTAGGAAGGGGCTAGATGGAATGAATGAGGGCAGTATGGATTTTTCTCACCATCACACTCAGTCATCTACACTTTCCTCTTTCAACTGAATTAAAAAGCAGATAGATTCATTTGAAGCTCTTTGACAGTTAGGATTTCCCTCCCTTTCTCCTTCTCCACTTTGTGTGTGGTCACAAGCCAACACCCAGAATCTCAGATGCTTCCCATAACTCCTTGTAACTTCAAGGAATCATTAAATACACATTGATAACACTAGTAAACAAAAACTTGACTCCAGGACTAAGCCTGACCATCCCCAAATGGGACTGACATTCTGTCAAACACTTGGCATGAATGTAAGCTACAATTATTGCTAGCGTAAATTATTAACGCAAGTGTATGAAAAGAGCTCACTTTAGCTGTGTGTGGCAAACAACCCTAAAAAAATATGGTTTCTTAATTTCTTTAGATATGCAATTGATATTTAAAACAAATGTTGCAAAAAACAGATCTATGCAGTAAAAGCAGTTAGACAGTGAAAATAAATAAGAATTGCTCCATGCATCCAATAGACAAGACAAGATATAAAGAGTTTTGATTATATTATAACACCTAGGAAGGGAACAAATAATAATGTTACCAGTCCCCCTCAATGGGATGGATTCTTGTTTGTCCTCAACACTTCAGATGCAGAAGTTTCTCTCTCTCAATGGTGTAGAAAACCCAAAATGTGTTGAAATCTATAGGAGCTTAAGAACTAAATAACATAGTAGCATCAATGAGAATGATCAAAGCATGACAATGAAAGTGATCAAAGTGAAGAATGAATGGAAAACCCTCCTATTTATAAGAAAATATTGAGTTATCCTCGATAATGGCGAATAATACAATATTATTAACCAAGATCTAGATCTAACTGCTTGGAATATTTTATTATATTTTTTTGGAGGGAAAAGGTATTTAAATTGGTAAAATACCTTTATTTATGATTTCAAGAATGTGGTTAAGGAATAATTAACAAATAATGATTTGTTTAATTATTTGTAGGTGATTTAGTCAAAATTATCAAGGAATAATAACTAAATAATGATGTAATTAATTATTCCTAGAGAAACATAGGAAAAATAATGATTTATATAATGATTTTTCATAATTGGGTTAAATATGACCAGGAATATTAGTTAAAAAATGGTTTAATTAATTATTCCTAGAGGGAAATCAAATAAATAAGGATTTATTTAATTATTCCTCATGGGGTTTCTTGTTTTAGCCAGAAATAACTTAATAAAATATGGTTTATTAAATTATTTCTTATAGTGAATGAAATTTTACTATGGTAAAATTGGTATTACATGTTGTACTTTGACCCATATAATTGTAAATGGTTAGATGGCTAAATTTGGTGTAACGGATTCCCCCCCATCGTGCGAGCGTTAGGAGCTAATTGTATGACCGAAGTATGTTGTAAGAACACAATCATTAGACATTGAAGGGTAGTCAGAGAGAGAGGGAAATACATAGAAGGAGTGAAGCGAGAGAGGACAATAAATGAGGGGACGAGACCTACAGAGGGTATAGGTCTCCTTTAATGTTTGGATACCTGTTCTCAGTGAGACGGGGGAGGCATACATATGCCCGTCGAGATGAAAAAGTAAAAATAATAATGGTGCGCCCAAAAAATGAAACTGAGCAATAAAGTACATGAAAAATGGTACATGACATGCTAGCATAAAAAGGGGGCGGACAAAAATATAATGGATCCGCCATACATACTGTGCCTGGAGAAACATGAGCTAGGACTGAATACAATAATATCTGAGTACATGAGACATAATAAAAACCAAAGAAGCCCTTCTAAAAACGAAAGGGATATGAAAATATGAATGGATCATCTGAATGATACATGCATTTTATGGGCGCTGCAAGCGGATAAAACTGGAACCATCAAATATATGGAGCTGCATCTGAGGTTGTACCATAATATGAGGTCATCCGGGGATGTGGGGGGCTACCTGAAGGGCCACCCCCTCATGAGGTTTGAAACATATCAGACACACCTAGGAATCACTGGTACAATATGTTGGATCACTGAATCATCAAGTATATGAATCTCGATCATGCAATAATGAGTTGAAGTTGGGAGGATGAGAAACAATCAAGTCAAAGGGCAATGAGGAGTCCCTTTTCCTGATCTGAGGCACTGAACAAGAATGGAAGTTGGAACCAAGGTACACCACCCTCTAGACCTCTCTTCTGGAATGAATGTGTTGATGTCAATAGAAGGAGGTCCGCAATAGGTCAGGCAATGAGGAATCCTAAAATAAGCCATGAGGGATCACAGTAAATTAATTGATGGACTAACTCCAGGGATTATGATGGAATAGGGATACTGAGTAGCGGTCGGACGAATTCCCTCGTTAGAGCATAAAAATATTGGTTGACCTAGCAATGAATGACTGCAATCCAGAGGGAATGGGGGACAGTATGACTGGAGGCCAAAATGGAAAATACGTGAGAGAGAGACAAGGAAAAAATGGATGGAATATTGTAACATGAGGCAATGGGACTCGGGAGGGATTATGTGATGATGACTCAAATCGTATTCTCTGAACAAGGGTGACTCAATGATGCTACCACACATAATAGGCCCTGTGGGGACCATAAAAAATGATAAAAATATGGTTACTCATGAAGAAAACTGACACACGTGTTGAAAAGTATGAAGGAAAAGTGGTGCCCCAAGTCCAAGCAGCGCAAGTGAAGAAATCCAATTTTAAGAGGTGGAAAAGTGACCCCTCTTGGAAAATTGGCTTCCTGGTGAAGTGTCAAATTACCAAAAAATAAATAATACCCATTATAGTGCTCAGTGAGAGCTTTCCAAAGATGTTGATGGTTCGTCAAACCGAGATATGTTTTGGTCACAATTGGCGAAAGAAAATTTAAGTTCTTTTTTTTTAATAAGGTGATTTCCATCCAATTTGATTCATTTGCTAGTGGAGCTGTGGTGAATTTGGAGAGGAGGAGAAGGCCCTAAATCTTGCGACGATCATAGTGGAAAAAACCAACCATTGGAATCAGTATCCATCAGTTGCAAGTAGGTGGCCTAACCTTACTCTTCATTTTTAGTGGTTTAGTTTTTTAGATTAGGTGCTCGGGGCTCAGTAAGAGACCCCTACCTCTCCTCACAGCCGACTCACACCTTCTAGGGCCTATATTGTGACCTGGCTCACAGTTTCCAAAGGGGAAAACCACAAGCTCACAAATGCAAAGCCTAAAAAGTGCGAGGTGGGATGAAGGTGAGAAGGCTGAAGGTGAGATTAGGTTTTCTTGTTGGCTGAGGACCGAGACTTGATGGTTCATGATGCAATTTTCCTTCTATGAACTGAAAAACATGATGGTGTTGTGTAGGCATGGAATATTTTAGGATCGAATGGCGAGAGATATATTTGTATGCGCTTCGTGCCGAGATCTATGGGGATCAGGTGGTACGAGGAGCACTTGTGAGATATGGGGTTCTCAAGTTGGTTGAGAACCCACTAATGAGGGCAGAGAAGCCCTTACTATCGATGATAGTCATTTATTAGGATCCAGACTAGGAGGCCTTTATGGTGCTTGGGCATAGGATTTATATGACCATCCAGGACATCTACTTCTTGACTGGATTCCCACCACTAGGGGTGGTGGGAAATATACATCTAGTATTAGTGCATGGGCGAAACATATCAAATTTAACGGAATTCCACTGTAGATCATATGTTCATGCTAAGGGAACGACCATTCCGATCGGTGATCTAGAGCGGCTAGAGACACGGGTCGTCACCACAACAATAATGTGGATCCTAGGCAACTAGGTGTTCCATCACATCACTGGATGGAAGATGATGTTGGTAGAGAGTATTCTTAGTGGAACCTACTATGGGTGGGCTCAAATGATGTCGTTAGTGAAATGATAGTTTTTTTTGTGCAAGCGATAGGTGAACCATGACTATGATTTTGGTACTATGTTGTGCTCATTCTTCTTTAAGAATATCCCCACAGTTAGACCTCATGTGCTGATCCACAATGGGAGCCCAAGATGTGCTGTTGGGGGCAGCTGCTATGAAGAGGAGGAGGCGGGGGAGTCAGACAGGTGTTCCGACTTGAGTTCTTTGCACATTGGGATTAGATGTCATTGTAAATAGATGACTATCCATACATTGGTATGAACTTTCAGGGGGACCCTGACTTGCCACTTCCACTGGGTCGAGCATGGAGACCAAATGGTAAGTGAAAGTCCTTATATATTATGGTGCATTTAAATTTTATAAAATATGTATGTGGTATTGATTCATGACTTTTGGTATGTAGATATAGCATCGATGATGCTGACATGGTATATGGGACGACTCGCAATGCCTGGGGTTGCATAATTTAGTGGAGCAAGAGGAGACCAAAGACCTTAATATGAGGCTCTAATGGAGGATTTATGATGCATGTGTGAGCTGATGATGATCGGTGTATCATAGCATGGATGGCATGATCTTGAGGATCGATACATTGAGGGATGCATAGGGCTACCGTCTAAGTGGCGAGGGGTCATGCGGCGCATGGAAATGGTCGGACAGACAGTTCAGGATCTGCAGGCTAGTGGAGCCAAGCCATTGGATCAGGACCCTCTAGATAGTGACTAGATGTAGGGGCATGTGGTTCCACTAGTTTTTATTTCCTTAACTTTCTATGGGCATACTTGTGCCCCTAGTTTTGATTTTCATAACTTGTTATTGGCATATCAGATGTATTTAGAGTAGTGGACTCCAAACATTTATGATTTCCTCGATAAATAATATGGATATGCATCTTTTTATATATGACGAGCATATGGTTTTCCATTTGTACTATTATTATCTTGTGTTAAATGCATGTGATAAGTGCCAATATAGGATATTGTTTTCATTGTTATCTACATAGTGATTCTGGCCTCTAGGTACATGAGTGAAGTAATGGTTTCAAATTCATGAAATAATAACTTCACACGTAAATATATTATTAAAAGGACATGGTTATTCACACGATACACACCATTAAATTGCATTACAAGAAACAAATAATATAAACGAACATGAAGATGAAGGATGCGATGATCAAGGGCATTAACTAACAAATCTATCACTACATCATATTCAGCCTGGTTATTGCTGGCAGATCCGATGCATATTCCATTAGAGATTACTAACAAATGTAAGGGGGTAAAAATGGCCCAAGCTGTCGAGGATATATTCCAGGATAAGAGACTTGCACCATCGACATAGCCAATATATGGTGTGGATGATGGATCCATTTGAAATGCGCCACAAGACAACAAATGAGATGATGATGGACAATGCAAGCTACCTAGATGCATGATAGAAATAAAACACACATGTCAATGGGAGATGCTATGGGTAAAATTTCTTTAGGTAAAGTGCATTGCAAGGGTTAGGAAGGATTTGGCCTTCGAAATCTTCTAGAAGGTATGCCCTGTTGCCCAAATCCTTACTAATGATGTAAGGTACTACCCATAATGAGTCAAACTTCCCATGACCAAAGACACCATGACCTTGGTCATACACTAGACCAAGATCGCCTTCATGAAAGGTACAAGGGTGGAATTCGATCATATTGAGTTTTGGTGCACTTATTGGCCACTTCAATGGTTTAGAATGTAACACAATGGTCTTCGGAAGCATGCTCAAGCATGATAATTCCTTGCTCTAAAGGTTGGGTGTCAGGGATAAGTTTGATGGCTAGGTGAAGGGAGGGGATTTCACACTCGATTGGTAAGACTTCCTCCTCCCCAAAAACAAGGTGGAAAGGATTAAATTCGGTGGTGGTTTTAACATAATTTCTATAGGCCCAAAAAGCAGGGAAGAGCATAAGGTTTCGGTTGCTTTTGTGTTTGTTCATCGTCTGTTGAAGCATATTTTTAAGGATTTTATTGGTCGCTTCAACTTAAAAATTACCTTGGGGATAATAAGGCGTTGAATATTGGTGCTCAAAGCCCAACATAGAGGATATATCACACCATATCTCATCTTTGAAATGTCGGCCATGGTCAGTGACCAATTATTTTGGAACCCCAAATCGAGTGATAACATGGTTAAATAAAGAGCTACAATAGCCATCGTGTTATTGAACATTGGCATGGGCTCAGCCCATTTGGTGAGATAATAAATCGCCACAATGATATACTTGTGGTTACTAGTAGATGGAGGTCGACACTCCATATAACCAATGGCCCACTTACGAAAGGGACCAAATGATATGACAATATGGAGAGGAGTGGGTGGGGATCGCACCTTTGGCGTGAATATATGGAAATTGGAACAGTGTCTGACTAATTCAATGCAATAACCAAAGAG
This sequence comes from Pinus albicaulis, assembly GCA_034641835.2. Taxonomy (NCBI): domain Eukaryota; kingdom Viridiplantae; phylum Streptophyta; class Pinopsida; order Pinales; family Pinaceae; genus Pinus; species Pinus albicaulis. Next base: position 269,948,015 of record CM076579.1, read on the forward strand.
ATAAGGCAAAAAATACCTAGGGAGCATGATTTTCTAGGCAGTGGTTGATGCAACCATAAGGCTGCAAATATCTAAAGATGCAGGGTTAGCAGAATTAACCCTAAAATTACCCACATTTCCATTATGGATTCAATGCTACTCCATAAATCACCCATCCATATGGGTTATCCCAAATATCTCCTTCTTCTTCTTCAGACTCTTAACTCACCAACAAAACCCACTTTATAGACATTAATATTCTATACACATGCGGAAGCTTATTTTAAAAGAGGTTCTTTGGTTCCAAAGCTCATACATAAACTTTACCTTTATATCGCAGCCGACTTCTTTACACAAACCCGCGGACCTGTGGTTTATGGCTCACATAACTATTCCTTAGTCCAACAACGGATTGCATTATTTAACTTTAAGCTTCATCGCACTTCGTAGGTTTCTCCACTTCACAGTTCACAATTTATACCTTTCAAAACTAAACAATAAATATGTTGATGTGAAATTGCGATGTAATCTCCAGCATAGATCTATGTTATATCTAATGGTCCCGTTGTACTGTCTCACATTTCCATCTCCCATCCTCATCTCATCGCAACCAAAATACTTTACCTTGCGATGTTTTAATGCTAAACTCTAAACCTGCTGCTGTGCGATATGTGCTAGAGCGTTGGGCCGACACATTGCTCTTCCCTTTATTGCATCGCAAATTTCAATCCTTACCGCATCGCAAGTTATTTTTTTTAACTTGTAAAGTCCTTAACACATAAATCTATAATCGCTGATTTGCGATGTGTGTTTTCATTCTTCACCTGACACGCATCCACTTCGCAACTTTCTCAACTTATCTTATTGCAACTTAAATCATTTACCTTGTGATTTGATCTCTGCCATTAAATATTAAAACTTCAATTCTGCAATCGGGTCCTCACTGTCTGATCGCCTTGTTTACAAATCTTCTAGTTGTTTTCTACCTTAGTCGATTTCTCTTCTTTCTATTGTTGTCACTCTGCAACTTTGTTTCCTCCACGCTACTCCTCCTGATATTTCTCCTATTTGTTATTCACTCCGACTTGGGATTATCATTCTTGCTGCATGCCTTAATCACTATTTCAATCCAAAATACAAACCACCATTCTATATTACTTCTCTGAATACATAATTCGTGATTTGTTTCTTACTCAACCTGTACACACATCCACTAGCTCCCACTACAAGGAAAAGACCCTCTAGAGGAGGTTATAAAGGAGGTTTTCAGTGTTATAAAATTGGCCAAAATTGTCAAAAAAAACATATGATACCACATCTGTTTATTGTTACGGAGGTTTTGGCGGAGATTTTAATGAAAATTCAACAAAAATAAAAAAAATGGGCGGCCGGAGGTTATTACAGATTTTTTTTTCCTTGATGTGCTAATCAGGCTTTAACACACTGGTGCGTACCTGTAGATGGCACCCCGGGGAGGTCGAAGAAGAATGCATCGGTCCGTAAGGTATAAAACAACACCGGGCACAGTGTTGGTGATACAACGCATGAGGCTGTTATAATTGGTCTTGGGATTTGAGAGGTTCCCATAGGTCGTATCAACGTGCTGGTGCGTAGGCTTATAGAAACGCACCGATGCGCCCTTTCACACAAATGCACCGAGCTTTATAATTGGTATCGGTATTCGTGCGGTGAAAATATGTCATACAAATACACCAGTGCGTATAGACACTTAAATGCCTCGGTGCGCAGTATCTCACAAATGCACCGAGATTTATAATTGGTATCGGTATTCATATAGCGCCCATAGGTCGTCTAAATGCACCGGTGTGTATATACACAAAAATGCCTCGGTGCATAATATCACACAAACGCACCAAGATTTATAATTGGTATCTGTATTCGTGTGGTGCTAATAGGTCGTAAAAGGGCACCAGTGCGTATATAGACATAAACTCACTGGAGCGCCATACCGCACAAATGCCTTGATATTTTTAACTAGTTTTGGTATTTGTGCAGTGCCAATAGGTCGTAAAAATGCACCAGTGCGCTTAAGAATACAAGCGCATCGGTATAATAATACACCCACCGGTTTTCATTTTGTATTTTTTAGAAACATCGACCTATGACAGTGCAATTATTGTGATTGTTTTAAATTCATTATCCAACAAAATTCAACACATATTATAACAATATTCATATTAATTAAATTTTTATTAATGAATTTGAATGTGATGTTTGGATTAATTTGTTATATCATATCATAATTATTGTGGTTTTTTAAAATTCACTATTCATCAAAATTCGACACATATATATCTTATAACAATATTCATATGAATTAATTTTTTATTAGTCCATTTGAGAACGAAAATGGAGAACACAATAGCGACAATAGAGAATGCAATAGAATAAATTAAAACATCATTCTTTGTCATACAAAATGGGATAGTTATTGGTATCCCTTTATCTTTCAATTAGGACACTATGTCCATTACATTAAAGAAAATGTCTGATTTCACAGACATTTTTCAAAAAATACAATGCCTTGCTTTGATATCCAAACATAGCGATCATCATTCTTTTCTTGAATTGTTGTCACTGCTAGAGCTACTTCCATGACTTGGGTTATTTTCAGGAATGTTTTGTTCACAGTGTTGATTATTTTCTTCTTCTTCACCTTCCATCTATAAACATAAAAATAAACTGTAATGAGTGTATATACATTGGTCTGAATAATGAAAATTGCAATATTAAATAATATACATCAATGTAAATCGAAAATAAATGATGTACCAATGCAACAATTGACTTACAAACTATACACATTATTTCAAAACCATGTAACATGTCATCTTTCAAGATTTGATCTATTGGCGCAGTGCCATACTTTATTTCCTGCAAGTTTTATACCCCATAACAAATCATATATTTAATATAAAAGATTTATTTTTTCTATTAATTATAGACGAAGCTAAGTAAAACAAGATCGATAGATGCTTACAAATTCCACAGTTAAGTTCTGATATGCCAACATATACTCACAACCCATATTTAACCCAATTTCAATCAATTCCTTTGATGGTTCTTCTTTGTATGTTAACACCTGTTCGACATTGAATGATGATTTTTGTAAAACAACTTAAAAAATACAAAAATGAAATCTAGTTAAGTTGTTATAAGGAAGTAACAACTACTCACAAACTTAGATAACAATCCTTTTCTTCCTTGTCATCCTATTTTTTGTGCTGAATGGGTTCCATTTTCTTTTCTTTTCTGCAAGAAAATACTTGAAAATTAATATTTAATGCTAAATTGTTTATTTATTGTACATAATGATCGAAAAATTTAATGAATACATATTACATTTGAAGCATGTTGTTGTTGAGATTTCTCCTTCCGCGATGCAATTTTATCCATTTCTTTGACCGTCTCCTTGTACACCTTTTTGGACATTCCTACTGGCATATTTCTGATATCAGCTCGTTCATCTTTTGGGATTTTCATAATCTTGCTGAAAATGTAACATGACAATAAACTATTTAATTTTTATATTGATATATGAAAATTAAGTATAACAAAAGTGATATTTATAAATAATTCTAGACAAACATCTAAAAGAATATTAATTTTTCATTCCTTATTTTTTGTTGTTGTATGTTTTTGCTATTAAAATTCTGACATGTCTCATTGACCAATTCTCTGGAAACTCTTCCTGTAGTTTAGATAAAATTTGGTTCTTGGAATATTTGGATTGGTTTTTGTATTGTAAGTGGAAAGAATGTCTATACATTCGTTCCACTAGATCCCTCAAACTTTTGTAAAATATTTTCCCCATTTCGTTAACCTCCAACACCACTCCAGATGAGCTAAGGAGCAATTCATTTTCATTTGCATGTTCTATTTTTTTCCTTTTCTTAGAACAAAATTCCTTTTCTGAGTTGTTGGTCCCTATAGAAAATTAAACAGATGTGAATTAATAAATTGTTTCACACAATTATTTAATAATTTAATTATATTATTAATGAAAACTAAAAAAAGAAACCCATATTGGATTAATAGTATTTTTTTCATTCACCTGATTCATCCTTTTGCAATTTTTCCATCAAGATTTTACGCTCATCTGGTCCTAGATCAGAAAATAAGTCATTTTGTGGCTCTGCATGATACACAGTAAACAATACATATTAGTTAAACTTACATATAGTTCAAAAATAATATTTTTTGTAAAAATTTACAAAGAAATTTCTTTTTTTGCTTTTCTTGATGTGTTATAAGTATTTTTGTTACTTGATCTCTTGTCAGTCATTTCTTTATCAATCTCAAACCTGTACCATATCATTCATTAATATATTTATAAATAAATTGTCAACTTTTCAAACAAAAAAAATCTCAAGGCACCGGTGCGCCATTCGTGGTGTACACACCGACACTGGTGCGTGGCTGTATTCCAAACGCACCGCAAAAATAGTATAATAGACCGTACGATGATCTATGTCAACAAGGAGCACCAATGCATTACGTGTCAATCACCGCACCGGCTAACCATGATAAAATAATAAAAATCGTCGAGTGTTAATTTTTGTAGCATAAACTGGTGCTATATTTTACATATGGCACACCGATAAAAAACATTTTTAGATGTAAAATTCGGAATCTCCACGGTCTTCATTTTCTGTCGGTGTTTCGAGTCTAAATCAAGACTCATCATCAGGACAAACCTCATGATGAGTCTTGATTTAGACTCGAAACGTCGACAGAAAATGAAGACTGTGGAGATTCCAAATTTTACATCTAAAAATCTAAACCACAAAAACCTCCAATCTATCAAAAAACATTTTTTTTTATTAATTTTTTATCACATTACTTATGGGGTGTGCTTGGAGAATACAGAGCACCGGTGCGCTATTTTACGCAAGGTGCACCGATAAAAAAAATCTTTTTTTTTTAAATTTATGCAAGGGCCCACATGGATTGGGATCCGACTATGCTAATTGTCCTGTCGGTTGGATGTCTTTGGTCTATATTTAGCAATACAAACCATATAAATATAAATTGAAAAGCCCTCATTCTGAAATCATGGAAAGAGGGAGAACAAAGGGCAGAAACAAAAAGAATGTGAGGTTTGTGTTTTTCTGAAAGTTTTTTTTTTTTTTTTTATTAAATAGAATGTTCGCAGTGCACCATAATGAAATAGCACATCGACTACATATTTTACAAATGGTGCACTGACATAATTTTTTAATCAGTACTTGCTCGATGCACTGGTGTACTCAGGTATACAGGGCGCACCGACAAATTTTTTTTTTAATTTACACAAGGGCCGACATGGATTGGGATCCGAATATGAAAATAATCCGGTGGGTTGGATGTATTAGGCTTATATTTAGCAATACAAACTCTCTAAATATAAATTAAAAATCCCTAATACTGAAATCACAGAAAGAGGTAGAAGAAAGGGCAGAAACAAAAAAAATTAGGGTTTGTTTTTAAAATGGTTTTTTGGTAAAACAACACGTTTGCGATGCACCATAATGAAATAGGGCACCGGTGCCATATGTTACATATGGCGCACTGATAATTTTTTTTTTTTTTATCATTGTACTTTCGCGGTGTGCTGGTATAACAGAGCACACCGGTGCACTATGTTACGCAGGGCGCACCGACGAAAAAAAAAAATATGTTTTTTTTTTAGATTGACGCAAGGGCCAACATAGATTGGAATCCGACTATGCAATTCGTCCTGTGGGTTGGATGTCTTATGACTATACCAACCCTATAAATCTAGGGTTTTGTTTCTACAAATGGATTTTTTTTTTTTTTTTTGTTTCTAAAAACTGTAGAAAAGGTAAAAAAAAAATGCAGAGAAAAGTAAAAAAACAATCAACTTTGATTTTGTTATTTTACTTCACAAAAAAACTACAAAAAAAGTAAAAAAAAACAATAGACTTTGATTTTTTCTTTTACTGCATAAAAATTTTTAAAAAAAAACTGCAAAAAAAAGTACAAAAAAACAATAAACTTTACTCACATCGTTTGAAATTCTATGGTACAAGGTTTGAATCACCAGAGGTTTGGAATTTTGATTGTTTGAATACTTCTGTTCAAACGTATTTCCCTGCTCCATAGTGCTCTCATTCTCTATTTTCTCCAGGTATGTATCCTGCAAATCTCTGGCTAAAAGTTTTTGCAAAAATAGTGAAATAATGAAAAGTGTTTAGTATTTAAAGAAACACTTTGTGAAATTAGATTTTCGAAAATATTTTTCCGCCCATTTTTTAATTTACTGCTTTTTTTTCACTTAAACAAAATAGGGTTGTGCTTTTTTTATTTGCGGTTATTCGTTTACTGATGCGTCTTTTAATCGAAACGCATTGGGGCGTCGGGTTATAAGACGACACTGGTGCGCAATACCAAAAACACATCGGTGCCGTTATCTGTACATTACACACCGAAATTACATTTAGGTTTGTGCACCAAAATTTACTGATGTTTTTCTCAAATTCAGGGAGAAAATATCATATATTATATGCAATGGAAAATTCTTCAAAATATAGCTCGTTCCATAATATTTCTCAAAATCCATCACGGAGTTCCCCTATCCATCTGGACACGTAATATTTACTTCAGATTTGTTTTATTTTTTCACTATCTAATTGAATTTATGTTTTTTATCCATATAGTCAATCATGCACAACTTAATTAAATTTATAGTGCATACAAATTTGCAGGTTCATGCAGATTCAACATCGAGTTCAGATGCAAAAAATATTCAAACTACTCCAAAACGTCGAAAGTTCTAATCAGGAGCTACATATCGCAAGGCACATTTGGTAGATGAAAATGGATAGCCGCTTCACCCTGCCAATTGTAACAATATTGCATCTTCTAGCCACAACCCTGGGACAATGATAATAATTATAATTATATTTTTTTGGTATATAAATTTATTAATATGTAATTATTTCAACGTCAAACCAATTTATAATCATGCAATATTGTCAACGTGGTTACTAATTGATATCATATATTTTGTACTAATCATGTTCAATTTTTTTTTTTTTTTAATTATTAGGATTCTAGCGATGATGAACGACCTACCTACCATCTTTCGTTTCACCCCACAATAATGTCAAATCGAGAGAGGACTAAATTAAGAGAAAAAATAAGAGAGGAACGATACCAATAATGGTTGAATCAACCACTGATTCAATCCCCGCTACGTCTAGATTCACCAATTAGGAATGACTACAACAATAGTAGTTCTTCACAAGCTGGAAATGGAGGCAATAAAACAGAGGTTGGTATGGATTATTACTTAAGGGATATGACTGCCATGGAGACAATTTTGTTAGATGCATTCCAAAATGATGATCAATTAGCAGATGATGCTCATATCGCTGACATCTTTTTCGAAAGCCTTAAATTTTCTTCCACCACCCCTCTCTTTGGACTTGGTGGTCAGTCAAAGTCTACCCAATTGGGGACAATGATGTTACTGTACAACATGAAAGCAAAGTTTGGCTTGTCGAATTCATGTTTCTTGGAACTTTTGAGGTAAGTTACCATAAAGTACTCCCCTTATATAAATTTCAAATATAATCTATACATTGCAATGAACATTAAAAATGGTAAATTTTATGAACGTTAATAATTATATTGACATTAATGTAAATTTATTAATATATTTTTCTAGGATCACCAACTACAGGTTATTCAAATGTAAGGTTCTTTTGAGTGATAATGTCTTTCCCGGTAGCTAAGAAGAGGCAAATAAATTGTTGAAAATGTTGGATGTTGAGTACATATCATATCATGCATGTCCAAATGATTGTATTCTATATAGAGGAGAATATGAAGACAAAGAGATGTGTCCTAAATGTGGGTATGACAGGCATGATAAATAAAATAAGAAGGGAAAATTACGTACTGGTCCTCCTTTTAAGATATTGAGGCACATGCCTATAATCCCAAGGATTCAAAGGCTCTTTCGTTGCAAACAATTAGCTATGTTGCAGGTATGGCATGCCTCACATAGAAATGAGTTGGGAGTTATGTGAATCCCAACTGATTCAATAGCCATGAAGCATATATAGGAGACATGGCCGACAAATTCAAGGATGAAGTACGAAGTCTACGACTTAGCATAGACATGGATAGCATCAACCCATATTCCCTCCAAAACACCAACTATTCTGTTTGGCCTGTAGTAGTGATCAATAACTATATCCCCCCATGGTTTTCCGTGAAGAATGACCATCTTATGTTGGCTCTCATAGTCCCTCGTAGAAGACACATGAAGAATATGGATGTCTACTTACAACCACTGGTAGATGAATTGAAGGAATTATGGGATGGGATAAATGTATACAATGTATCAAGATCCATCGCAGCAGAGAGGAGTTTTACGTTGTATGGCATATGCGCTTACACGACACATGATTATCCAGGCTTAGGAGTTTTCTCTGGTAGATCACATGTTTAATTTATTGATTTTTTTTAATATATGTAACAATATTCTTTCACATATTAGTTATTTAATTCATTGTAATATTTGTTTTGATCTTCATGATATTCTTTAACGTGCCATGCATATTCATTAATGTATACAAATATAATCTCACAGGTCTTTTAAAAAAGGGTATTTTGGATATAAATGTTGTGGACCTTCTCTGAACGCTAGATGGTCCAAGGACCTAAGAAAGCTAGTGTATGATTGCTCCAGGGTATTCCTACCAGAAGAACACCCTTACAGAAGAGAATCATCCGCTTTCAATGGTAAACAAGAGAGAACCCAAAGGCCTCCAATAATGACACCATCTGAATGGATTAGAGCATATGAGAGAGAGAAGGAGAAGGAGTTCATAGAAATTTTTGATTCAAATGTGGAGTCTATGTTCGATGATCCAGATTTCTTCGACACCTATGTTGAGAAATTTCCCATTGGTATGAAAAGGAAATCTATCTTTTATGACCTCCCATATTGGGACCATCTTAAGATTTCCCACTTATTAGATCCCATGCATATATTTAAAAATGTTTCATCTTCTTTATGGAGGCACATATCATCGAAACAAAGTGACACATTGGCTTTTAGGAAAGATCTTATCACATCAAAAACTAAAAAGAAACATTGGCCAAGATGATTAGAAATATTAGAAAGTACGGGATCAGAGGAAGGTACTAGTCCCTCTAATTCATGGTTTTTCAAAGAAGGTGATGTCCCATGGATTTTAAAAAAAGATGATATATCTTTGGCAAAGGAAGTTATAATGGATGTGAGGGTGCCAACTTCATACAGGTCTTCACTATGGCACTGCTTCACCATGGATGACCATTTGTCGGGGTTAAAATCGCATGACCATTTGAATCTTCTAAGAGTACGTATAATGTCGAAAACATGATTTTATTATTTGTTATATTCATAAAACATAACTAATTTTGTACATTATTGCACATGTTTATAACTTTGCAGTTTCATTATCCTTTGTTCGTGCATGGGTTTGTGAAACATGAATTCCCTCAAGACCTATGACGTGCCATATCTAAATTATTTTCATTTGTACGTTGGATCACGTCAAAGGAGATTCATGTGGCTAGCATTCCACAATGGTGTCAAGAGATAGTTGAGATTGCTTGTATGTTTGAGAAGGAACTGCCGACGAGTTTCATTGACTTACAGGTTCATCTTCTAATCCACCTGGTAGATGAGGTTGAATTAGTTGGGGTTGTTTCTTGTCATTGGATGTGCTTCTTAGAGAGGTACATGAAGAAATTGAAAGGTTTTTTTCGACAAAGGGCAAAACCCAAGGGGTCTATGGTAGAGGGGTACATATCATATGAGTATTTCTATTATGCCAGTGAGTACCTAAATTAGATCGACAATAGACCAGGTGTGGTGAATTGGGATGATGAAATGGATGAAGACAAAAGAGAAGGAGAGTTGCTCCAAATGAGTGGAAAAAAGCGCTTAATAAAGGGTAAGCGACTTATAATTTTTCAAATTTACAAAAAGTATTTAATATTCATGTTGAACTTCGATATAATGTATATTTTGATCTCTAAGTAATATATAATGTTGGTTGATTTCATTAGCGAATGCATAAATTGAAGCAATCAATAAATTTGTTCTTTACAATTCTGAAGCGACACAACCGTGGGTCGCAATGTATGAACAAAATAGGATGAAATGGGATAGTGACACGAAAGAATTCAGACGGTTGAATGTTAAAATTGTGCCTTATCCCGATCATTTAAAAGAAAATATGCCAAAAATATGCCCCAACAGTTGGGTTTCTCACCAAGTCAGAGAGAAATATGGTGCTACCAGTCGTTACCAGCGTGCTAAAGAGGATGCGTTAAACATAGGGATTGGGTGCAACAACTCGGTTATAATATTTTTAATTTATATGTAAATTTTAAACTTTTATTAAGACATCCACATTTCATATTTTAACTCTTGGATTATTATTTATAAGACACATGACACTATGATTTTTTAACTTTTTTATAATAGGTGCATTTTTTCCCATCTATGTGGGCATATGGACACCATTTTCGCACAGAAAATGTCGATGCTAGAAACATCACACAAGACTTTGGAGTGGAAGTCGAGTTTGATCAATCTAGTCGATCTAACCACCATGATCAAAACCTAGTACGAGGGACGTTAGGTTACGTCGAAAATATACAAGAGATCATTGAAGTGGATTTTTTTTCTTTCCAATGTGTTTTTTTAGGTGCAAGTGGTGGGACACCTTTGATCAGAATAATGTAAAGGAAGATTGTGATAGTAGGATGATATGTATCAACTCTAGAAAGATGTGGGATGAACCTAAGGAGCCCTATGTTTTCCCTAAACACTGCAACCAGGTGTTTTTTTACCCAAATGTGTTGGATACGGATTGGTGGTTCGTATTAACACATGACCCTAGATCAAAAAATATTTTTGTGAAAAAAACTGTGTGATCATGCCATGTGAGCTATAAGATAATGAGGGTGATCATGAGAACCGAGAGTGATATGGTACATGTGTTATTTCATCAATATTTATACTTTTTGAGATGGTTTTTTTGAAATATTAATATAATATGTATTTTGAATTAATTGGCAATTTTCATTGTGTTAATGTTAAAATCAATAATTCACTTGATAATTTTCATTAATTATGTTGATCTCAAAAATAATGGCCTACTATATAAATTAATTCTTTTTTTGTATCTAATATCATAATAAAATAATGATAATTCTAAAGTACATGAATTTATTTGCATTATTTTGTAAACTTTATTATGTTACAATAAATCATATTATTCTAGATTTATTATTTTACAATTATTTAACATTCACAAATTTACAAATTTAAAAATTTTAATAAATTTATTTCACATTAATACAATTAAAAGTTTACAAATATTTTACATACAATTACAATTACAATTACAATTTTACAATTTCACGTACAATTACAATTTTATAATTTTACATATATACAATTACAATTTTACAAATTAAAAAATTACAAAAAACCATCGTACAAACATCAAATTTGACTAAAAAACACATTCTGCAAAATCGCTAACTACATCATCGTGATCATGATCATCTAAAAAAACACAACTAACATTATATATTAACATCATCACAGCACAAACATCAAACATACATCTCATGTCAAATAAATCATGCTATCACATACACATCTATCTGCAAGTTGCACATTAAATGAACATATCTAACATGACCTAACAACATACACATCATGATGATCACCAACATGTAAATCAAGTACAACTACAACATGAACATAAAATACATGGACCATATATATATATAATGTTAAAAATATACAACGTCTGTAATATAAATTTCATGGATCAAATGGTGGTAGTACAACATCAATATCAGTACTAGTGGCCGATGGTCCAGCCTCATCTCCATGATCATGACCCTTGCTAGATGATGGTATGCTGCGCCTCGCAGACTTTCCACACGTGCTGCAGCTCTATCATAACGTGCAACAGTCCTCGTTAGTCGCATAAAAGTTGTCATAACTCCTATGACATGCTACATCAGGCTGTACATGTCACGCGGCATGCCTCTCCACATTCGTAATAGCCTATCATCAGCCTCTATGTCTCTATAATGAGCGGGCCTCATGCCCGCCTCAAAAATCAATGCAATGAGTTGGTCAACCAACTCTATCCTGTATCTAGCATCACCAAGTCGACTGTGCACCAGCACACCAGCAGGAGCAGGTCTCTGATCTGCATCGGCCTCCTGATGATCCTCAGCATCTAGCATTCCCTCGTCGTGATCATTAGGATCCACACCTGGATCAAGTGGTGGTGGCGGCATCTCCTCACCATCAAAAGATCTAATGTCTGCAAAACATATACAAGTACACAACAATAATTAGACAAATTCATTACACAATTTAATAAAAACAAGTTAAAGAACATGTTAGAATAAATTTAAATAAAACAGTAATATTTCCTCTATCATCTGGTGTCTCATCAGCTGTGAAGAGGATGTTGGCACACCCTTTCCAATCCAACCCTGCATAAGGACAGGGGACCATAATGAAGAGATGCTCATCAACACTAGCTAGCAACTCCAGTGCATCATCTGATATCCTCGCTAGAAAAAGACTCTCCTCCCTCTTGGGCATCATCTACCCCCACATGTGCATACGTGCCTTAGTAACCAGCCTACGAGGCTGCCGAAGAAAGCTAGGTCTCGTCTCCGGAAACCTCTCAAAAAATAAACAAAAAAGGTTTGAAGAAAAAGGGAAGTTTACCATCCCTCGTGCATGAGCACGACATCTATCTAATGCTGTATAGAATTGCCGCAAAAAAATGGTAGACCACCTAACAAGCCATGGTTTTTGTAGTAAAGAATCAACATAATATAAAAGTGAGCAACTAATGTGTTGCCCATCACTGGTGTTGTGCGAAATGGTCGAAATGATAAGTGAGAGACACTGGACCTCCTCATGACCAAACACACCAATATATAATTGCCCTCCAGCAACCTGAAATTCTCCAGGAGATACTAAATGTGCTCTAATGTATCTCTGGGAGTAAACTAACTAACTCCCTGCCACACTACCAACTGGAACCCCAAGGAATGAGGAAAAATCCACCCCTCTCCTTGATATGCCTGTAATAAAATATACATCCTCCTAAGTGGCCGTGTACCATTGGTTGATACCAACCCAGAAAGCCTATCACTGGGCATTCCAGCTTCGGATAAGATGTCTCAAAAACAAACTATGGGAATTTAGAGAAGTAGCCTCCTCATAGAACTTGAGGAGGCCTACCTCCCTTAGGAGGCCCTGTGTCGCTGCTGTAATAGGGCGATGGTACACATCTCTCTCCCTCTCTCTTGCCTCCCACAGGCGAACCATGTTATATTGTTCCGCCTGTTGTTATTGTGGTTGCCCCTCTTCTCTCCTTTCATGTATCAGAGTGATTGAAATATTAAACACAATTTTTTTATTAAATGACACATGTATTTAGAAATATACGTATATAAATATTTTCTGAAAAATAAATAAAACAAGAGTTGGTGTGCCAAAAACACAGTCACACATCGGTCTCGGTGCGTCTTTCAACAAAGTGCACCGGATACAATGCCCCTAATGATATTTAGCGCACCAATGGCGGTGCTCCAGAAAGTGTTTTTAGCGCACCATTCACTACGTGCGGTGTCAGGAGAGAGGTGCGCTGACTACACTATACACCCCGGGGTGTATATCTAAGTCAACACACCGCCATCCTGCAACTGTACATAGTCGTTGGTACGGTATTGTAAAAGGTTGCACCGCTGATGCAGGCCAAATACGTTAAGCCATGTGCTAACAAAAATAGCCATCACGGGGCGGTTATATCGGTCAACGCACTGCATCACCACTATTCAATGAGGTCAACGGTGCGACTAGGTAACTGACCGCACTGCTCTTTATAAGGAAATTTAACATAACACGGTGTGCCTTTGGTACTGCCCCAGAATCGGTACGGATACCCTTAGCACTAGTTTACCAGGCCAAATTGTTGATAATGTCGAATAGTGGTATGAAGTGTGCTAACCACATTAAACGCCTCGGGGTGGATATGTCCGTCAACGCACCATGTTGTTGCATTACCACATTGTCAACGGTGTGGCCTGATAAACGACCGCACCACAGTTTTTTAAATTTTTTCAAATAACACGGTGTGCCTGGCGTTACCGCCCCAGAATCGGTGTAGATACCATTAGCACCGATTGCGGTGCGGCCTGTAAATTTACAGGAAGCACTGCAAAACGGTGCAAGCCGAACAGCTTGGGCGCATCGCGCGAATTTTTTTTTTTTTAATGGTTAATTTTAAGGATTTTTGAAATTCTAATCTACTAAAAGGTTTAAATATGGAAAAGCAATAAAAATACCTATACATTTACTCGTCGAGGAGGCATATTGGCTGTAGAATTTGCAAAAGAAAATTTGTGCACTTTTTTATAAAATTCAAGCTGGAGATTGGTGGCAATGCACATCAGCAGCAGTGCAATAAGTGAAATGGGAGCACGGATGTCAGGGTGGCTCAAACAAGGATAAATTACACTGGTGCTTGAGAGCTCTGTAGCACTGACAAAAGTGAAAAATGCAATTTTTTTTGTTGTAATTTTTTTTTTATTTAACCTTGTTCTGGTGCGCGAGGTTTTTACTAGGGTACTGGTGCGTTTACTGTATGCCACCCCGAGCCATTTCTATTTTCGCATGCTTTTATGAAGCACTGAGGAGGCGTATCTGTAATGCACTGGTGCTCTACAGTAATATGACGCACCGGGAATGGTGTCCGATGAGCCAATGATTTGTGCGATTTTTGAATGCAATTTTTTTTTTTACTTAACCCTTTTCCAGTGCGCGATGTTTATGGGGATCCCAAGTGATTTCTATTCCACGTGCTTTTTATGAGGCACCGGGGTTGAAAATTTGACATGCACCGGTGTTGTTCTGTAATTAAATGCACCGGTGTTGTGTGTATAGAGTGCACGGTTTCCGGTGTGCCAATGTTTTATGCGGTTTTTGGGCCGTAATTTTTTTTATTAAACCATATGTCAGTGCACCAGGTTTATGGGCACCCCGATGCAGTTGATTCATTCCACACCGGGTGATATCTATTTTCGCACACATTTTCGGAAGCACCGGTGCAATAGAGATGTAAGGAACCGATGTTGTACAGGAATATGATGCACCGGGCGGGTGTGTTAGGAGCGCACAGTTCCCAGTGTGCCTATGTTTTGTGTAGTTTTTTGGCCATTATTTTTTATTTATTTAACCTTGTTCCAGTCTGCGGGGATTTCAGGGCGGC
The DNA here is from genome assembly GCA_034641835.2 of Pinus albicaulis. NCBI lineage: Eukaryota > Viridiplantae > Streptophyta > Pinopsida > Pinales > Pinaceae > Pinus > Pinus albicaulis. Next base: position 269,963,341 of record CM076579.1, read on the forward strand.
CTGGTGCATTGGCGACCCAGTGCATTTAAGGGCGACCCGGGCAGTTTCAATTTTCACGCGTTTTTTTATGAGGCGTCGATGTGCAATTTATGTGAAATACCAGTGCTCTATGGAAATAAGATGCACCTGGTAGGTGTGTACGAAGTGCATGGTGTCCGATATGCCAATTTTTTAACCGCACCGGTGCTTTCTCTTGTTTAACGCACTGATGCTTTTTACAGTGATAAGAGCACTAGATGAAATACATCCACAAAAACCTCCGCCCGCCAACCTCCTCTAGGAACTTCTACTAGAAACAAATGTCTGGGGTATTTTTATAAGGGGTTCCTCAAAAACATCCGCTAGAGGGTCTTTTCCTTGTAGTTTCCAAACTGAAATCACATAGATTCTAGCTAGCCATTAAGTCCTTTATTACTCAGGAAGACTTATACATTAATTTTGAATTCATTCACCATAGTTTATCACACAGAAACCATAATTTCTTAGTTACCGATCACTCAACACGTAAAATGAATGACACTCAGTCACAATGAATTTAATTTCCTCATTAATTAAATAAATGTACAAATACAAATAAAAACCTGTTTACAATCTACCTTTGGCTTGATGTGCCTTTACATGGCCCTTTTTCTCTTCCTCATTCTCTATGCCCATAGGCTTACATTTAAGTTTTTCTCTCTAAGAATATATCTCTCCTTTTCCCTTGAGGAGCTCAACATTCAACTAAATCCTAAGGATCCTCTTCAAATCCATAAAATCATGAACTAATTTCTAACGTAAGATTTACAATATTTTAGAATATCTCAATTCACACTAATCACTCATCAATCAGTAATGTTCTCCTACATTTGAGAACATTTACAAATATTCCTCTCAATAACTAATTAAATCCTATTCTAAATGTCTCACATAAAATCACTCAAAACATTGAAAATTACATTAATTAAATACTTTAGAAAACCAAATCCCTTGAAATATAAGACCTCTTAGATTCTACTAAATGTAAAAGCATTGCTCCTGCATCAGACTTCCAAGGTAGAAAATAATCATGATCTCCAGATCATGTCCTGGATCCCAGAATTTTTTCTATAATATGTTTTTGGTTGCTACCGCTGCTGTTTGTTGTTGTTCTCCAGGTCTCCATTCTTTATGTTGCATTTCCCCACTGGCTATACTCTCACAGTATGCTACTGTCTTTCTGCTGTTGTTGTTGATTTTCTTCGTAGCTGATGTCTTCTTTTGAGACATCTTCATCATCAACTTTCGTATTCTTTCAATCTCCATGTCTAGTTTATCTTTTGACTAGCACTCACTTTGCCAATTGTTTCTACACTCTGTCCATTCATCTTCAAACTGTTGTTTGTTACCTTCTCTTTGAGGTTGTTGGATTCTTACTACCGCCTTTACATCCTTACCCTCTTTTTATTTCTGAACTTTTGTCTCATCTCCAAACAACCTTTGTTCAATATCTTTACTAAAAACATCATCAATATGCTGCACATCTTCAAGATCCTTGATTTGAATTACTGTTGTATATTTTTCTTTGGACATTTCTGCAAATATTTCTTCGGACATTGCTACCTCACAAACTTCCTGAATATCTTTTAAAATATCTCCCTCTACAACATCTCTCTTCTGTTCACTACCTACAAATTTACTTTCAAAAAGTAATTTTTTTTCTTATTCTTTAACTACAATAACATTTTCTTCCTTCGTTACAGATCCTTTGTAGTATTCATTAGGTTCTTTCTTCTCTACTGGTTTTTTCAACCAATTCTCCAATAAATCCAATTCTTTCTCCCATATACTAACCAATTGTACATGTGATTTTCCTGGGATATCTTCATAAGATAGCATAGCCTCATCTTCCATCTTTATGATAGTTTCCAGTGACTATCTATCACATGCAAAATCATCAAAACCTACAATCACCCACAATGTTTAAGTTGTAAAACCACAAGATTCAATTGTCTTATTTGATGATTATGTCATCAATTCATTTTTTTGTTCCAAGTCTTCTACATAATTCAGAAAATATTCAATGGTATTCATCTCAACTTCCTCAAGCACTTCACTTGATTTCTTGATATCCTTCTCCCCTTCTTGTTGCTTTTGGTCATCATTGTGAGCCAAACTTCCTATGTTTTCAACTTTAACATCATGCTGAAAAACAATACCTCCTCTCAACTATGTATGATCTTCCATATGAGATCTAATTGTCTCAAAACTCAAATGATATTTCTCTTATTCATTGTATTTGACATCACCTGCAAAAATCCACAAATTATTAATTTCAAAATCATTAGACTCAATTTCCTCAATTGATGTTTTAGACATTATTGCTCCATCTTCAAGTTCAAAAGGAACTTGTTCATCTCTAGCAACTTTGTCTTGATGTATCTCAATTCCTTCGAGCTTCTCTATCCTCAATTGAACATCTATAATCTTCTCAAGATTCCTCAGCACTTCTACTGGCTACATATTCACCTGCTGCTTTCTCTTCTCCTGTAGCCTATGCCATTTCACTTTATTTCTCATAGTCCAACCATACCTTTGGTTCACCTTATTTCTTTGCAACATATCCATTAATAATGAAAGTTGGAAATTTGTCTCAGCTTTCTCTCTCTCATATTATTCATCACTCATCTGTCTCCATATGCCATTTTCTTTGGCATCTTCGTTCTTCACTTTGTGGCTACTTCTTGAACCTATGATATGAATATCAGTAGTCATCTTCTTATTCATGTTCATGAGCTCCTCACTCACTATGAGCTGTACTTAAGCCTCTGAAATAGCAAGTCCTCCCTTCTATATTTACCTCACCAATATTTCCTCTATACTTGGTCACTTGCCCCCTCTCTGGAACTTTCCTTGAGCATTCCTCTACTCCTTCTAGGTTTCAACTCATCTGCACTTTTGAGAATACAAATTTCCTTTTGTATGTCAATCACAAATGAAATACTAGGTTCTAGCCACACTCTTCTTTCACTTATAAATCCTTATCAACTTCTTTCATCACTTCTTCTTAAGGTTGTTATCCTATTTTGCTAAGATACTTCATTAGCTGCAATTATTAATCTTCAATCCATATTTTATCCTGCAAAAATAGAATCACAGTTAAATAAACCAATACTTGCATGACTTCACAAGCAGTCTCCATCCACTCTTCACATTCGAGTGAATCTCCATTCTCCTCAGGAAAACAACCATCACTTTGTCATATTTTACTGGCTGAATTTTCTTTCTGCACTTGTCTCCACCTTTTTAGATTTATAATCTGACTTCTTCTCCTCTGATCTACAATAATGCTGAATCTTATTATGTTTTGCTACCGAATGTCTTCTGTATAGTTTAACACTACCATCTTCATTTATAACAATTTTCATTTACTCCGTGCTATAATACCAAATGATGAAACCATAAGGCTGAAAATATCCAAATATGCAAGGTTAGCCGAATTAACCCCACAATTACCCACATTTCCATTATGGATTCAATGCTACTCCATAAATCACTCATCCATATGGGTTATCCCAAATATCTCCTTATTCTTCTTTGAACTCTTAATTCACCAACAGAACCCACTTTATAAACATTAAAATTGTATATGTAATAGGGTAATATGCTTGGGTGGTGGTTATTGGGTATCCCTCTCAGGGATTTTCGATGCTTGAGGTAGACTATTAGATTAGATGTAAAGTTTCAAAGGTACTGCATACATGTTCATACTAATATATATAATTGACAAAGCGAGATGGAAAAGATTACCTCTTTGTGGAAAACATATCCTATGGAGAACACTAAGCAGCAAAGTATAAGTCCTTCTTTACCTGCTCCAAGTCTAGATCCTGCAACCAATCAAAGCACCTCTATAATCTCTGCAACAATATAGCTTTCTATCAATTAAACTAGCATATAAGAAATATAAAATAATGTAGATCTAAGACAATCATAGCATGCTACATAGACGATTGAACAAAATTTTTGACACTAATGCATCGAATGGAAAAAACAGATACAATTATATTGATTTATGAAAAGGAGGATTACAACCGTCAGTTGCACCAAGGCCTCCTCAATATTCTAATTCCTCTCTCTCTTTCTCTATCTCCGAGTGTGATAATGCTCAAGGCAGAAGGCTCTCAATGAACTTTTCCTATCTTCAAGCTTCACACTACAACAACGAAATTATGCTCCACATATAATAAAACCTTCAACCTTAGACCAAGAGCCCACAACTCAAATTTATAGGAGATGGAGAGGGAAAACCTTGCCAACTCTTTCAACCAATTAAAATAGGGAAAGGTCTAGATGTGTCCTTGATTTTCCTTACTTTTTCCTTCCATAGGATTTCAGTTGTGTTTGGCAATTCCTAATAAAATATTTGCACCATTTAATTTCCATTTTAAGCTGACTCTCTCTGAGAAAAAGATGGAAATGCCAGTCATTTTTCTACAATATATTTCCCTTTTCACATTCAAACATGGATAACACTACCCCTTGGGCAAGACAGAGCATTACCCTAGGAATTAACGCTCCCCTTGCATGTCTCAGGTGCATTATAACTCTGCCTAGATGTTTTTGGGGTGCGTTACCTTGGAAAAAATGGGTCTTGTCTAGGTCATTTTCTTCCTTCCATATTACCTTCTCCTCTGAGCTGATGAAGAGGTCATTTGTCCTGTAAAAAATTCCCCCTAAAGTGTGAGGTCAGAGACAAAGACGATGGCCGAAATACTTTATAACAAGTGTAGTAGAATGAGAGAAATTGGAGGACTGAGGAAAACATGAAACAACAACATATGTCAGAAAATATAGTATTTGTCCTGAGTCGGGCATTCCCATGCTCAGTAGCTAATCAAAATGATTTCTCTATAGAAGAGATATGAACAGTGTATCCACCGATAAGAATAACGTGGAAGCATCTTTCATAATAGGATCAAACTGATAAGATGTCTCCAAAAATAATATCGCAACTTGGGAGAGGAAACACAGTTGTAATGGTGTAAGCCTCAACCCAAGGTCATGGTCGTCAGTTCACTAAACTACATATTTTCACACATGTGAATAAATGAGTTGTAGTTGAACATGTGGGAAATTGTCTGATTACCAATAAATAACAAAAACTATTAACAGACACGAGGGCGGTCACCGATAATGATGATGGTCCCTAAGATGCATAATACAATCTATCGAGTGTGAATAAAAGGAGTTGATGTCGAACACTCGTAGAATCATTCGATCAAGAGACAATAATGAGAACCCACAACCAAACACAAAGTGACCTTCCACTGATGTTTGCAAGTACCTGGGTACTGATGTGTTTCGGGATCAACTTCCTAGATAAGATGTTGAAGTCGATAGGAAGAGACCTATCAAAAGGTAGGCACTAAGGCATCCTACATCAATAGAAACAAAACGGGAAAATATGATTTTTTTTATGGAAATAATCAAGAGAAAATGGGAATAACTGACGACAAATAAGTTCTGGTATATGATGGGTTGGTTGATACAAGGAGCAGTAGATAGTGGGATCCTCTTGAACAATAAAAGGCACACTAATAGGGTACCAGGAAACTTAGGCTTAATGAACACCAAAGAGTATCAGGGTCCACTAATGCAAAAAAATTGGCATACAAAGACTAAACTCATAGATGGTAGGGTTTAGCTAAATGCGAGAGAGTTTTCTGGGAAGTTCCATGTTCAATATTTTGTTCTGCCAAATCGACCTTTAAAATGTAACAGAATAAGTATCCTCTTTGTCCAAATTTTTTTGTCGTCTAATTAAGTTTAACAATTCCAGATGGGTAAACGCAGTAACCTTTTCATATTTAGAGAGTCTGAAAAACATCGTAAAAGACAACTCCAGGGGGTACCTTTGTCATGTTTGATAACCGGGCATGACGAAGGGAGAATAGTAAGCTCCGAATAGTTCATTTTCCATAAGTTAGTCCGTTGAATTTGGAAAGTGAGAAACCTATGTTCAATGGACATTTGCCTCATTTTGTTATGAGTACGAGGAGACAAAGTAAACTCAATGTTCTTCATGAAATTTTAACGAGTCCAACGAAGAAAAACTCGATGCTCTTCGTGAATTTTTAACGAGTCCCATGGAGAAAACTCAGTTACTTTTTCTGTTTAATGAGATTTGAAAAAGATGGAAAATAATGGCTCATATTTCTTCATCGTAGTAGTTTAACGAGCCCAATGAATGCAACTCAGGGTTTTTCCAGTTTTACAAGAAAGAAAAAGTTCATAAAAAGAAAGCTCGAAACTAGGTGGAACACATCTGCACATGAACACTAACAACTCATCTGAGCATCGGTAACATTTAAAAACCAATACTTGTGACAAAATATAGCAGGAATTTACCAATTTTAACAGACTAGTTGAGTGAGTCTTACCTCCAGAATGGCTATAAGAAGGCAACAAACCTTCGTTCTCACTATTTTGAGTGCTGTGATAGAGCTCTGGAGTGAAAAAGTGGTGAAACTTCAGCTGTTGATTATGGATGAACTGGGAAATGGTTTTTGATTTCGCGAGATCCAGTTAAGGGATTGAACCTTTCTCTAGCTTTCCATTCTCCTCTTAGTTCTTTTTTCTGGTTAAAAACATGATTTTTAGTAGGCCCTAAATATTTTTAGTGGCTAACGCAGGTGTCTAGTGTCTGGGACGCATTAAACGCACTGCCTGTTAAGGGACAATGCGTTAGAACTCACTGATTTTCACTAGGGCCCGCGTTAGCTGGCAGAAACATTTTGTGAACTTGATTTTCTTAATCCTAGAGTGTTCCAACCAAAAAATAATCCATTAGAAATGTTGCTTGTGTAGGTGTGAATCAGTTTACCATGATCATTTGGCGCGAAAGAGACCATGAGTCGGAAGAATGCAAAATGGTTACTAATGCTGCTACTTTGCTGGTTCTCCACAGATGCAGATTACTGAAGTATGCTCATTTAGAGTTGATGAGAGGGTAGGAAGACCTTCTGAGATGAATCATCTAGGAGTGGGATGACCAGGAACATGTCTTTCACATCGGGGGTAATGAACTCTCGATCGAGAAAGATTACATCTACTACTTGACTGGCCTATCATGCAGAGGAACAAGGCCTAATCTGACAAGTTCCAAAGTTGATCCCCGCACCATTACGGATCTAATCCGAACTCACTGTATAAGCAATACTGCGGCAGTAAGTAACTAGGTGCCTATTGCACGGGTGGCAATGAGACCATTGAGGTCTCTCTTGTGGATGATAGTTTGCTTGGAAAGAGCCAAGAGTTAGCACGTGGCCACCAAGGCCCAGGTATTGTTGGCACTAGATTGCATGCAGCCTTAGGTTTTTGACTAGTTTGAAGGTGTTATCCACCGGGTTCAAGAAGAACTGACAGCATGTAAGACCCGGACCCAAAGAGAGTTTGGGTATGGCACATTGATCGTGTCTTTTATACTAGAGTGGGTTCCTGCAATGAGGCCAAGAATTATCATGGATGCGTTGGGACCTCAGGAGCCAAGACAAGCTCATTGGTCAGCTTTGATACAGCAGATTGGAGAGGGTCCAATCTGTCACTGCTTTGATGACGCATTCTTTGAGTGGTTAGACGACTATATCCTAATGATTGAAGATTGTCCCTATGCAGGGATGAAATACATAGGATATATAGAGTTGATATTTCCACTGGGCACTCAGTGGGTTCCTGAATATGCCCTTATGTCTACGTAAAGTAGTGTGAGTGATTCCACGGGTCCTCTACACCCTTCATAGGGTATAATTGGGATTGATAGTGTTAACTTCTACAAGTTCTATAGTCAAAGTCTGTAAAGGGCCAGGTAGCCTCTAGATCTCATCTTTTATGAAAGGTGACATATCTAGTAAATTCCCCTACAGTCAATCTCTGGAATAGATCTATATAAAAGTTCTTCATTTTAAATAGAATATCTAAATAAGGCATTGTAAAAATGTGAATAAGATGTCTACTGATCTATTACATGGGTCAATGAAAATTCAGGATTCATCTATCAAAGATGAATTAATAGGTGAATTAGAATTATACGGGGAAATGCTAATGCAAGATTCATCTCTCAAAGATGAATTGATTTAGAGACACTCTTCTTCAAAAATGAAAGATTCATCTCTCAAAGATGAATTATTTTTGAGACGCTCTTCCTCAAAAATTCAAGATTCATCTCTCAAATATGAATTAGTGTTGAGACGCTCTCCTTCAAAATTTAATGATGGACATTGTAACATATATTGGATATGTGTGTGTTGTGTACTTATGAATGCGTCTTTTTTATTGATCATGTGTTTTTTTCAATTATATACCAAGTGTGCTCCCACCACACCATGTACAGCGCAACTTGGTGAACTTCACATTTGCAACAAGTGGTGAACTTCACATTTTCATAAACTAAAATGCGGGGACTTCAACAAATTTTTGTTTAAATGGAGTTTGTTTAAATGGAGTTCCACTTCTTTTTTAATGACAATGTGTTTTTTTCAATTTTATACCAAGTGTGCTCCCACCATGTAAAGCGAAATTTGGTGAACTTATCATTTTATATTTTTTTTTGCTAAAATTGAGTTTCACACATCGATCAGTGCTTTGAAAGTTGTGTTTTACATAATTTGTTTACGCTAAATTACATTAATTTTCTGAAATTTATTTTGAATTTATTTTAAATTAGTTATTTAAAAAAATAATTGTAAATGTCCATCGTAGATATATATATCATGGAGGATGAATCAAGAAGATCAACAGAATCCCATATCTCTACGAGAGGGGGGGATCAGGGATCGAGGGTTGTTCATGGTATTTAAATGTAATCTTAAATCTCCATACATGTGTGTACATATGGAATTGATTTTTTATCAACTTTGTGAGTTAAATTAGTTGTTAATATGTTTCATTTTTTATTTTTTGGGAGGTAATAAGAAGAGAAGGGTCTCTACTCCATCCATGGAGCATGCCCATGGTTCACCCAGTCGTGGTATGGTTCGAACACAATTTAATCAATGAATATGTACTTGTATTTATATGTATGCATGTATTTTTCAATTGATTATAAATTCGTATTTGTTTATGAAGATTTTCTCTCCTCTCGAGAGGTTGGTGGTCGTTCAAATCCCCTTACAGGGCCATCAATAAGTGGTAGCAGGTTGTGTGAATGTGGTGATATTTATTCCCCCAGAGGCCAATCAATGGCTAGTGGTACTGGTTCTTAGCAGGGTTGTTCTGGTTCTCAACAGTTTTAGGGTGGAGAAGATGCTAGCCAACCACGTCGAGGTTGCCATCAATTTCAATATTTTTTTCATTCAATTTATACAAATTTGTTTACATGTGTTTTTTCTAATATACAAAATTTTATATATTGATGCAGAGGCTAAAAATGCTCCAAATGTTGGTCAAAATAGACGCAGGGTAGAATGCTACATTCAAGAAGAAGGTTGTCTACCCACCACAACTTATCCGGCCAACATTTCTGATATACCATGGGAAAGAAACATGGCGCAATGCACCTTAGAAAGGTGTCAACAACTTCACAAAAAATTGCGGAGAGATCTTGTGGCTTTGACTCTACTTTCTAAGAGTTGACAAAGCCTAGAAATAGTTACGCATTCATTATATGAACTAGTAAATGTGTACATAAATTTTGGGCCAATAACTGATACATTTGCAGAAGTCATGAGAAATAGAAAGGAAACAGTAATGGGTCCCAATAAATGGGAGGATGTAAAACAAAGAGTTAAAAAATAAATGGAGAAGTCAATGTTTAATTTCAAGGAAGGGCTAAAAGGAAATATGCTGGAGGTGCAATATTTCAAGCACCCCAATATGTATGATAGGCACCTTGCAGCCTATGGAATACTCCCATGGAATGACGAGGTTCCTGTTTATTTTGCAAAATTGTTTTATGCAGATTTTTTTTTGGAAATGAAACCCAATTACAATGACCTTCCGTCAGAATTTCTTGGTCCTGGGAAAGGTCGATTGTGTGATCGTAGGGGCGCAAGGCGAGATGTGGAGTTGCCTAGGCCTGAACCACCATTGGTGAGTCGACCTTTTCGGGTCAAAAATTTGTGGTCAGAGATGGATGCGACTTCTCAAATAAGTTGAGAAGAAAGGGAATCCAACATCGACAATGTTCACAGCAAATTGGGTGGAGTCGATGTTTGTCTAAATCGACAAAGAGCACGTGAGAATGCACGTGCCAATTTTGTGTATTATACAGATGAAGAGATTGACAACATGAGTTTTGAAGATCACAGAATATATGCAAAGAATTGTCGCAATGGTTGGCAAGACCTAATTCTTCACGAGGAAGAAGGAACGGGAACGGTATGTGTTAATGACCTTAGGGTTCAATTATTTTAACACATACATGTGTACAATTTGTAATAAATACATGTGTATGTATATGCATAAATTTATTTGTATGTACATTAATCTAACAAAAATGTATCATCATATATATGTTAAAACATCATTTGCAGTTGTCATGCATGATGAATGAAGAAAATGTTAGTATCACGTTCGGAGCCTCTAGTTCAAACAATGAATATGGGTCTCACCATCAAGATATGTTGACAAATGTTAGTGTTTTTTACGTGATATTTTTAAAATAAATAAATGTGCACACATGTACATGTACATATATAATAATAAAATGTTTTAACAGATTCCGATTATGTCCAATGTTTTTGGGATGGCAGTACCTTATTCTTCCTTGGGAGATGTGCCTTCTACTTCCCTAGGAGATGTGCCAGATCCACAACAAGTATGGACAAATTTTCACTTTTAAAATTTATGTTTAAGTTATATATATTCCACCTCAAAAAGTTCCATTAAAAATTGTTATATATATATATATATATATATATATATATATATATATATATATATATATATCTTGAGTTATTTTAAATTTTTGAATTTTAGGTTTTTGGAGATTTTCTTTTGGAGCCTCTCTTAGGAGATGTCCCAAATTCATCTGCAGAAGTATTCAATTTTTTAGTTATATATATATATATGTGTGTGTGTGTGTGTGTGTGTTTTTAAAAGTTATAATTTATAAATTAAAGTTTATTTAAGTTTTATTATAAATTGAGATCTTGATCTTGAGTTATTTTATACTTTTAAAATTTTGAATTTTAGGTTTCTATAGAAGATTTCTTTAATCCACAAACTCTAGCGACGGAGATAAGAACATCCACACCATTTCAACCATTTGAACAAGTTTTCTAATTTTTTTTTAATATTATTGAAAATAAGTTTATATATATACATGTGCATTTTCATCTGCAAATTTTTAATATATATATATATATATATATATATATATATATATGTACATGCATATTGTACAATTTCTTGTTGGAGATGTTCCCATGGGGGACGTTGTAGCAGGCGAACAAATGGAGAGGGAACCTCATGAGGTATTGCATAATTTCCTTTTATATTTTGTTTTTTACATGAAGTTCTATATATTCTCACTCATTTTTAAAACATCAAATTTAATGTTTGTACGTGCATTGTGTACAGGTTCCCCATGCTTCGCAAGATAGTGCGCGGATTGAGACTCTAGTAGGAAAGACACTACATCCATCTATATTTGATGGACATGATTTGTAGATTTGATTGAGATTTCTAGTCTTAAATTTAATTTTTTATATTATCTAGATGCACGGTGATATATATAGGTATATATATATATATATATATATATATATATATATATATATATATATATATATATATATATATATATATATATATATATATATATATATAACTTGATACTTGATACTTGTGAGATCTACAATTTTTGGACATATTTTATTGTGTTAATATAATCTGTTTTATTTTTGAAAGTTAAGTTTTGGATGGTTGAAGTACTTTTGGCATGTGAATGTGAAGTAATGTTGTTATATAATTTGTTTGGTTTTTAAAACTTAAGTTTTGGATAGTTCAACTACTAGTAATGTTGTCATCTATAAATTAATGTTTTGCTTTTGAACTACATTTGGCATGTTATGTAATGATTAGTTATAATTTGTTTTGTTTTTAAAATTTAAGTTTTGGATCGTTGAATAATGGGGCCCAACCCTTAACACAAAATCTACGTTCAAAACTATCGAATAAAGCTTTAATATAGGTCGCAAATTAATGTTGTATATCTGACTATATCATATGACACATTACAGATTGGATAAGTATGAATTTATTATTTTGATGTTGGTGATATCGTATGATACGGTTGCAAATTTGTTTTTAATTCACAATCACTTTTTGATTTATTTCTATTCGTCCTTGTGGCTAACTTCTGATGGACACCTGTCTTGCTCCTCGTTTTGTGTTCTCCCGCGCTATCAAACCCTAACGCTATCAGTCGACAGTCATTTTCATTTGTTCGACGTTCTATGAGGGTTTTGCTCTGTGACTGTTCTGCCGATAAGGTGGCTTTGTTTGGATCTTTCACACTATTTTCTGTGGCAAGGGTTTGCCAAATCCTACGGTGGCGTTCAACAACGCTTAGGCAATGTGGTGATTTCTAGTTTTTATTTCTTACTTGCTCCCTTCATATATGTTTCGGTCCGGTATTTGTTTAGAATTTTGTCTTTAGTTTACTGGAAGTTTTAACTAGTTTCTCTGACACCTACAGGTTAAGGTCGCCAAGGGTTTTGGCATCCGCTTCAGCTCAACAACTCTTCAAAGGTAAGCTATCCATCCTTGTTTCAAATTCCTCTGTGTTTTTATGAATTTTCTAACAATCTTTGCTCCTTGTGAGCAAACCCTTATCGATTTCGACCGAAGCTTCTCCTTTGCTCGACGTTTTCTTCCTTTTGTTAAGTCACTCAAATAACACTCTACTCTTCTTTCATTCAATTTTCATTGTCTGGTTTAAAAACCAATTCGGGTTTTAATCTCTAGAAATGCCTTTCCTCTTCGCTGGTATTTTCAAGCCTTCAGTTTGTGGTTCTCATCGTTACGGCTATCGAAACCCAAATGGGTAGGGCCGTATCCTTTATGAAGCCTCTGGTAGTTTGTAACTTATTTTATTATGAATCTGGGCTCCATGCCTTGCTTCTGACTGTGTATTCCACCATTGTTCGGTCTACTTATGAAACTCTTTTCTGGGTAGATAGAATAATGTCTATAATCGATTATGCAGTCGCTTCTTAGTTCTGTTCTATCGTTTCTCTGTTAGTTTCCTTTGAATGTGAACATTGTTTGTATGGGGTTTTGAACCCGAACCGCAAACTAAATATGTAATATATATTTCTTTATAATATTTCCGAACTCGTCAAAAGAAATTTAATTTACTTGTAAACAGTGGAATTGAACTTTCTGTGATTATGTAGGATGAATACCTGAGCAATGTTTTGTACGCTTTCTTGTTAGTGAAATGTCTACGAAGTTCTCTTGTAAATATATATGCTTCAGTTTGTCAAAAAAAAATTCTGTAGTCGCTCCAATGCCTGTGTATAATTTTTTTTCTTCTATTCGCCTTGGTTACATTTATGCATTAATTCAATTTTTTTACCATATACAGTGATATAAACAATAGATAGGAAAATATAACAGAATTGATTGTAGAAAATAATTCACAAATGGATTCTTTTGTAAGGTGTCTTGATTCGATTTACTGTCTTCTCTCTCTCTCTTGATATGATGGAAATCAACCTTTACAGAATGTATTTTTCTTTCTTTTGTACTACTGTGTGAAACAGTTTTTGTTTTGAAACTACCAACACTTACATTCTCGATTTTTTTTTCTTTTAATATAGGAATGCATTTTAAAAATAAACTAACAGAAACTATTAAGTGAAACTACAGAACGTAAATGAATGTTAGGCCCTAATGATGGAATTTCTAAAATAAAACAAAATAAAACCCAGGTGCAATTACCTGTCAACTTAATAAATTGTAACCTGTAAGAAAAACACCTGTCTTTCTGTTTACCCTGAGCTGGATGCTCCTGCATCAGGCTCCCGGGGCAACGAAAATTCATGGCTCCATTCCATGAGTTCCTTAACAGAATATCCTGCTCATTGTATTTGTGCTGCATCAATCCATGAACTGTCCTTAATGGGACGGTTCTTCAACTTGACAAGGTACTGTAACTACTCTTTCCTGCAAGTGCACTTGGCTACCTAGGTGTCGAGAATGCTCTCGATCTCAAGGGGTTGAGCCATAAGCATTTTCCTCATCCAAGAACCACTTTCAAACTGGGTTTCCCGCTCTGGACATGCTGCTCTGTCGTCTTCAGGACTGGCAGTATATGAAACAAGATCTGCCACATTGAAGATGGGTGAGATGCCTATCCCTGGTGGCAGCTGTAATTCATAGGCATTAGCAGAAAAGTTACGAATAATTTTACAGGGGCCAATCTTCTTAAACTTCAACTTTTTATATTCACCCTTAGGGAAATTTTCTTTGCATAAATGTGCAAGAACTTTGTCCCCTACATTAAACTGAACTTCCCGCCTCTTTAAATCTGCTTGCTACTTGTATTTTTTACTGTTGTCTTATAATTTCAACTTCACCTGCTCATGTAAGTCACTCATTGCCTGGGTGAAATCTTCCCCATCAGCACTCCTTCTTTCCAACTTTCCCAAATCCCATAGTTCATGCATTCCGTGAGGATGCATGCCATACAGAACCTAAAAAGGACTGTATCCCGTGCTGAGATTTGGTGAATTATTATAAGAAAATTCTGCTTGAGCAAGTACACGATCCCACATCCATGAATTTTCACCAATCAAACTCCATAGCAAGTTTCCCAAGCTCCTGTTCACCACCTTTGTTTTCCCATCAGTCTGTGGGTGATATGCGGATCTGAAATTCAACTGAGTTTCCAACTTCTTCCATAGGGTATGCCAAAAATGTCATGTGAATGTCACATTCCTGTCAAAAATAATGGGCCTCAGTAGGCCATGCAATCTGACGATCTCTGTGAAAAACAAGTGTGCTACGTAAGTGGCATCACTAGTTTTCTAACAAGGAATGAAATGTGCCATTTTAGAAAACCTGTCTACTACCACGATCACTGAGTCAAAACCTCGCTACGTCCTTGGCAGACCCAAGACAAAGTCCAAGATCACTGATTCACATGGTCTACCTAGAATAGGCAGTGGCGTATAAAGTCTTGTATTTTGGCTGTGTCCCTTCACCAATTGGCACACTTTACATCTAGTCACATATCGCTGCATGTCTTGTCATATATTTGGCTAGTAATAAAAATTTATGAGCTGTACCAAATTATTTTCTATGCCGAAATGTCCAGCTAGACCTCCACTGTGCTTTTCCCGAATAATTTTCTCTCTCATCGAACAGTCAGGAATGCATAATTTTCCCCCTCTGAATAACAACCCTTCCTACAAATTATAGTCCAGCCATGGAATATTGTTCCTCAAAAAAGGATTTTGACAGGCTTCATAAGCCTCTTTAAAATCTGCATCTGTCTGATACAAGTCTTTCAAATGCTCAAAACCCAGCACTTGTATCGTACTCTCTTGTAAGAGAAAAGCTCTTCTGCTCAACGCATCAGCCACCTTGTTGGCCTGTCCACTAATGTGTTTCAACACAAATGTGAAACTCTGCAAATACTCAACCCATTCTGCATGCTTATGGTTTAGTTTGTGCTGCTGCATAATATACTATAATGCAGAATTATCAGAAAATAAAACAAATTCATTACCTAACAAATAGTGTCTCCAATTCTTCAATGCTTGGACGACAGCATAAAATTCTTTATCATAGGATGAGTACTTTTGCCTGCTTTCATTCAAATTTTCACTAAATAAGCGACCGGATTGTCTTCCTGGCTAAGTACTACCCCAATGGCTGTACCACTAGCATCACAATGAACTTGGAATAGTTTGTTAAAATCAAGCAACCTCAAAATCAGTCTTTCAGTGATCTTCTTTTTCAAAATTTGAAAACTTCTCTCTGCTGCTTCAGTCCAACAGAAAGGCTGATTTTCCTTTTTGATGGTGTTCAACATAGGTGCGCAGATTCCACTAAAATCTCTGATAAATTTTCGATAAAGAAATTTCCAACCCATGAAAACTTAGAACCTCAAACAGATTCTTTGGGGATGGCTAGCTAACAATAGTTGCAACTTTTTCTGGGTCCATCTTCTATTCATTCTCTGCAATCACAAAACCCAAATAAACCAATTCCTTCTGAAAAAAAGTACATTTTTTTAGATTTATCAGCAGCTTGTTCTGCTGCAATTTCTCCAACACACTTCGAACATGTCGAAAGTGTTCTTCCTTAGTCTTGCTGAAAATCAAAATATCGTCAAGATAGACAATCACAAACTTCCCAATGAACTCTTTCAGCACTTCGTTCATCAAGAGCATAAAAGTAATAGGGGAATTACTCAAACCGAATGGCATTACCATCCACTCATACAGTCCTTCATTTGTCTTGAAAGTTTTTTTCCATTCATCCCCTTCTTGAATTCAAATCTGGTGGTAACTGCTCTTCAGATCGTTCTTTGAGAAGTATGCTGCTCCACTTAAGCAGTCCATCATGTCATCCATTCGTGGAAATGGGAATATGTATCTAATAGTTATTTTATTAATAGCTCTTGAATCTATACACATCTACCACTCTCCACCTTTCTTAGGAGCTAAAAAAGTTGGAACTGAACAGGGGCTCAAACTTTCCCTTATCAACCCTTTATCTAATAGTTCCTGTACCTGCTTCCTGATTTCTTCATTGTCCTTAGGACTCATTCGGTATGCTACCTTGTTTGGTAGACTAGCTCCTAGTATAAAATCTATATGATGACTGATACTTCTCTTAGGACGCAACTCATCTGGTAAATCATCTACTATAATGTCACTGAAATCTTGCAGCATGTCTTGGATTTCCTCAGGTAGATATGTAATTTTAGTATGCAATATCACTATTTTTGGCCTCCTTACAACATCATATTTGATTTCATTGTCCTTGATCTGCTTTAAAAATTCCTTTCCTTCCACCAACAATGCTTTCACTCCATTGGTTTATGTTGTCTCTCCTTCCTTGATGGGTACAAGCGTATGCTTAATCCCATCCTTAACAAACTTGTAACAGTTTTTCTTCCCATCATGCACCACTTTTCTGTCATACTGCCATGGTCTCCCTAACAGTATATGACACACATCCATAGGCATAATATCACAAATATCTTTATCCTTATATCTGCCAATATGTAACTCAACTTCACATTGCTCATCAACTAAAAGTTGATGCCCTTTCTGTAACCACGATACCTTGTAAGAAGTGGGGTGTTTCAACCTCTTGAACCCAAATTTCTCCACCATTTCTGTGGCTACTAAATTATCTGTACTTCCACTGTCAATTATCAATTTGCAGCATTTACCATGTGATTTGCAAACTGTCTGGAATAATTCTTTTCTTTGAGTCGGTTCATTTTCCTCTTTTTCTTATTTCAGCAACACTTTATTCAGCACTAAGGCCTCCCCTATTTCTGGTACATTCTCTACCTCTTGGGGTGGTGCCTCTGCTTCCTCCATCTGGGCAACATATTTTCCTCTTCCTCCTGCTTGTTCTCCCTCAGGACATTCAAAAGACTTGTGCCCCCACTTATGGCACCTATAGCACTGGATAACAGCTCCTCAGCCTCTGCCATTACCTCTACCACGTTGGTATGCCCTTCCCCCTCTAGTGTTATTGTCTTTTTTTGTTGCTCCTGGAGTCTTTGAACTGCTGCCTTCATCACTAGGATTGGCAGCTCTACCTCTGCCATAGGCCTGTCCTTTCCCTCTGTATATCCTCCTCCTCTTCTACCATTTTTCTTCCTATTTATTTTCTCCTCTGCTTTTAAGGCACTCTGACATGCCTCATCTATGGTTCTAGGTGAAAGAATACTTATTTCATCTAGTATTTCCCACCTTAATCTATTCACAAACCTTGTTGTCTTTTCAGGGGTGTCTTCTATATAACCAGCTCTCATATTTACTCTATAGAATTCTTCAGTATATTCTTTTATATTCAACCCCTTTTGTTTCAAATTTTGTACCTACCTATACATAGCAATCTAGTAATCTTTGGGTAAGAATTTACCCTTCAGTTTAGCCTCCATCCTGGCCCATTTTTATAGGTTTCTAGTTCAAACTTTTCCTCTCTGCTTTGACACTATCCCACCATAAGGACGCATGTCCTTTCAGCTTGGTGGCAACGAACTTAGCTTTATTATCTTCGCTGATCTCCTCATTGTCAAAATATTTATTCAGCTAATTGAGCCAATCCAGCAGCACCTTTGCTGATAAATTTCCATCATAAGTTGAAAGCTCATGCTTTGGCTTACTACTTGATAACAAAATTGACCTCAACATTATGAGTTCAGGTCCTTCTCCATCTGATCCATTTGTTGTCTCTGCAGCTTCTTCATCACGGTCATCTCCTCCCTCACGATCTCTTCTTCTTCCTGCCTCTACTGCTGCCAAATGGGCATTCAATATTTGAATCTCTTCCCGCAGTCCTTCATCTGCTGCTCTTCGAATAGCTCTTCCTCGACCTCATCGACCAACTTCCATTTCTTCTCACACACAGCCTAGCTCCGATACCAAAAATTGATGGGGCCCAGCCATTAACACAAAATCTGCATTCAAAAATATTGAATAAAAATTTAATATAGGTCACGAATTAATGTTGTATGTCTGACTATATCATATGACACACTACAGATTGGATAAGTATTAATTTATTATTTCGATGTTGGTGATATCGTATGATATGGTTGCAAATTTGTTTTTAACTCACAATCACTTGTCAATTTATTTCTATTCGTCCTTTTGGATGACTTGTGATGGACACCTGTCCTGCTCCTCCTTTTGTGTTCTCCCATGCTATCAAACCCTAACACTATCAGTCGACAGTCGTTTTCATTTGTTCGACCTTCTATGAGGGTTTTTCTCTGTGACTGTTCCGTCGATAAGGTGGCTTTGTTTGGCTCTTTCACACTATTGTTTGTGGCAAGGGTTCTCCAAATCCTATGGCGGCATTCAACAATGCTTAGGAAATGTGGTGATTTCTGGTTTTTATTTCTTACTTGCTCCCTTCATATACGTTTCAGTTCGGTATTAGTTTAGAATTACGCCTTCAGTTTACTAGAATTTTTAACTGGTTTCTCTTACACCTACAGGTTGAGGTCGCCAAGGGTTTCGGCATCCGCTTCAGCTCAACAACTCTTCAAAGGTAAGCTATCCATCCATGTTTCAAATTCCTCTGTGTTTTTATGAATTTTCTAATGATCTTTGCTCCTTGTGAGAAAACCCTTATCGATTTCGACCGAAGCTTCTCCTTTGCTCGGCGTTTTCTTCCTTCTGGTAAGTCACTCAAATAGCCCTCTCCTCTTCTTTCATTCAATTTTCATTTTTCGGTTTAAAAACCAATTCCGGTTTTAATCTTTGGAAATGCCTTTCCTCTTCGCAAGTATTTGCGATCCTTCAGTTCGTGATTCTCATCGTTACGGCTATCGAAACCCAAATGGGTAGGGTTGTCTCCTTTATGAAGCCTCTGGTAATTTGTAACTTATTTGATTATGAATCTGGGCTCCGTGCCTTGCTTCTGACTGTGTATTCCACCGTTGTTCAGTCTGCGTATGAAAATCTTTTCTAGGTAGATAGACTAATGTCTATAATTGATTATGCGGTCGCTTCTTAGTTCTGTTCTATGATTTCTCTGTTAGTTGCCTTTGAATGTGAGCATTGTTTGTATGTGGTTTTGAACCTGAACCGCAAACTAGATATGTAATATATATTTCTTTATAATCTTTCCGAACTCGTCAAAAGAAATTTAATTTACTTGTAAATAGTGGAACTGAACTTTCTGTGATTATGTAGGATGAATACCTAAGCAATGTTTTGTACGCTTGCTTGTTCGTGAAATGTATGCGAAGTTCTCTTGTAAATATATATGCTTCAGTTTGTCAAAAAAAATGTCGTAGTTGCTCCAGTGCCTGTGTATAATTTTTTTTTCTTCTATTCGCCTTGGTTACAGTTACGCATTAATTCAATTTTTTTAATGTATACAGTGATATAAACAATAGACAGGAAAATATAACAGAATTGAGTGTAGGAAATAATTCACAGATGGATTCTTTTGTAACTTCTCTTGATTCGATTAATTGTCTTCTCTCTCTCTTGATATGATGGAAATCAACCTTTACAGAATGTATTTTTCTTTCTTTTGTACTACTATGTGAAACAATTTTCGTTTTGAAACTACCAACACTTACATTCTTGATTTTTGTTCTTTTAATCTAGGAATGCATTTTAAAAATAAACTAAAAGAAACTTTTAAGTGAAACTACAGAATGTAAATGCCTATTAGGCCATAATGATGGAATTTCTAAAATAAAACCCAGGTGCAATGACCTACCAACTTAATCAACTGTAACTTGTAAGACAAACACCTGTCTTTCTGCTTACCCTGAGCTGGATGCTCCTACATCATTGAAGTACATTAGGCATGTGAAGTAATGTTGTGATATATAATTTTTTGTTAAATTAAAGGTTAAGTTTTGGATGGTTTCAATCTACATTTGGCATATGATATAATCTTAAATGTTTTTATTGGATATTTGAACTAGAATTGGCATGACATGTGAAGTAATGTTGTGATATAATCAAAAAAAATTTAAAACTCAATTTTTGGATGGTTCCAATCTACATTTGGCATGTGATATAATGTTAAATGTTTAATTTTTTTTTTGGATATTTGAACTACAATTGGAATGGCATGTGAAGTAATGTTGTGATATAATCAAAACAATTTTAAAACTCAAGTTTTGGATGGTTGAAGTACATTTGGCATGTGAAGTAATGTTGTGATCTATATTTTTTTGTTAAATTAAAGGTTAAGTTTTGGATTGTTTCAATCTAAATTTGGCATGTGATATAATGTTAAATTTTTTTATTGTATAGTTGAACTATAATTGGCATGGCATGTGAAGTAACGTTGTGATATATAATCAAAAAGTTTTTAAAACTTAAGTTTTGGATGTTTTAAATCTACATATGGCATGTGATATAATGTTAAATGTTTTTATTGGATAGTTGAACTACAATTGGCATGTCATGTGAAGTAATGTTGTGATATAATCAAAAAGTTTTTAAAACTCAAGTTTTGTTCAATTTACATTTGGAATGTGATATAATGTTAAATGTTTAATTTTTTTATTGGATAGTTGAACTACAATTGGCATGACATGTGAAGTAATTTGTTCTGATATAATCAAAAATTATTTAAAATTCAAATTTTGGATGGTTGAAGTACATTTGGCATCTTAAGATTGATTTTGATCTCTACATACTCTTCTCTTGTTTGAGTGAAAAAATTTCCAATGGGAATAACATAGCTTTTCAATGCAAATAACCATATCAATTGAGCTCTAATTGAACAAAGAGTAAAGAAAAGTTAACATGCCACAAAACATGTGAGAAAAATAACATTCGTGGTTGTCATTTTTGTTGGAATAGCTAAATCATATTTTAAGGATTCTCCATCGAAAAATAATTTCAATGAATAGAATCCTTAATATGATTTTGTTATTCCATTAAAAATAACAACCAAGGATGTTATTTTGTTGGCTTTTTGGTTTTTTTACTTTTTTTTTCAAATAGAGCTCAATTGATATGATTAGTTGGATTGAAAAGCTATGTTCTTTTCATTGGAATTTTTTTTCACTCAAACAATAGTATGTAGTATGTAGAGATAAAAAACAATATTAAGGTTACTTTCAAGTACGATCAAGTGTTCTTGAAACATTTTCCCACATGATGATACCTTCATTGAACTCTAAAAATTAGTTCATGTGCTATATGTTCTGCCTCTTTCCCATATAAATCCCTTTAATTTTGATTGGAAATATAAGAACTAGATATATATTCATTGAATTGGGGTCAATCATCATTAATGCACTCAACTAGGTAGCCTTGTTGATTTATAAATTGGTAAATTGATGACATTCAGTTAATTGCATTCTAGAACAAATATATTCAGTATGTGAAACATTTTTCATCAATGCACATGGGAAAACTACTTGAAAAATTAATTTCATTCTAGAACACACACACGCACACACACACACACACACACACACACATATCCAATGCGTGCACAACATTTTTCATCAATGCACATAGAACATATCTGACCATTGGACAAACGAATTTTGTACTAGATTTTCAATCAGGAATAGAGATGTGGGTCAAATACCACCAAAAGTCCGAGAAGTGCTCCAAGTCTCTTTTCTGAAAGGAATCTTTGTACAAAATTATAGAGTGGATGATTTATTTACATTTTGGATACGTTTTACCCAAAAATCCCACAAGAAAAACTGGGCGTGCATTCAGTTCGTGTATATATCTAGTACGTGCAACATTTTTCATCAATGCACATAGAAAAACTACTTTCAATTAATTGCATTCTAGAACATATATATTGAGTACGTAAAACATTTTTCATCAATGCACATAGTAAAATTACTTGAACATTTCATTGCATTCTAGAACACACACACACACACACACACACACACACATATACATATGCAACATTTTTCATCAATGCATGTATAGAAAAGCTACTTTCAGTTGATACTAGAGTGTGCATGTACCAAAACAATTTGTACATGTGCAAACACTTGCACAGATAACATAACAAGACAGCTCAATTTTTAATTGAGTACTGGAAGTTCTAGAACATATAATCCAAAGAGAATAAATTGTTGGGCAATTCAATCAAAAAATTCCAATGGAATGCCATTTTCAATAATCCGTTAATGATCGGATTTTGACATTTTCCATTTCTTAATTTTCATTTTTTTCTTTGATTGAACCTCTATCAACTTTATGCGTGCTGCACACACCAAGTGACTATATTGACAACTTATGAAATTAGGTTCATAGTCTTCAAAGTAAACAAAATCCCCACTTTGATTAGTTTGTCTTAAAAAATAACCTTTCAGTATAATAGATCCTCTTTCATATGGAAATCCATGATCATTATAGTCTTCTAATAATTTCATTTTTCGTTCAATGCAACACATCAAATAATACTTCACATTTTCATCATTGTCAGTAGGTGCAATTATAGCAAAAACATCTCCTGCACAATAAAAAAAACTTAACAAAATTATACATATTCAAATTTATTTCTAGATCTTTATCATTAGAAAGAAATTCAAATGTTACCTTCTCTAACAAGATCAAAAACTCGATCACCATCGGATGATATTGTAGTCTCCTCTGATTGCATTTCTTCAAACATTGCAACAGACATTTTTCCCTTTGTATTTAGCTCTGTATGTTTCCAATATTTTACATACATTTTGTTTTCAAAAACGTCATTGGATTTTGTGTTGTCTATGCAAACATGACAAAAAAAAGAATATTTTATTTTATCCAATGCAAACACATTTCTGGACGACTTTTTTTTTAATTTAATGCAATTTTCGAGTCCCTTTTATTGTTTCAATGTCATTTCCAATTGATCTATCTACGTCTTCGATCCCAATATGCCAAAAAAACCTTTATATGGAAAATTTAAAGAAGATTGTAAATATGATATCAAAATACGATCAAAGATAATCATGGTGATAAATGTACACTGTTTAAAATTAGATATCTAATAAAAATTAAATTGAATGTACCTTCACACTTCCCTTGATCAATTAGTCTCATGGCTTAGAGCAGCGATGCACCATTGAACAACTTCTTTTGCGTCCACAAGTCAGATTGCAGAGGGGTTCATTTGATATCTTTGAAGTGCTTGTTTTATGCATGCCCCTGCACCATCATGTTCTCCTTTTCCATGGCCAGTCTCAAAGAAATTCCAACAATGTTTAATGCAAGTTTTCTTATGAAGACAACATAATCAAAAGAATGATCGTGCAGATTTGAATTGACCTGTGCATCCGTCTGACCATATCCAATGTTCATTGAATGTTATTCCATGATTTTTCAAGGAATCATAAATTTTTCCAAAACAATGTTGTACAAAATATGTATCATGTGTATGATCGTCACTGATATAAAAGTGATATTTTTTAATAATATGTCAATTTTCGCTGGTGCTTTCTATATGATCGATGTTTTGTTTAGCATGTCTATATAGAATATGGATGAGCATGGAGACTTGGTTAGAATGATATTATACACTCTGAATTTCTTTTTGTGGAAAAAATGTGTAGTTTTCTACAAAATAAATTACTGACAAAATGGTCCCTAGAGGAAACAATTCACGGCATTTTTTGAATTTCAAGTCTTGCCATCGAGCTCTATGGGAATTCTTGGTGTATTTGTAAATTTCTGCCTCATTTTTTCTCAAAAATTCTATCACAAAAATTTCATCTTCTCGTAATTCAATTCTTTTAACACTATTTTCATCTTGAATCGATGTATGGATATATTGATATCTCTTCCATTTCACTTTCATGTTGGATAATAATTGATCATTTTTATCAGTACGATATTTGTTTTGAAATTTAGTCAAAGTTCCACAATCATCCCATTTTTTACCACCAACACTTTTCTTTTCGTAAAATAGTTCATCGCTTTCTCTTTCACATAGAATTTGAGATATGAAATCATGGATAGTGGAAGGAGGAGGTGAATCCTTCCAAAATTTTCTACCATAATCAAGGAATGTGTCATAATATAGCTCAAATTCCACATCATAACAGCAACAACAAATGTCGCGTACGGTGATAGGTTTTACATACCATGGCTTTTGTTGAACAAAAGCATTGGTTGAAACATGAATTTCACAATTCTCTTCTTTGAAATGTTTGAACAACTCTATCTGAGTGGTTTTCAAGAATTTTTTTTCATGTTATTCGTGCTGATTTCATGCTATTATTCTTCGCATCACATGCCTTGTAGTTGGCGAAACACACGAATTGTTCTTCCAATATTCATATATTATTTTTTTAACATTTTCTCCAAGTCTATCTTTGTATGGTTGCCTACAAATAGCTCTCCAACAAGCGATTTCATCCTTTATATATATTTGCAACTAAAATTTTTGATGTTTGTGCAATGTTTTTCGCGAGGTTCCTAATGCTCGTGCCATATATTTTACCAAGCGATTCTCTTTAGTACTTGATGAAACCACTGCCATATGTATTTCTCAATGTACAACTGAAACATTTTTCTATTTAGATCTTCTAATTGAATTTATAGCACTATTTATATTTTGTATCACATTTTCCTTCATTTTTTTTTTTTTATCTTTGGTTGATTTTCGAATACCCAATAAAGTCGTAGCTTCTTTTAATTTCCTTAATGATAGGAGACCTTTCAACATTTGGGCTTGAACTATCGCCTTGTCCTTTACGAAATACTTATCAAAAATGTGGATAACACGATATCGTATATAATGGTCAAATTTTTTATCTCCATATGTGTGAGTGTCAACATTTTCTAACATCTCATCATCGAAATTGATTCCATATGTACATATTCGAATGAATAGTACATAATAAGTTTAAATATTCAATAAATAACTAAATTAATAAATATATGCATAATTTCAATAATACATGCATATGTTCAATATATATATATATATATACCTTGTGATTCAATTTCTTCACTTGAATTTCTTTCATCATTTTCACCATCTTCAATCATTGGTTCAATATCTCTTTCACTTTCTCTTTCAAAATTTTGTATCTCATCATGAATGTTTTGAGGAATATCTCTCTCTGTTTACATTGCAAAATATTTTTCAAATTAGTTCAGCAAATAAAAATTAAGCTTCACATTTTACACTAGGAAAATTTTAAATATATCAAAATCATAATATTTGCATTTACATACCTGCTTCAACTTTTAGTTGAGGTTGATTTTCCCCTTCAATATTTGAGAGTGCTTCTATCTTTCTTTTGCGATATTGTCTCGTCTCTTCTCTACGTTCCTCAGGGTCTCTTTTTCAATCATATTTTCTCATACTATTCCTTCGATTTCCCATGAAAATAGAGTATGAAGTTCAAAAAATTTCCTTCAAAAATTTAGAGAAAAACTCAATTAAAAAAATATCACAAAAGATTTAATTTAAAAAAAAAAAAAAAATCATTTTCAAAATTTTGCAAAAAATACATACTCCAATCCAAAACACTTACTTTAAAAAATTCAAGAAAAAAATATCTTATAAAAATGAAACAAAACTCAAAATATTTCCTTCCAAGTCCTACAAAAAAAATTCATTTAAAAAGTTACACAAAAACTCATTTTAAAAAATCATTATAAAAAATTTACTTCAACTCAAAACACGTATTCTAAAAAAATGTCACTTCAAAAAATTCCTCCAAAAAATGTCTATTGAAAATTAATTCCAACTTCATAAAAAATGCCACTTTAAAAAATATTTGAAAAAATATCATTTTAAAAAATACTTCCAAAAAATGTCCAAAAAATGTCCTTTCGAAATTAAGCCCAAATCCATACCCTCAAAAATAATGAAAATTAAGCCCAAATCCATACTTTAAAAAAAAATAAAGCTCAAAAAACATCCAAAAAACTGTATCACATACCTCCAAGAAATGTCCTTTGAATGTACCTCCAAGAAAAGTCTTCAAAAATGTTCTTTGAATGTATCTCCAAGAAAATTATTTAAACCAAAAACAATTCTTTGCAAAATCAGACCAAATGTACGAAAATAATGTGCCTCAAAGAAATGTCCTTTGAATGGACCTCCAAGAAAATTCCTTAAACCCAAAACAATTCTTTGCAAAATCAGATCAAGACTTTTGTAAAATCAGACCAAATGTACGAAAATATGTGAAAATAATGAATGATTTCACGGCAATTTATATTGCCGCGAAATGTTTTTTTGGAGGGGCTCGGGGATAATTTCCGGCCGACGAAAATTTAGGTAAAAGTTCGGCCAAACTATTTTGTCGTTTGACTTAACGGGTTGTCGACGCAAAAAACAGTTCAGCTAAACTTTATTTAAGAGTTAGGCCGAACTAACGCGTCACCAGTTACGCGGAACCAAGCTCTAAATACATTTCTGCAACTTTGGACTGATTAAACTCCATGAAACATTCTGAATTAATTGTCGGAACCAAGACAAGAATTTTCGGAATTGAATCTACTTTCAAGAAATATAACTTCTATGGAATTTCATAAATATTTACTAATTTTAATTAATTTTGTAATAAAACGGATGCAAACAATTTCTAAAGGTCATTGTGATTTAGTGAAATTGAAATTATGTATCTTCCAAAATACATTGTAAAAAACATTGAAAAAATTATGGTACATTACATTGGTTCGTCGTCTCTAATCAGTAGCTTTTAGATTTTTAGTTTATAACTTATATGTTAAGAAATTTCTTGCGTCGTGAAACATATTCAAAATATGCAGTTTTTTCATATTGGACCAATTCAAAAAATTTTATTAATTATGATATGCATCCATTGGCTTTGTAAATATGACGAAACCGAAGTAGACTCTGTCTAGATTGTTGTAACACATTTTGTTTCTCAAAAACACAAATTTTCAAAGAATACAACATTGTGTATTAACACGACTTTTTATGAATCTATTGATTGTTAAAAAACACAAACTCAAAGAAATGCTAAGTTGACATATCAACTGTGTATAAAAAAATTCCAAAAAATAAGTAATAGAAAGCTAACAAAATTTCTGATAACTTTTATTTTATCGCAAAATGAAATTCTAAACAGAAAAATTATTTTAGCTTGCAGAAAGTTGCAGAACCGAAAAAAATGAAAGTTTTTTCTCAAAAAAGGAAAAAAAGTGTAACCCAACTTCACATTTTCACCCAATTACAATCATGTATGAAACACCTTTTGCTGCCCGACTCGACTTGTGGTGTCTTTTTCTACCCAAGCCCTTCTTTGTCGTGTTTTAACCATTTTTCAAAGAAAAACAACATAAAATTTTATTTACCCAGATCTGATAACCTTTAGATTTTACCTTGGAGTCGCATCACATCCACAATAGCATCGCATATCGCACTCCGTAGATTTTAACGTCACCCTACCACGCTATTCCTTTAACGTTTATGATTGCAATGCGATCGGGTCCCACCTATCTCGTATCGCACTTCGTGGATTTTACCACTTACCTCTGTGTAATATTTTATCATTTGCGATATGTGATATGCGATCGGGTTCCACTAGGCATCGCACGTCATGCGTCAACATTTTTAACATTTACCTCCTACGTTAACACTTAAAACTTGCGATGCGCACTATGTGGGCTAGGGCTACGTCACTTGCCACGTCACTTCCATGTCACTGACATGTCACTGCCATGTCTTCTGCCACGTCATCTGCCACGTCACCTGCCACGTCCCCTGCATCACACTTCGGCGATTCTAACATTTACCTCCACACTTGTTCTTTAAAACTTGTGATTTGTGGTACGCGGGCGGGTCACATTGCAAGTTAAAACTTTTAACTTGCAGGCATTTACAGGTAAGTTATAAATGTTGCGAAGTGTGGTCGGGTCACATCGTAAGTTGAAACTTTTAACTTGCGAGCGCTTACAGGTAAGTTACAAATGTTGCTAAGTGCGATCGGGTGGCATCGCAAGTTGAAAATTTTAACTTGCGGGCGCTTACAGGTAAGTTATAAATTTTCGCAATGTACAAAAGTTTAGGTGGGTCCTACCAAAGAGCATCAGTAGAGTTTTTTATGTATCGGCGACGAGTTTGAGAAGAAAGGTTTAAAACTTGTGTGGTGCTAAGTGCAGGCAGAGATAGAATTTCGGACTTTTTTAATATAAGTGGGTTTTATAAAGTAGTAAGTCCTAAAAATTTATGTATGTGGGTTTTGAGGTTTCGATTGAGATTCAGAGCATGTGATTGTTAGAATTTGGGAAAATGGGGGGCAAGGAGGGTGAATGAAATGGAATGAGGGTAGTATGGATTTCGCTTCACCATCATACTTAATCAGCAACATTTTCCTATTTAAACTAAATTTAAAGGCAGATAGATTCATTTGATGCTCTTATCAGTTTGGATCTTCCTTTCTTTTCTGAAAATAAATGATAGTCATGAAATATTATTTTCAGTATGAAAAATATAAGAAATAATTAGTCACCTTGTGATACTGTGAAATACAGAAGTCTAACATACTCAACATAATTTGGGAGTATGGCTAACAATGAATTTAAAGTTAGTCAAAGAAAATGACACCCTCCATCAAATATATTTTCTAATATTTAATTTCCTTATTCCTTGTTTGCAAACCAAGAAAAAATAAAAATAGAATAAGTTGAAAGAATACATATTCATGATAAAGGCTTTCCCTTAAGCATACTTTGATGGAGCCTCACAAGAAAGTCTTACTAAAGGTGTAAGAGGAATCTTATATCTCACTTTCGGTTAGTGTATATTCATCAAAATTAGATAAGTTGGGAATATAATAACTTCTTTGAACTAATAACACACATTTTTTCTTCAACCAGCTAAAAGTATGGTGTTTCAAAATTTAAAGGCTTATGATATTTCACAAATACAAAATTTAATAGCTCGTTTTTTAGTTAGTTATGAAAACAAGTTTTATTCAAAATTTTCGTTTTACATAACTTTCTCACATATGACCTTGTCTCACATATACATGGACAAGAATAAGATATCACATGGACTCTCAATAGTTGGTTAGGGATTGAAACATAAATACTAGATTATACTAATTCTCCATGGACTCTCAAATGAATTTTGTGATAAACCTTACCTATAACAATATATTTTTATGTATGTGTAAGTTTTTGAATGATGTATTTTTTATGGCATGGGTTTGATGTTTGGTAAATTGGATAGGGTGAGTTGAACTTCAAAGTTGTTGTCTAACTATTCTATTTTTGAATTTTTTTGTGATTCTCTTTCTGGATAAATATGTATGGCAATTTGAACTAGTTATCTTTATGTATGAAGTGCTTTAAGAATAAGTCTTTTCATTGTGGATCCAAAGTCTCATGAGTATATTTTCTAGTCAAATTTACTTGAAATTCATCTTTGTTGGAATAACAAGTTTGAATTGTGAACTTTGCACAAGTGCCTCACTTGTTTTTTAAAACCTAACTCCATTTATATATGAAAAATACATTTTAAATAACAAAAAAATCAAAATCCAACATAAATCTAGAAACTGTGAACGAGTCAAGCGAACGAGTCAAGCGAGGATGTTTGAATAGGGCTGGTCTTTACACGCCCTGACAGTCATGCGAGAGTGTTACGGACCGCGATAGGCACCGGGGACGATAGGTATTTATCGTTTGCCCATTGGCTCGAGTCCGGTTCATTGATAAATTCTGCTACAGTGCAGTCAACAGGAGGACCTGGCATCGTCAATGGCGCGCACATGCCTTTCTTAATCTCAAAGATTGATTACAACTATTTATCATTTCTCGATTGCCTCGTGTCTGCTTTACAAATAAATTCCGCTACGGAGAATATTTTATTGCAGTCAACAGGAGGACCTGGCATCGTCACATGTCTTTCTGAATCTGAAAGTTTGATTCCATTCATTTTCAATGCAATTTTGTCATAAATTCCATTTCTCATGGAATTTCATAAAACTGCAATCAGGCTTCTCCCAGGTCAGTCTGGAGAAAGTTATGAAAGTTTGGAATAAGTTAGTAAGTGCATGGAATTTCTTGCCAGCTGTGTGATCAAACTTTTCCCATGCCAGTCTGAGAAAGTCATTCCTGCAATAATGGTAAATATTAAACATCATGTCATAAATATAAGAAACAAAACTAAAATAATGATAACAATTAATTTGTCAAACTAATAATAACCATTTTCTTTTTTCCATCCTTAAATGATATTTGATAAAATAATTGCCTCCTTTCCTTCTGGATAAAGGACTTGGAGATCCCTTCACCATAATATGTTTCCTTGATTGGTATATATTCCATCCACAGATTTTCCAAATTCGCACACAGTTTCTGTCATCCGAGACAATTCTATTATTAGGATTGAATTGAAAATGTCCACCTACTTTCTAGAATGCTAGATGTACCTACTACCCACATCCTTTCATGATTGGTGTATTCCATTCACAGATTTTCCAAATAAGAAGACAGTTTCTGTCACGTGAGGCAATGTTATTACTTGGATTGAATTCAAAATGTCTACAAAGTTAGTTTTCTAGAATGCCTAGGTATCTGGTGTAGGTACGGTAGAAATTTTTAAATGCCTAGGTAGATGGTTAATCAGTGGAAATTTTATCGAAAGTACCCATTAAATTACACTTTTTTGTAATTTTAATATTTTATGTATCATTTAAAAAATGTTAGCTAGCAAATCACT
Organism: Pinus albicaulis; assembly: GCA_034641835.2. Classification (NCBI taxonomy): domain Eukaryota; kingdom Viridiplantae; phylum Streptophyta; class Pinopsida; order Pinales; family Pinaceae; genus Pinus; species Pinus albicaulis. Next base: position 269,994,652 of record CM076579.1, read on the forward strand.
TTATGACAAACAATTTGTTTACCAAATTTTCTCTCTCTGTGTATTAATGATTTCGGTGTTGTCTAAGGATTTTACAAGTTTGCTTTGCTGTAATGTAGTAAAAAAAAATTCAAAAAATCAAAATGTTCAAGTGTTTGAATAGTTTTTTTAATCGTGGAAATGGATCATCAAGGACTCAAAATCTTGAAGTTTGACAACTGTAACTTAGATTTTCAAAAATTTCTGCCATATTTTGTCATAATCTTGCCGGAATTTGCATTATTTTTAGGGCTAATCTATGGGTTATTTAGATTACGCTAAAGATTTATTACCAAAACAAAACATAAAAAGTAAGTAGAGTTAAGGTACTCACCCTTAGACTAACTTAAGAGGTTGTGAGGCACCGGATATGGAATAAAGTAAGATATAGTTTACAAGAGATTGGAGATTGAAGCATAAGTCAAGTGTCTATCGGATCCTGCCCTCCCAAATTACATATCTGTTATCTGAAAAGAGAAATTGATTTCACTCAAGGGTAGCAGGAAGAAGCTACTTTTGAACCAAGAAGAAGAGTGGTGGGTTAAGAGTAGAGTTCAATTGATTGTTGAAGGCGACCAAAACACTCGTCTTTCGATAGTCGAGCTACTTCCAGGAGACATCATGCTATCTGGAATATCCACGATGAAGGAAGTGTCCCACATAGCACTCAAGAAGAGATAGAAAGGGAGACAATAAGATATTTCAATACACTTTATAGACCCAGGTCAGGAGAATTTTTGGATAAAAAGATCGATTTTATTAACCTTTTTCCTCAATTTGTTGGAGAAAAGGAGAGGGAACTATTGGAGGCTTTCGTTACCTATGTTGAAGTAATATGTGTTCTCAAGGCCTCGGAAAAAGATAAGATTCCAAGGCTGGATGGATGGTCTTTGGAGTTGTTTCCTTATTTTTAAGACATTATGATGGGGGATCTGACTAATATGGTAGAATAATCTAGACTAAAAGGTTCTATTTCAGGAGTGATAAATTCCACCTTCACTGCCCTTATATCTAAGATAAATATAAAAAAAACTCATAGTCATTTGTTGATTTTTGACCTATCTCTTTGTGTAATAAACATGATTTCTAAGCTCATTGCAAACTAGATGAATATTGTATTATCTATGCACATTACCCCTGATTAATTTGGCTCTATGGAACATTGACAAATCAATAATATCGTTTCCATTACAGAGGAGTGCACCCACTCTATCAAATCCAAGCACATTGATGCATGGCTCCTGAAGATTGACCTGGTCAAAGCCTATAATTGTCTGGATGATCCAGGTGGATATTGGTGGCCACCCAACTATTTCACTTGGGGCCTCATCATTGTTTCTTTTAGCTTTTCAATTTCCTCAATTGTAGCAAAGTTTACTATTTTTGGTAGTTATTCGAGTCTTGAACTTCTAGAGCCGTTTTCAGGCCCTAAACAACGTTTTTTTGGGAAAACCGAGACTAAAATTAATTTTTAGCCATGTTGGTCAGTCGCAATTTGTATTCCTCGGATAGATCTTTCTAATGAGGTATTGTGCGCATCAAACAGAGATCGCATGCCAAAGTTACGACCCCGAGAATTTAATGTACTAATTTACCCAAACAGGGCCCATAGTTTTTGCGATTCATCTCCTAGCGTTAGGTTTTTGGATGTTTAGGGTTTTCCATTATTTCTCAACAATAAATAGGCCTTTGAGCCTCATTGTAACATTGTTCATAGGCATGTAGCCACCACATCACTTCTCAGAGATAAGCTAACATCACCCGAGCTAGTTTGTTTCCATTCTGTATATAAGCTTATTTCAATTGTTGGATATTAATGAAATAAAGTATATTTTCTGCCACATATTTGTGTTTATGTTTATTTCTGTATTTTATTGTGTTCTTGCATAAGTCTGGATCAGTGGTATCATATTATTCTACTCTTTCTCGATCTTTCTTTGCATGTCTGTAACAAGATCGAGGTATGAGGAGTTATGACTTGATCTGGTTGAACCTTTGCTATATCAGCTTCACAAATCCCAACGACCTCCCATGGCGGAGGAAAATAAAGATGAGGGAGTAAGAGATCCTATCAAAATATTGCTCGAGGATGCCATCGAGAAATAGAGGAACGCAATGATGGATAAATTTTCCCAGATCCTTCGACAGCTACCCACCAGTGATGCATCTTCATCCGGCAGCCACTCTAGAGGTGCCACTCCTTTTAAGGTACAAGTTAACTTCAAATTTTCCATATTTGATGGCCAAATAGATGGAGAAATTTTATATAGATGGCTGAATATATTAGAATGATATTTTTTGGTTCATAACTTTTCCAATCGGGAAAAGATTACTTTTGTACTCCTCAAAGTTTCCCCCCATGTCAAAGACTGGTGGGAAACCTACCATGAGAAAAAGGACGAGGGGGAATCCTCCCAGTTCCAGACGTATCCACTTGGAATTATTTCTGAGACACCATCAAGGAACAATACTACCCTGTGGGGAGCTCTGAGGAAAAGTACATATAATGGACTAGGTTGCAGAAACAAAGGGATCAAGATGTGCATGAGATGACAAACCTGTTCCATACCCTGCGGACAAATTTGGGTATCAAATATTTGGAGAAACATTTGGTGCTTAAGTACCGTATTTTTTTGCACGTATAAATCCAGGAGGAAATGGAGTTCCTTGACATCTCCTCGCTTGGTGAAGCATACCAGTATGCTACCAAGATTGAGCAGAAATTCAAACAGAAGAAGCGAGACTTTGGATCTACAAATTAGAAGTAAGGGAAAGGTGCCCCCAAACCATAGAAAAAACGATAAGGCCAAGGTGGGGCAGCCCAGGACAACCTGTCAAAGCCGCAAGCGAAGAACAACAAGACAGATCCAAATAAGGACATGAGAAAGTGGTGTGAGTTCCATAAGAGTTCCACTTACAATACAAGTGAGTGTCGGGCCAAGAATTCACTGGTGGTTGAGCTTAAGGCTTCCGAATTAGATGCTTGTTCTGACTATAAGTCAGAACATGACAAGGGGAGTGACAAAGGGAAGCAGATTATCGATGGAGAGCCTAGTTCCACCGCCAAGATCCAAAAGGAAGAATCCGAAGATCCAGAGGAGGGGGAGCACCTCTTCCATTCCCAGATGTGGGTGACGGGTTCCCCGCTGAAGTTCATTTTAAAAAATGAGAGCCAAAAGAACCTCATTTTAGTCAAGGTTGTGAAGTGGTTGGGCCTGCCGATCACAACATACCCACAACCATGCACCATAGGGTGACTTCACGAACGACAAGATCTTTGTGTCAGCCAACAATGTCACCTTCCCTACAACATCAACCCCTTCACAAATGAGGCATTATGTGATGTTGCTCCTCTTGAAGTTTGTGATGTATTATTAGGCCAACCATACTTGTGGAGGCGACATGCTATGTATGAGTCTTGTCCTCGCATTATTATTGTTACTTTGGGTAATAATTTGTACAGTATACCAGAGGTAGCACCTCCTACTACCATCTCTTTGATCACCACGAAGCAATGGAGTAAGCTCATTTCCAAAATCGGGAAATTTTTTTTCTTTATGATCTTCCCTGAAGGAAAGAAGAAAATTGTGGCCACGACCTCCAGACAGGGCTCCTTTGCATGGAAACAACAGATGGATAAGGTCCTGGAGGAGTATGGGTACATCTTCACCTCACCTACAGGGGTGCCTCTGCAATGTCAGATCAAGCACTCCATCGATCTGACCCCAGACGTGATTCTACCCAATGGACCAATCTATCGGTACTCTGTTCTAGAGAACAATGAAACTAAGAGGCGGATTCAATAGTTGTTTCATAAAGGTCATAGTTGACCGAGTTCATCGCCCTGTGGGAGCTTGATCATGTTAGTTCAGAAGAAGGATGGGACTTGGAGACTCTATATTCACTATCAGGTGTTGAACAAGATCATTGTCTAGAATAGATATACAATCTCATGGATTGATGACTTGCTGGACCAACTTAAGGGGGGAAATATTTCAGCAAGATTGAATTGATGTCCGGGTATCACCAGGTACCAATGAACCCTACGATGTGTGGAATACTTCCTTCAAAGTCAGGTAGGGCCTTTTTGAATGGTTTTTCATGTCTTTCTGGTCGACGAATGCTCCTACAACATTTATGAGGCTAATGGAAGACATCTTGTGACCATTCACTAACTCATTCACGGTGTTGTATTCGGATGACATCCTGATCTTCAACCAGAGTTGGGAATATTACCTCCACCACATTCGAGAGGTCCTCCAAACATTGCGGAAACACAAGTTGTGTGCCAATTTTGAGAAATGCACTTTTGGCATGACCCAGGTTCAATATCTGGGGTACATTATTGATGAGCAGTTGGTGCATGTGGACTCGGCCAATATCCAGTTCATTCGGAATTGGCCAGCCCCAACCACTCTAACAGAGATCCGCAGCTTTTTGGGTCTTGCAAATTTCTACTACAGGTTCGTGTTGGGGTTCTCCCATATCACTTGGCCTTTAAGTCAAGTCACCAAGGGTGGAGCAAAAGAAAATTTCTTTTGGTCTAAATCTCAATAGAAGGTGTTTGTAGAGTTGAAGCATTACCTCTGCTCTACACCAGTGCTCACTGTTATCCTCCTATATTATACAGAATTCACTAGGTGACTGTGGATGTTCTACCAGCCGCTAAAGATAGAATTATTGTCTTATTGGCTATATTTAGAAATATCACTGCCTTCATTATCCTAAATAAACCTATTTCACTATATATTTTATATCTTCCTTCTCAATCCACCTTACTGCTCTAAAAAGACTCATCATGGGCTTGTTTATCTCATTTTCACTCTTCCTTCCTAATCACACTCTCATTTGCTCCTTTCCCCCTCTAAAAACCCTTAAAAACCCTTTTCTTTCATCCTTTTCCTTTATCTTTCAAAACAATGTAAAAATACCCTCTTTTTACATTGTTTTTATTAAAATATTTAACTGTTAGGTCCTTTTATTTTATACATATTGAACCATGTTTTTAATCTATAAGCTCGACTCTTTATATTTTAACCCAAGCCCCTTTTCCCTTAAGCCCTCACCCACGCACATTCAAACCCCGCTACCACATGACCCTAACCCCACCTATCACATAATCCCTCGCTATAAATTTTTCAACCCTTTGCCTTTTTTATTATAACAACCCTTCCTAGACTTTAAAACTCAAGCGCATTTGTTGATTTGTTAAAAAAATTTGGGCCCCTCTCTTTCATCAAAACCCGTGCTCCAACAATACTTTACCATCTGTCTGCTTGGGCCCTCCCTTCCTACTTGCTTGTCACTCCACATCACGCGATCACCGTTGATCTCCACCCTTAAGATCCGACGGCGCACACTACATATCACAAAAAAAGTAAAGTCGAGATTAATTTTTTTAAACATTGTGAAGTGGGCGGTTTTGTCTTGCCACGCGTCGCGTGATGAAACATATTTCACTCCTGCCCTGAAAACCATTACCTCGTCCTCAGCTGTGCGAAAACCGCTCTCGATTTTCAGAAAACTGCTTATCCCTTCGCGCCATAATTCAAATGACTCCGCCCTCTGTTCAATCTTCCTGCTAGTTTCGCCTATGGAACCAAGCCCACAAATGCCTTTCACGACCCTCTGATAGCCTGAAAACATCTGAAAATGTAGTAAACCCTCCCTGCAGGTTTTAAGAACTAATTGTTTGTTTTAGTGTGCAGGTTCAATGGCGGTAATGCAAGTAAATGCATTCTAATGGTTTAGAAACGATGGATGAAGCTCTGGGTGACGATCCAGAGTCTTAATTCAAGTTTAGAAGGACCAGAGGCCCTATGATAAGATTGATCATCGATGAAACATGATCATCGATGGTTATTAAACCCTCCAACAACGAAAGAATGTAGCCCTACACCAAAAACAAACACAGACAAAGGACTGCAATGAAGATTAAAAGGTTAAAGGGCTAAACACAGATCAAAGACAAATCATGAAGATTAGCCACAAAAGCAGTGGTTTAAAGACTAAAGGTTAATCAAAGGATTAATGAACAAAACATAGATAAAGCAGAATAAAGGGAAGACAGTGAAACAAACAGATAATGGATAAAGCAAATTTTGAAGGCGTAATACAAAGTTTAAAGATAAAATAGAAGAAAATTAAGCCCATAGACACATTCGAATGACTAAATCCAAGCAATTACTTATTTAGGAGATATTTTTCCACCCATAGGATATTTTCTTTCCATAAAATATCAAACAACTATTACACACAGTCACATATATTTTTCATCTACCAGCAATTATTGTAAAGTTATTGCAAAAATCCTTAAAGGAAAACATTTCATAGAAATTTACTCAGAAAGTTAAGTTAGGAGTTATTAATTCAGAGAAACGCCTTCAAAAAAAATTTCCTTGGGCCTTGCATGGTCTCAAAGGTAAAAAATAATTAACTGTAATAAATGACATTCCAAACCCTAGCTTAACACCACCTCCTCATTTTGCAGATAAATACTGCATATGAGATTCATTTTTAGTGTTGGTTATTTGGTGGTTATTTCACTGATTTATGCTGCTAAGCTAGCTAAGGATTGCTAGGCTGGATTTGAGAAATCTCTGAGTTGCAGAGAGCTATTTTACATGGAGTATTGTAACTAGTTTGATCATCAATAATACAAGCACGTTCATAGGATTCTTGAGCTATGTTAATGGTGAATTTTTCCTCATTTGTCACTGTTTTTCTTATGTTTTCCCTTCTATCAATCTTTCTCTGATAAAAGAACAGAAGTTTTAGAGTAGGATTTGTTATCTTGGCACCCTATTTTTGTCTGCATCCTTTATACTTATGTTTTCTTCTACAAGGTCTGACTAGAGGATTCTTAATTTCCCTCCAGATCCATTTAGCTTGTTCTCTTAGAAATAATTAAATAGAGTGAAACCAGGGAAGTTTATGGTGAGCCAATGTTCATTGGTATGGCTTGAGATATTGTTTTTAAGACCTTTCTTTGAAGTATACTTAGTAGAGTCTAAACCAGTGAAGTTTATGGTATGCCCTGTCCTTTGGTCTGCCTCAAAATGTTGCTTTGAAGGTTCTTTTGAGTGTTGAGTTAAAGAAGATAGGCTTTAGTTTGCTCTTTAGTTGCTCTCATTGTTATCTTAAATGTTTTCTTTGTCTGAAATTAGTCTTAGGATTACTGGATTATTGTCTAAAATGTTTTCTTATTAAAGTCAGGCCAAAGAAGTCTATGGTGCACGTTGTCCTTTGGTTTGCCTCAAATAGTTACCCTAAAAGGCTTTTCTTGTCTAAGTAGAGCTAGAAGATTCTTAACTGACTATATCTTAGTTGCCTTCACAACTTAATATTGTTTCATATCACAATCTAATGTAAGAGATCCAATTGATATAGCTAGCTTTCCCTATGAAAACCCTTGCAGAGTTGATGAAAAATTAAATCCTTTTATGACTCCATAGCCTAATGGATCAATGTTTTCTCATAGTCTATCTATTCAACTGAAACATCGCTTCAAATAGTCACACCACAAATCTTTCAATATATCAATTAATTCAACCAAAATAAAAAATTCCTTAGAACTTCATAACTAGCCTAATATCATAAATAAGAGAATACAGATATATCATTTGAAAACACTTACAAATAAAGAGATCCCTCTCTCAATCCAGGAAGGCTAGGTCCTAGGATTCCAAAGTGGTTCTGATGTGGCCCCTGCAGTGTTTTTTCTTTCTAATCTTGAAAATCATAGGGAGCCAACACCCACATTACCAGACTTGTAAAAACAATTTGTGATCGAGACAGATGCCTCTGACTATTATATTGGGGCAATACTTACTCATCAAGGTCATCCGGTGGCATATCACAGTGAGACACTTTCATACACAGTTTGAAAGTATCCAACCTATGAAAAAGAAATGTATTCCATTGTGCAGGTTTTCCGAAAATGGAAACATTACATTTTGGGGAAGGAAACAATCATCCACACATATCACCAACCTCTGCAGTTCATCGAGACATAAGGTAAGTTGCAGAATGATTGCCATCATAAATGGGCCACATATCTACAAAAGTCCCATTTGAACATCAAGTACAAGAAGGGAAACACCAATAATCATGCAAACTGCTTCAGCCGATCGTCGATCATGGCATTAATCATTGTGCTTGAGTCTTGTGGGCACGAGACTTCGGGTTGGTCGGATCTCTACAAGTGATCCAAAATTCAGCAACACATATTAGACACTCTTGAAAGGTAATAAAGCTCCAAATTTTCACCTCCAGGATGCACTTTTATGCCACCTGGGACATGTCTATGTTCCTTAAAGCAAGCATGCCAATATGATTTGGGAAGCGCACTACAATCAGGTCGTTAGACATTTCAGGGTCGAGAAAACATTGGCAGTACTGTAAAAGTATTTATATTGGCCAAATATTCGACATGATATCGGGAAGTACATCAGATCCTACACTTCTTGTGTCATTTCCAAACCAACCATCAAGAAGCAAGGCGTATATACTCTTCTTCCTATGCCCAGTCGTCCATGGGAATCCATCTCCCTAGATTACATGTCGGTCCTTCCTTCTACCAAGCATGGAAACAACTGTGTTTTTGTGGTCATCGACAGATTCTCTAAGATGGCCATTATGGTAGCCTGCAAGAAGAATATCAATGTAGAAGCCACTACTAAACTCTTCTTTAAGCGAGTGTGGGTACACTTTGGGATCCCACAATCCATTATCTCAGATCGAGATAGTAGTTTCCTTAGTAAATTTTGGTCAAGTCTTTGTTCGATGTTGGACATCAAGGTCACTAAGTCCACAACTTTCCACCCCCCAAATTGATGGCCAAATAGAGGTCGTCAACAGTATGATCGTACACATTCTTCACATGTACAACTTGAAGCATCTGTGAAAATGGGATGAAATCCTTCCCTATGTCCAGGATAGCTATAACAGGGCTCTCCACATCTTAATTGGTCACAAGTCCTTTCATGTGTGCTTGGGATTCCAGCCACTATGTCATATTGAAGTGACCATACCATTTGCAAATACTCAGGAAGATCCAGCTCATGTCCAGTCTGAAGCTGACAAGGCGAAAAACTTCATTGAGTGCATTCATCACATTCACCAATAGGTCCATGACATATTGGACAAATCCAATGCTAAGTACAAGCAATGACATGATCAACATCGGGTGCCACACAAGTTCAAGGTGGGCAACAAATTTTGGCTACTTTTGCAAAAGAAGTGCACCGCAAGCTTTGCCTACTCCAATATGGGCATGACACCATCGCCAAGGTTGTCAGGGAAAATGCCTCCAAGCTCAATATTCCACCATTCATTGGTCCTCACCCATTGTTCAACGTGTACCGCCTTTGGCCCTACTTTCCACCATTACTGGACACATCAGACATGGCATAACAAATTACACCAACAAAGTTAAACCTCGACGGAATGGAACATGCCACAACTGATCGAATCATGTAAAATTAGATAAATAATGCTCAAACACATAATATCCAACTAGATCAGGTTGTCAACGCTGGCCAACTCCTGCACCAAGACAAGTGGCTCACGAGGGACCAAGTTTAGCAAAAGTTTCCTCATCTCATGGAGGAACTCAATGTAATGGGGGCCATTGCTTCCTTGGGGGAGGACTAACCCAGGTGGATTTTGATGGCCACACACCTTTTACACTTGGGGCCATGACATTGTTTCTTTCAGTTTTTCATTTTCCTCAATTGTAGCACAATTTACTATTTTTGGCAGTTTTTTGGGTCCTGAACTTCCAGAGGCGTTTTGAGGCCCTAAACGACGTTTTTTGGGAAATATGAGACCAAAATATTCCATTCACCAATGGCCACTCTAAATTTTTATTCCTTGGATAGATATTTCTAACGAGGTATTATGTGCATTAAATGAAGATCGTATGCCAAAGTTATGACCTTGGGAAGTAGAAGTACCAATTTACCCAAATAGGGCCCGTAGTTTTGGCACTTCATCTCCTAGGGTTAGGTTTTGGATGTTTACGATTTTCCATTGTTTCTCAATAGTAAATAGGCCTTCGAGCCTCATTGTAACACAGTTCAGAGGCATGTAGCCGCTACATCTCTTCTGAGAGATAAGCAACCATCACTCGAGCTAGTTTATTTCCATTCAATCTCTAAGATTATTTTAGTTATTTGATATTAATGAAATGAAGTATATTTTCTACTACATTTCCGTGTTTATGTTTATTTCTATATCTTATTCGGTTCCTTCATAAATTAAATCAATGGATTAGGAGCTCGTAAGGTTGATTCTGCACAAAATAGGATTTGGGCCATCAACAATAAGATGGATTGTAGCATGTGTCTCATCGGCTCACTTGGTTGTGATCATTAATTGGTACCCTATTGTGTTCTTTAGCACATCCAAAAGGCCGAGGAAGGGTTGTGCACTGCGCCCCAATATTTTAGCTCATGATTGATGGATTTAGTAGAAGGATTTTGGATGTCAGGTCTAGAGGGATTATCACTGGTTTCAAACTAACTAGACATGTGACTCTCTCACACTTGATGTTTGTTGATGATGTGTTTATGATGGGACATGGTACATATTTGGAATGGTAGACTATTTTTCAATTTTTGGGTGATTTTGGGGAAGCATCTGGACTTGTCATGAATTATGGGAAGTCAACACTATATTCACTAGATCAGGAGGTTGCAGTGGTTTTGGACATAGCCAACCTTTTCTAGGTTTTACCCCTATATATGATCGATGTTTTCTAATATCTAGGATTTCTCATCAAACCTAACAAATACGTCTTAAGTGACTAGAAATGTATGCAACAAAAAATTGAAAAATATTGGCAACCTGATCGAACATATGGCTTACATTAGGTGGTAGATTGGTGTTGATAAAGGAAATTCTTTAGGGAATATATATATATTGGATGCATATTATATTCCTAACAGTGTCTATCATTCGTTGAATCAATTCTATCATGCCTAGATTCCTTTGGAAGGATATAGGGGATAATAAAAGCTTTGACCTTGTGAAATTTGAGTTTCTCTCCAGATAGGTGTTAGCAAGCGAGTGGGGTATTATTGACTTGAGAATATTCAATCGGGCTCTATTGATCAAAAAATTTTGGAGGGAAGTTAGCGTGGAAGGTATATTTCATCATATCATAAATAATAAGTACATGAAGCAACAACCTTTGATTTCTTGGATTCATGCGAGTGAAATTGTTAAAAAGGAGGCATCTATGACTTGGAAGAGTTTGATGAAAGTAACCCCCTAGTTCATGGGAATTTTGAGATGGGTTGTAGGTCATGGGGAGTTTTCAAAGATAGGGTTAACTGCCATTTTTGGCATGCCCAGGTATGATACTCTATCTCCTCTTATTCTATTTTATTTACATAACAAAGGCATTATTTGTCCTAAGGATTCTATTGTGGCCCGAGATTCAATCTTAGTGCGTAGGACTTAGAAAGAGGCAGCGAATATTTTCCTCAGTGGTGAACTCACGTCTAAATGGGAGGAATACATTCGATTTCTAAATTCTTCGAGAATTTACTTTTCCAAGGAGGATGATCAACTAACTTGGAACAACCCTATGGTTAATGGAAAACCCATAGTCGAATGAATATATTCATATTTGACACAGGGTCTGTCAGGGATCCTAATTTTGGCTGGTTTCAAGCTATGTGGAAGTGGGATATATCTTTGAAACTAATTTGTTTTTTTTGGTTGGTGGTCCATGGTAAAATCCTGACTTGAACTAACCTAGTTAAGAGAGGGTTCATGGGGTCGGGAAAATGTGCATTATGTAGGCCCACAAAGGTGGATTCTAGTGACCTATTTTTATTTTGTTCCTTTGCAGATGCATTTGTGGTAGGAGGTTCTCACATATCTACATATTGAAACTATATGGGAAGGTACCTCAGTGGAAATATTATTACCTATATGGTCGAGGGAGAACAAGGAACACAAATCCCTCCCTTTCTGTATCATTTGGGACATATGGAGGGCTAGGAACACCTTGATTTTTTCGCAGGGGGTACCTGGAGTGAGGGAGACTAGCATCAAGATCACATCATTTTTTCTTTAAAAATGCCCTGTTAAATATAAGGATTCTAGTAGACACGCTTCTTTAAAGGACATCTGGCACAGGTTCTTGGTTAGGTTTTTAGATGGTGCTACTACTAACGAGAATTGTGGCAGTGGGATGTTGATTTATATAAGCTCAAATGAATGTTATAAATTTAAATGGTGCAGTGGTCATGTCTCAAATACAAGGGAAGAGACACTTTCTTTATGGGGAATCCTATTCTATGCCAAATGGATGGAAATCGATTATATTTACATTATTAGAGACTCCAAGGTTATAATATATTGGGCTAATCAACATTCAAAATTATAGGCTCCGGCTCTGAATCACTGGATGTATCTGATCAGGTCACTAAAATTGTCATTTCTCAGGGTATATGTCACCCACATTTTCAAAGATCAAAATGTTGAGGAAAATAGTTTATCCAAAGCTAGTTGAAGTGAGCAACTCAATAGAATTCATTATCAGGGGTATGTGTTTGGCACAAGAGAGCCACTTGGATATTTGATTTTATATTATAAGGTAGTATATTGTCGTTTTCTCTGTGATTCGTTTTATTTACTTTTGTTTCTTCTCTCACATTTCTGGGTTTTTGTATTTATCTACCAAGAATTTTCACACTTTGTACTATGTTGGGATGGTAGTAGTCATATTTCCTCGATATGAATGGGTAAGACAATTTTATTTTCTAGGATGATAGCGTGCTTCGCTTGATGAATTCTAATTTTATCTTGTCATACATTGATGGATTGTTGTAACCGTGCATGAGGCTAGATAGTTTCATGACGAGAGATATGGTTGTTCTGTACATGTTATATTAAACGTTTTTTTTTAAGACTTATATTTATAGCCCTAAGATATATGTAATTTTTTCATGCCAATGGAAATCTCATTTTTTTCTTCTGAAAAATAAAATAAAATACTAACTAACTTTAAAGAGAAAATTATATCATTCCATTAAACCATTCTAATGCTTCAAAAGTACGCTAAAATTGGATTCAATTAAGATTAACCTAATATTTTCAATATTATTTTTAATTCGATAAATAAAATTTAGGAGTTTTGATGCATTTAGGTTTCTAATATTGTGGGTTTATTTGAATAATTCCATATTAGAAAGCTAAATGCATCAAAAATCCTAAATTTTATGAAGACTTTTCATTTTCATTTTTCTTTTGTGACTTCAACCTTCTTCCCAAGCTTGATTTTTTCCATATCTTGGGTTCTTTATCCAACAAGAAAGAATCATCTCTTATAATACTTCCTTGGAATTTCAAACAACCTTAAACTTTCTATGGGGAAGATGGCTATAAACTTAGTGAGACTTGTACACCAATAATTCACCAACTGACTCAATATGTTTTCTTCTTCTTGTCTTTTGCATCTCTCCTTTTTTTGTTTTTTAAGTTCTTCACCTATCTTTTCTCTCAATTTAATCTCATTAATTTCTTTTAGATTCTTATTAATTATTTTTGTGTTTTGATGACCTTGTTCTCCTCCACATCTCAAGGTTCCATATTTATGAAAGAAAAAAATTAAATACAGATATAAAAAGAAACACAGAGCTATAGTGGAAACAAAACTTCAATTCATTAATAACAAATTATTGAAAACTATTTACATGCAGAATGGAAATAAACTAGCCCAAGTGATGGTAACTTATCTCTAAGAAGAGATGCAGTGATTACATGCATTTTGGATTATGTTAGAATGAGGATCTGAGGCCTATGTATGATGGAAAACCCTAAACATCCAAAAATCAAACCCTAGTAGATGAAGCGCAAAACGTTTGTGGTCCCCGTTGGGGTAAATTGGTACATCAACTTCCCAGGGTTGTAACCTTGGCATATGATCTCCGTTCGACACATACAATACCTTGTTAGAAAGATATATCCAAAGAATAAAACTTTTGATTGAAAACCCCTATTTAATGTTATGGTTTGTATAAAAAAAATGTCTTTTAGGGGCTTAAAATGGCTCCAGAAGTTCAACCTGAAAAACTGCCAAAAATAGTAAATTATGCTACAATTAAGGAAGCTGAAAGAAATAGTGGTGGGGGTCCAAGTGGAATATGAGGGTTTCCACCAATATTCACTTGAATTAGTACTCCCAACTTAGGAAGCAATGGTCCCAATTGCATTGACTTCATCCATAAGATGTGGAAGCTTCTGTTGAACTTGGTCCCTATTAAGTCACTTGCATGGTGCAAAAGTTGGCTAGTTGATGAACCACACTAGATGGTTCGAAACGTGTCGACCAAAATTATTCTGATGTGATTTTTACCGAAATATTTTCTCACAATTTATGGATCACAGAAGCCAAATTCCTAAAACCTGATATAGTTAGATATTCTACTAGAGAGTGATATTGATATACATGTCCATGATCTGATCAGTTGTGGCCTATTCAATACAATTTGGGTTTAGCTTTGTTGGTCATATATGTTCTACAATTTTTGATGTGTCCAACAATGGTAGAAAGTATGGCTGAAGGGCATCCACATTGAACACTAGGTGCAGGCTATGGAATGGGTGAATTCTTAGCTCAAAATGATTATCTCCCACAACATTGGTGATGGTGTAAGACCCGTATCAAAGTGGTCTGAGCTTCTGATAGGCTCTAAAAAGACATTCTTTCTACAAATGAAACCAAAATTTGTCGCCCACCTAAGACTTGTGTGGCACCTGATGTTGATCATGTTGTTGCTTGTACTTGGAAATGGACTTATCCAAGATGTAGTGCACCTGCTAGTGGATGTGTTGGATGTGTTCAATAAATAAGGTTGTTTTATCAACCTGAGACTGTACATGTGCATATTATGTTTGTGTATTAGCATGAGGCATGGAAACATCAATTAGACTCAATGGTTGAAATCCTAGACCCACTTGAAAATCATTGTGGCCCATAGTGATATGGAGATCTATGTTATAATTGTGTTGCACATAAGGAATGCTCTCATCCTAGGTTCATGGATTCATGGAGTTGTACATGTGTAGTATATGAACTATCATCATGTTGACGACCTATGTTTGACCATTGATTTAGTGATGGAATGCAACCAAGTTTGTGAGTTTTGTGTCCAATAATATCTAGAGGCTCGACCAGAATGTGCTTAGGAACCTACTATCTTGATCTGATATAATGGTCTATGGGATCCAAAAGTGTACCCATTCTCGTTCAAAGAAGAGATTGGTAGTGTCCTCTGTTGTGATACTCATCTTACAAGCCTCCAATATAGCCATCTTAGAAAAAATTTCCGCAACCACAAATACACAATCACTACCATGTTGGGTAGAAGGGAGGCCTCACAGATAGTCCATGGATATGGATTCCCAGGGATGGTTGGGAGTAGGTAGAGTATTGTATGGACCTTCCTTCTTGATGGTTGGATTCACGATGACATAGGAAGTGCAGGATATGATATATTTTCCAATGTCCTATCAGATTTTTGGCCAATAAAAAGAAATTTTTAGTACGGCCACAATTTTCTCCACATCAAAGTGGCATGTGACCCGACTATACTGCACCTCGCAAATAATATTCGCAAATCTAGAACTTCCTTTCCATCCACTAACATCTCGTATGTGGTGGTGAACTATGGATTATTTTTGTATAGTTTTAGCCATCTAGAGGTCTCGTGGCCACAAGATTTGAAAAAAGTAGTCACTTCTGCAACTGGGGGCCGATGAAGGAAATCTAAAACATGATTGGTGATCCCTTTCTTGTATTTAACATTCAATCAGAGTTGTTACAGATATGTAGACCTCTTTTGATACTGATTGTTCTACAACTTCCCTTGTGTTTGTATAAACTGAAGAGGTCAGTTATCTATGTGGATGACATTTTCCTTCCCCGAAATTTAATGTTTCCTTTGTCAGCACACCTGCACAATAGAACACATTTATTTATCATAGGTGGGGTATTTCTGAATCTTATCAAAAAATGCCTCACTGTGATAGGTCACCAGATGGCCTTGTTGGGTGACAACTGCACCAAAAGCATAGTCAGAGACATTTGTCTGAATTTCAAATGTTTGTTGTAGGTCTGACAATGCGAGTATAGTTGCAGAGAAAAATCCAAGTGATATGAGAGAATATCAACATGAACCTTAAAGAAAAATTGGAAATACCAAAATATATGTGAAGCTCTATTAGAGTGGTCGGGGATTTCCAATCTCGAATGACTTGGATATTAGCTAGATTCACGTGCATGCTTCGTTCATCAATGATGTAGCTAAGATATTAGACCTGACTAATGCCAAAGATGCATTTCTCAAAGTTGGAGCATAGTTTGTTGATCCATATTTATGAAGGAACGAAATGCAATAAAAATATGAACATAAACCTAGAGATATAGTGAAAACATAATTTCAACTCATTAATAAAAAAGTACCAGAAATTGTTTACATGCATAATGGAAATAAAATATCTTAGGCAATGGTAGCTTATCTCTGAGAAGAGATGTGGTGGCTACGTTCCTTATGAAATGTGTTACAATGAGGCTCAAAGGCCTATTTATTATGGAGAAACAATGTAAAACCCTAAAAAAAAAAACCTAACCCTAGGAGATGAAGCACCAAAAGTCTATGGGCCCTGTTGGGATAAATTGGCGCATCAACATCTTGGGGTCGTAACTTTGGCATACGATCTTCATTTGACAGATACGATACCTCATTAGAAAGATCTATTCGAGCACTAAATTTTTTTACTACAAACCCATGGTGATGGTTTGGGGTTTACTCATTTCACAAAATAAAATTATTTTAAGGGCTCAAAATGGCTCCAGAAGAGGACCGAAAAAACTGCCAAAATTATAAAATGTGCTACAATTAATGAAAATTGAGAGAAAAAATGGTTGGGGTCCAAGTGGAATAGTTGGATGGCTGCGAATATTGACCTAGAGCAGTCCTCCTCCCTTAGGAAGAAATAGTCCTCATTGTGTTGTGTGCCTCCATGAAATTTAGAAACTTACGTTGAACTTGGTACCTGGTCAACCACTTGCCTTGGTGTAGGAGTTGGCTAGCTTTGACAACCTGATACATTTCAATCTCCTGTTGGGGAGTGTTCTTGACCTTCATGTTCATGATCCAATAAAATGTAACTTGTTCCATGTAGTCTAGATTTAGCTTTGTTGGTGTGAATTTTTCGGCAATGTCTGATGTATCCAATAATGGTGGAAAGTATGGATGAAGGTGGTCCACATTGAATGCTAGGTGCAGGCCAAGGAATAGTGTAATATTTAGCTCAGAATCATTGTCTCACAAAGGCTTAGTGATGGTGTAATGCCCATATCAAATTGGTCTGAGCTTCTGATGGGCTCCAATAAGGTGTTCTTTCTACAAATGCAACCAAACTTTTTCGCCCACCTGAAATTTGTGTGGCACTCGATGTTGATCATGTCAATTCTTATAATTGGAATTGGAGTTCTCTAAGATGTCATGAACCTATTGGTGGATGTGTTGGATGCATTCAATAAACCTAATTGTTTTATCGGTATTAGATTGTACATGTGTGGATTATGTCTGTGTAGTTTCTTGAGGTAAGATGACATCAATCATAAACAATGGTTTAAATCCTAGACCCACTTGAAAGGGACTGTGATCGGTCAAGCTATGAAAAGATTCATTTATAGTTGTTTTGCACATAGGAAGGCTCTCATCCTAGGTTTGTGGATGTTTGGATTTGTACATACGAATTATATGCACTATTGTCCTGTTGATGACCTTTATTTGGCCATCAATCTGGGGATTGAATGTAGTCAATTTGGTGTGCTTGGTTTCCAATAGCATTCAGAGGGTCAACCAAAATTTTCTCAAGAACCTGCTATCAGAATGTACCCATACTCATAAAAAATTATTTTGGAATTGTCCTCTATTATGATACTCTTCTTGTAGGACGTAAATATGAACATCTTAGAAAATTTCTCCACGACCACAAATACATAGTCATTACCATGCTTGGTAGAAGGGAGGCCACACAGATAGTCCA
Source organism: Pinus albicaulis (assembly GCA_034641835.2). NCBI lineage: Eukaryota > Viridiplantae > Streptophyta > Pinopsida > Pinales > Pinaceae > Pinus > Pinus albicaulis. The sequence goes on from CM076579.1 coordinate 270,012,745, forward strand.
TAGAGATGGATTCCAAGGGTTGGATGAGAGTAGGTAGAGGAGTGTACAGTCATTGCTTCTTGATGGTTGGATTGGAAATGGCATAGGAAGTGCAATATCTAATATATTTTGCAACATGTTGTCCTATCTTTGGCCAATAAAAGTATTTTTGTAGTGCGACCACAATTTTCTCCACACAAAAGTGTCCTATGACCCGACTATAGTGCGCCTCCAAAATCACCTTGGCACGCTTGCTTTAAGGAAGAAAAAGTGGCCTAGTAGCATAATAATACATCATGGAGTTGGAAATCAAGAACTTGCTTACCATCCACTAGCATATGGTATGTGGTGGCAAATTTTGGATCATTTTTGTACAATTGCACCTATCCATAGGTCTCGAGGCCACAAGAGTTGAGAACGACAATCAGTGCTACCAATGGGGGCCGAATGAGGAAATATGAAACATGATTGGTGTTTCCATTTTTGTATTTTATTTTCAAGTGGAATTGTTGCAGATATGTAGACCACTTTTGATGGTGATTGTTCTGCAAGTTGCCATTTGTCTGTATAAATGAAATAGGTTAGTGATTGGTGTGATAATTTTCTCCTTCCCTAGAATATAATTTTTTAATTTCTGACAATCTTGAAAAATAGAATACATATATTTATCATAGCTTGGGTACTTCTTAATTGTATCAAAAAGTGTCTCACTATGATAGGCCACTGGATGCCCGTGTTGGGTAAGGAATGAACCAATAGCATAATCAAAGGCATCTATCTCAATTTCAAATTCCTGTTGCAAGTTTTGAAATGTGAGTATAGGTGAATATCATAGGTTACTATTCATCTCAAAAAATGCCTTATTTTGGGACTTAGGCCATGAAAACATTGATTTTTCTCTTCCCTTGGTTATTTGACTCAAAGGAGAAGTGATATTGGAGAATCCCAGCACGAACCTCTAATAAACATTTTTGAGGCCCAAAAAGTTGCGAAGCTCTATTAGAGTGGTTGTGACAGGCCAATATTGAATGAATTGGATCTTAGCCAGATCCATGTGCATGCCTCACTCATCTATGATGTAACCCAGATATTAGACATGGCTCATGCCAAAGGTGCAGTTCTCCAAGTTAGCTCATAGTTTTTGCTGCCACGAGGTTTGAAGGACCTATTTGATGTGTTTCAAGTGCTCTTCCCAACTCTTATTCAATATGAATATGTCATCCAAATAAATAACCATAAACGAGTTGGTGAAGGGACACAATATTTCATCCATTAGTCTCATAAAAGTAGCAGGTGAATTTGTTAACCTAAAGGTCATGACTAACCATTCAAAAAGGCCTTAGATGGACTTGAAGGTGGTATTCCATATATATCTATGCTTTAATAGAGCCTGGTGATAGAAATAATTCAAATCAATCTTGATGAAATAATTATCCCCCTTAAGCTAGTCCAGAAGGTCATCAATCAGTTGGATTGGATACCTTTTCCTAATAGTGATTTTCTTTAGTTCTTGATAATCAATACAGAACCTCAAGGTCCCATCCTTCTTCTGTACAAGTACAATAAAACTCCCAGAGGGTGAGGAAGTTGGTCAGATGTGCCTTTTTTGCAGAAACTCCTTGACCTACTTCTTTATATCTTCAATTTCCAAAATGCAGTGGAAGTATATCAAAAAATTGGATAGGGTTTATTTGGGAGTCAAATCAATCAAATTATTGACCTGATACTGCAAGGGTACCCTTGTGGGTGAGGAGAATATGCCCCTCTATTATTCCACGACATTATACACCTACTTATGATGCATGGAGGAACCCTTCCAGGTGGGAATAAATGTGACCACAATCTTCCCCTTACTTTGAGATCGAGTAATAAAGAGAACAAATTTCCCAGTCTGGGATATGATCGTACTTCATTGCTTAACATAGATCAAAGAGATGGCAGTAGACGGGGCTAGCTCTGGTATCCTATATAACTTATTGTCCAAATTAATAATAAAAATGTGAGGCTGAGACTCATACATAATATGATTATTGGCCTAATAATACATCACAAACTTCAAGAGGAGAAACATCACACAATACCTCATTCTAGAAGGGCTTGATGTTGTAGATGAGGTGACACTGTTGGTTGATGCAAACATATATTCCTTGGTGAAGCCACCTGATGATGCACAGATGCGTGTGTGGTGTGGTTGGTAGGTCCAAATTCTTCAAAACCTCTGTTGAAATGAGGTTATTTTGGCTCCCACTGATGACAATGAACTACAGTAGGGCACCTTTCACCCACATTTGTGAGTGGAGGAGATGCTTGCCCTCCTCTTGATCTTCAGGCTCAATATTTTGGGTCTTGGTGGTGGAAATATTAGTGTTGGGCTTAGATTCATGCATCATTCTTACTTTAAAGCCTTTAGTTTGACTACTAGTGACTACTTGGCTTGAAGCTCACTTGTGTTGTGAGTGGGGATTTTATGGAACTCACTCCACTTTCTTGTTTCCTTTTGTGTCTTCGTGGTGTTTTTATTTTCTTGTGGCTTCGGTGGGTTGTACTAGATCACCTATCCTTGGATTTTTCCTTTTTTTCATGGTATCAAGATGCTCTTTCCCTGCTTCTGATTGACAAATCCAAAATCAAGCTTCTTTTTTTAAAGTTTATGTTCAATCTTGGTAGCATATCGGTATGCTACACCAAGCAAGGAGATCTCCAGGAACTCCATTTCTTCCTAAATATATTTTTTCTTATAATTGTAGTACTTGAGAACCATATGTCTGTCTGAGTCTTTGATACCAAAGTTTGTGTAGAGTATGAAAAATAGTGATCTCATGCACATCTTGGTCCCTTTGTTGTCATAATGTGGTTCAGTATATATACTTGTCCTCAAAGTTCCCCACAAGGTAATATTGTTCTTTGGTAGTGTCTTAGAAAGAGTTCCAAAAGGGGGAAACTGTAAATAGAGAGGATTCCTCAGCCATGTTCTCAAATAAATTTTCCCACCAATCCTTGACATGGGGATAAATCTTAAGCAATGAAAAGTAATATTATCCCTATCAGGAAACTATGGACCGAAAAGTAACCTTCCAACAGATTCAACCATTTATCTATAACATATACATCTATTTTACCTTTGAACGTGGGGATATCAAATTTTACTTGTACCTTGAAGGGTGTGATGCCTCTGAAGTTACTCCTAGATGAAGATGTATCGTCAGTGGGCATCTGCTGAAGGATCTTGGAAAAATTGTCCATCATTTCCTTCCTTTGTCGCTCGAGGGATTTTTTTAACAATATTTTTAAACGATATCCTTCTCCCTCATATTTATTTTCTTCCATAATGGGAATTTGTCAGGTCTGGTGAGGATGGTCATGCAAAGGTTTAACTAATTCAAGCCCTAACTCCTTATACCCTGAACTCGTTGGGGACATGCACAAAAAATAAAAGAAAGAGAAGATTGCTCTGATACCACTGATGTAGATTTATGAAGGAATGAAATGAAATAAAAATATGAATAGAAACACAAAGATATAGTGAAAAAAAAACTTTAGTTCATTAATAACAAAGTACAAAAAAATATTTACATGCAAAATGGAAATGAAATAGCTAAAGCGAAGGTAGTTTATCTCTAAGAAGAGATGTGGAAACTACATTCCTCCTCACTATGTTATAGTAAGGATTGAAGGCCTATTTATTATTGAGAAATAATGGAAAACTCTAAACATCCAAAAATATAACCCTAGGAGATGAAGCACAAAATGTTTGTGGGCCTCGTTGGGGTAAATTGGTACATCAAATTCCTAGGGTCATAACTTTGACATACGATCTCCATTTAATGTGTATGATACCTCATTCAAAAGATATATTTGAAGAATACAAATTTCGACTGCAAATCCCTACAATAAGCTACAATTTTTCCTGTTTCCAAAAAAAACTTTGCTTAGTGCCTCAAAATGGCTCTGGAAGTTTAGGACCTGAAAAACTTCCAAAAATAGTAAATTGTGCTACAATTAAGGAAAATAGAAAGAAAATATGGTGGGGGTCCAAGTGGAATAGGTGGGTGTCCACCAATACCACATGTATGATCTGTGTTGTTGTAGGCTTTGAAGTACCTACTGAATGTGTAGTAGGTGCTCTTCCCAACTATTCTTGAATATGAGGATGTCATCCAAATATACAATCACAAACGAGTTGGTGAAGGGCCACAACATGTCATCCATCAGCCTAAGAAAAGTTATATGGGAATTTGTCAACCCGAATCACATGACCAACCACTCGAAAAGGCCCTCCATGGATTTGAAGGAGGTCTTCCATACAACTGTGGGTTCTATAAGCACCTGGTGATATCCGGACTTCAAATCGATCCTGCTGGAATAATTGGCCTCCTTGAGCTATTCATGAAGGTCATAAATCCATGGGATTGGATAAGTGTTCCTATCAATGATTTTTTTTAGTTCTTGATAATCAATGAAAAGCCTCTAGGTTCCATGTTTCTTGTGTACAAGTACAATCAAGCTCCCACAAGTTGGGGAACTTGGTCCGATGTGCCCTTTTTTCAAAAACTCCTGGATATATTTCTTGATTTCTTCATTTTCTATAATGGAGTGGTGATATATCATCCCATTGGGTAGAGATTTTCATGGATTCAGATCGATCAAATGCTTTACCTAACTATGGAAAGGTACCCCTATGGGTGAGGAGGAAATGTACATGCATTCCTCCACGACCTTGTCCACCTACTTCCGTTGTGTGGGGGAAACCTTCTTGGGGGCCATGGATGTGGCCACTATCTTCCCCTTGCTTTGAGATTGAATCAGAAAGAAAAAAAATTATTGTTTTAGGAGATGATCATACAAAATTTCTTAGAAGAGATTAAAGAGATGGTGGTAGGTAGCGTTACCTATGGCCCTCCTGTATAAATTATTTCCTAAAGTAATAATAATAGTGCAAGGCCTAAAGTCATACACAACATGATGCCTCCACAAGTATGGTTTTCCTAATAACACATCGAAAAATTTAGGAGCAACATCACATGGTACCTCATTCGTGAAGGGCTTGATGTTGTAGGGAAGGCAACAATATTTCCTGACACAAATATATCGTCCTTGGTGGAGACACCCAATGGTGTATCGTTGCGAGTGTGGTGTGGTTGATAGGAAAAACTACTTCACAACAACTTCCGAAATAAGATTTTTTTAGTTCTTGTTGTTGACAATAAACTGCAGTGGAGATCCCTTCACCCACATATGTGAGTGGAAGAGACACTCCCACTCCTCTAGGTGTTTCGGCTCAACCTAATGGAATTTTGTGGTGGAAATGGTGGCACTGGGTTCTGCATCAATAATTTGCTTCCCCTCATTGGTTTCTGGCTCAAAATCAAAACATGCATCAAAATTTGAAGCTTTCAGCTCAGCCACCAATGACTTCTTAGGAAGACACTAATTTATGTTGTAAGTGGGGTTCTCTTGTGGAACTCACACAACTTTCTTGTGTCCTTCTTCTTCTTCTTGGTGCCATTCTTTGCTTATTGATTCAATGGATTGTCCTATGGCATTCCAACTTGTCTCATTCCTTTTTTTGTGGTTTGGGGGCACTCTTTCGCTACTTCTGATTCATAGGTACAAATTCACACTTCTTTTGTTTAATTATTGTTTTAATCTTGGTAGCATATCGGTATGCTCCATCAAGAGAGGATATGTCCAGGAACTCCATTTCTTCCTGAATTTATTTTTTTATAAATTCGCGGTACTTGAGCACTAGATGTTGCTCAGAGTATTTGATACCTAACTTTGTGTGTAGAGTATGAAAAATATTTGTGAACTCATGCACATCTGGGTTCCTTTGTTATCATAGTGTGGTCCATTATATGTGCTTGGCCTCATAACTCCCCACGGGGTAATATTGTTCCTTGATAGCATCGTAGAAATAGTCCAAGAGAGGGCGACTATAAATAGAGAGGCTTCATCAACCCTTTTCTGATAGTAATTTTACCACCAGTACTTGACATGGGAGATGGCCTTAAGTAGTACAAAAGAAATATTTTCCCTATCGAAGAAACCATCGACTAAAAAATAACTTTCTAAGAAACTAAACCATTTATCTACAACATCTGCATCTATTTTACCCTCAAATATAGAGAGATCAAAGTTCACTTGTACCTTTAAGGGGGTGGTGCCTTCGAAGTGACTGCTAGATGAAGATGTGTCGCTGATGGGCATCCACCGAAGGATCTAGGAAAATTTGTCCATCATATCATTCATTCTCCACTCAAGGGATTCTTTGATCAATGAATTCGTAGGATATCCTACTCTCTTGTATTCCTTTTCTTCAACCATGGTAAGTTGTCAGTGTTGGCGGGGATGGTATTGTAAAATCTCAACTAGTTCAAGTCCCAACTCCTTATACCCCGACCTCGTTGGGGACATGCATAGAAAAATAGAGAAAGAGAAGAACCCTCTAATACCACTGATTCAAATTTATCAAGGAACAAAATGAAATAAATATATAAACAAAAACATATAGATACAAGGAAAAAATAACTTCAACTCATTAATAACAAAGTACTAAAAATTATTTATATGCGGAATGGAAATAAACTAGCTCAAGTGATGGTAGTTTATCTCTTAGACGATATGTGATGGATAAATTCCTTTTTAATTATGTTATAATTAGGCTTGGGTGCCTATTTGTTATCAGGGAAAATTTTAAGGATGGAAAATTATCTTGAAGTTTAAAAAATTGGCAAATCTCACTAGTCCATGATATGGAAACTATAAATGTTTATTGATGTATTTGTAAAAAAATTCAATTTTACAATGATATTATATATACTCTCTATATAGTGTTGGCGATTTTTAATGTAAAATAATTTTATATTATAAAATTTGGGCGAATCATTTTTATAAAAAAATGGAAATTGGCGAATCTTTTTTTTGGAAAAACCATGGAAAATTAGCCCACCTGCGAGTATTAGCCCCTAAAATTTTCCATGTTTGTTATATAAAATCCTAAAAATCCAAAAGCCTAACCCTAGGAGATGAGGCACCAAATGTTTGTGGGCCTCGTTGGGGAAAATTGGTACATCAACTCCTCAGGTCGTAACTTTGGCATGCGATATTTGTTTGACGTATACAATACCTCGTTAGAAATATCTATCTGAGGAATACAAATTTCAACTGAAAACCCCTACCATAGATTATGTTTTTTCCCATTAAAAAAAAAAAAAAACATTTTTTAGGGCCTCAAAACAACATCAGAAGTTTAAGACCCAAAAAGCTGCCAAAAATAGTAAACTATGTTACGATCAAGGAAACTGAAAAAAATAGTGGTGGGGGTCCAACTTGAATAGGCGGTGGCCACCAATATCCACATAGATCACTCATGGTCTTGATACCTTTCATTTTTTTCTCTCCTTTAATTTGTATTTTTTCCTTTTCTTCACTTAACCCCTCCTCCCACCTCTATTTATGCAAGTTATTACACTCACAATTTCTTATCTCCTTTGAGTCGTATTAGCCCTTTCAATTATATAATTTTAAAACTAAACTTTTATTGATAATTTTTTTCAATTTGACTAATAAACATTCCTTTTTTGATCATTTCTATCTCTTTTTTTCCCTTTTTACTGTCATTGTTTTTTGAAATTCTTCACTATATCCTAAATTTTGTAATTTAATTTATACATTTTTTAAATTTAATTAATTTATTCAACTCAAGAACTATTTACTTTCTCCATGGCTACTGTCCCGATATTTATTAATCTAAACCTTTGCACTCTCTTATAACATATTTTTCTTCTCGTGTCCTTGATGATGCATGGAGTGTCCACCCAAAATGTTGGAAAATTCCACTCACACGCATTTTATCTCTAGAAATAAACAAGCATGATAACACTATTTAGCATCAGGGAGTGGATTTGATATTCTTTCGATGTCTCAGTCCTGATAAGGTTGAAATATTTTAAACTATTTCCATGATAGGGCATGTGGTGGTCAACATTTTGGGCTTTCCACCACCCAAAAGATAGTGTGCATAGGGTACTTTTGGCCCATGATCTTTAATAGTACAATTATGTAATCCAAAATTTTCATCCTTCATAAAATTTTATTAATAAAATGCATGTACATCCTACTCCATTTCATCCAATGGTTGTTGTCGGGCCTTTTTCTAAATGGGGAACTAATTCTATGCAATGTAATTCTATCTCAACCAATGGCCATGATTCCATCATCATATCCATAGAATACTTTACTAAGTGGGTTAAGCTCATGCCTACATATTCTAACAATGGCAACACAATAGAATTATTCATATTCAATCATATTATCACTTTCTTTGGTGTGCTAAAGATAATTGTGACTAACCATGTGTCTGATTTTGTAAACAAGATGATAACCAAGTTAGTTTCCTAGTTGGTTTTTCATCAGAAGAACTCAACATCCTACTATCCTTAATAAAATGGACAAATATGAAACATAAACTATTTCTTGAAAACCATGATTCAATGGATGCAGGGAAACAAAACACAAACCAACATTAGATGTTTCTTTTGGCACTATGGGCCTATCAAATTTTGATGAAAAGTACCATTGGATTGACCTCCTTTCAGTTTGTTTATAGAATGGAAGTAATATTACCGATTGAATTTTAAATTCCATCATTGAAACTAGCCATATAAATACTAACTAACACATTCTCCAAGGAGTAACATCTATTTTATTTGGCTCAACTTGATTATCAATGTCATGATGTTTCATTGACCAATGAGACACACAAGAAACATGTGAAGGCTTAATATGATAAAGTCATTCGACCTCGTGTTTTCATAGAAGGGGACATTTTTTTGGTCTATAATCAAGATGATCATAATTTTGGGGTAAGAAAACTCAAAACCCTATAGCATGGGCCTTTTATTATTAAACACATGTTGCATAAAGGGGCATATCAACTAGTGGATAATGAATGATGATAACCTCTTATCAAAGCTACATAATGGGCTCTATCTTAAGAATTATTATGTGTAAATAGATTAGGCTACATTTAAATTTGTATATAATGTATCATGGTTGTGTTATGGTGTGCTTTCTTTTTTGTTTGTGCACATTCTATCTCATTATGTAATTTATCATATTTCATGCTTGATTTATAGATGTAAATGTCCATGGTAGTCTATGTAGGCTTCACAAATCACACCAATCATAGTACTTAGAATATTTATTCCACCACTTGGGTAATTTTCTCTCTCCTAGATGAATTAACGAGTCAAGGGAGTATCGACCTTGACCCTACTACCAAAAATGTTGTGGATCATAGTGTAGTCATTGAACTACTAGTCAGGGTTGTTACACTTGGTATCCATCGTTTGTTTGTTAAGCTAGACTCCCATCTTGTTAATCATGTCTATCTTATGAGGAATATTATGATAATTTGTTAATATTTGACGGTACATATCCTTAGAGTATTCATTTGATTATATCATTCTTTAACATATTCCAAGGGGGGTCGACACATTAGTTGATTCATTGGCTAATTATGTATTATAATGGAATTGGTCTCACTAATTAAGCACCATTGATAAATAATGAATATACATATATCACATGGGCCTATAGTTAAATATTTTTCAACCATAATTGATATCACACACACACACACACATATATATCAAGGAGCATGTCGAAATTGGGATCTTAATTCCGGGCTCTTGTACACACATGATACATAGCTACCTATATGGCCCATAGGGCATAAAAAATTATTAATATAAGAGATGAGTATTATACCTCATGTTAAAGGCAACACACTACATAATGGGCCACATGTATAAATATGAAATTAAGACAATTAGGCACACCAATCATGTGTCTCTAAAAGTGTCAGAAAACCTCATCCATCTTCATCATGCATACTCCCATAGTGAGGCATTTTAGGTTCCTCACTAATTATTGTATTTGATCACATTATTCACTATCTATCTCCTCCTCTAGGTGTTTTCCCATAGGTGTGCCATGATGGTGAAATGGCTATTTCCCAAGAGGCCAGATATGTGCCACATCTATATCATCCAACATATACAATGTTAGTGACTCAACAAAAAAATGTTACATGTATGTTAAAATTCCAAAATAATAGAAAACACAAAATCCAAAAATGTTTCCTTAGTTAGGTCACCCCATTAATCACTAAGGGTAGGACCAAGCCTTGGTCATAACACAATTTAGTTTCTGGATAGGAATAATCATCTATAACATCATATTTTTCTTTGAACCAATTGAAGAAGTCTTGGTAAAACCAATGTACTAGTGCCTCACCACCTATCTAGACAATCAATTCTACCCACTAAGTCAGACATGGCCCAAATGGGCCATTGAGTGGTGTTATAACTTGTGGCCCCAGCACTAGTACTCACTCTGGGAAGAAGCAAACCAATATACGAATGTAGAGAAACTATTTATGCTTCTTTGTTTTGAATTTTTTAACTTTATATTTTCTACAAGATCTAAACACCAATTAAACATTGTAGGCTCAAGGCATACCATTAAAATATCCACTTGTTCCTTTGCGCCTAGTACTAATAGTTTTGAATGATATATCTATCCATTATATATTCTCCACCACATCTATTTCCATAAACCACTACCTAGGATCCTTACCTTGATAGCTAAGTAGTGAATTATATATCCTCAATATTAAGGTTCGATATTTTCTCTTGTGCCATGAACCATTATTAAACAATATCATACATCCCAGTCAACCTTTTTAGTACGGGGGAATTCCCCCTTCATGTTTTGCACCGAGAAAAACTTCAAGATCCCATAATCACATAGTGAATCTGGATTAGGCCTGTGATGGAGAGTAGAAATGTCATTCTTACCTCTCTTCCCACTCAATTATGGTGGCTATAAATCATGCCACATCACAAATTAATGAGTTATATTTTTCATCTAAAATAGTATAAATTACAATTCACAACTAAAATTGATGTAGATCTACGATTTGGATACTTAATCTCTTTACCATAAGGGAGACAAACAAATCACCACTTTGTATACACAATCCCAAATAAATGACCCTTATAATCAATCCAAATGGTCTACAGAATAGAAATTGTGTCAGACAAGGAAATCAAGGCCCCCCTAGTCCAAATCTTAGATTAAAAAACAAAAAAGAAAACCAAATTCGAGAGGAAGGAAAGAGCTAATAACTAGAACTAACTATGTCACAAATGGTGAATTGAATATCTTGTATTTTCATTGGAAGTTTGGAAAATTAAGGGTTTTTCCTCCAATCAAGTTAAATATCTAAATATACAATGTGAAAATGACACATTTTACCCCCAATTGTATTTTTTTACCCCAAGAAGTGGCTTCAAAAAATACCTTTTCGCACTAGGGTCATGTCGTTTTAGTTGTCCATTCATTTTTTTGTCCTTTGGCATCCTACTTTATGAGGTTTCATGGCTACTGATATGACCTCGACACCCTATTCTGACTATTTTCTAGGGATATGACTTGGAAATGATGGTTATGTGTGACATTCACTATGCTTGAGGCACATTTTACTTGATAATAACATGCAAGGATAGGTCTTTCCCTATATTTTACATCACATTGTTGACTCAATGTGTTAACATAAATGTGCCTTAGGTTTTACTCTACCACAATGCGACATTAACGTTTCTCATTTTTCATGTTGTGACTTACATGGTAGCTACCACCCTTTAATGAGTGCACTAGAGTAGCACCTAATTTCTATTTTAATCCCCATGATATGAATTTTTTTACTCCAAGAGACCACCCTTTCCATTGCATGAAGTTAAGTCTCATTCCTCTCTCTACATCTCTCTTCTGGCCATATCCCAGGAGCTTCCCGAACATTTTTAATTTTCTTAATTATTGCATATGCACATCACTATTAATATCTCAATGCATACAAATATGTCGTTATTTTCCTTAATATTATTTACCACTATTACAAATTATACCTACTTTTTGTTTTCTTACCCTTCCCAGAGAGTTTTTTGTGATGAATGGTTTTTCCTTTCCAACCTCTTTTCTTCACTCCACATAGGGTGATTCGACTACCATGGGACGAGATTCATACCCACCTAACACTCATTTATATATAATTATCTTCCTTTTTATATTTCTCATGCTCATTAAAATTGAAAGGTGATGAGCTCAATCTTCTGCATTGTAACATCCCAAGGTTAAAAGTTCACGTAGTAAAGTTAATAAAGGAAAAATATGACTAAAGTCATGGGACATGTATTCCAAGATAAATGTTGGGAAAAAAATTTAAGTGGGTGCCATTTTCAGTTTATTATGGCTAAGGAAATTGGAAAAGGAATCGTAAAAGGCAAAAAAGTGTTAATTGACACTTATTTATGAAAATAAAGGAAAATAGGACAAAAGGGAGATGAAAGGTTACCGTTTTTCATTATAGGAAAATTGAAGGAAATTAGAGGGAAATGAAGAAAATAGAGGCCTTAATGATAAATAGGCTTCTAAGGATTAGATCACAACCTTTTTTCAGTTCAGTTTTGGAGCTCTCTCTATTCTCTCATACTATTTCACACTTAGAGAATTCTTAGAGCACTCTAGCACCAAAGAAAGCAAGCAAAGGACGGAAAATGAAGGAAAAGGAAAGCCAAGGAAAAGCAAGGAAGGTTAGATGAAGAAGGTTTAGCAGAAGGATTTGTAGGTAACAGGTTGTATGTGTGATTTCCTAGCTGGTTGTGAATTCATGGTACATGCATTTTTGTATTTGGTTCTATTTTTTTTCATTGACATGGGTTTTCCCAAGTTTGACAATGGTTTCATCCTTTCCTTTCCATTTCCGTATATCCATGGTGTAATGGGATTTTTTTTTTTTTTTGAGATTTTTATGGCCGGAAGGTTTTGGAACCAGGTGAGGTTGAATTAGGAAAATTCCCAAGGGTTGTGGGTAGAGGTGGTTTAATATCTGGGGAGCCCTTGGCAGATGGGTGGAGATATGAAAATTTCTCAGGGTAATGGTGAAGAAATTATGAGGAATCTAAGCCTATTGTGGACTCAGTGATCTCTTGACTAGTTTTAGTGGGATCGTGGCAGCCTAAGGGTGGAGGTGGCTTAATATACATGAATCCCTTGTTTTTTATGTATTTATTTCCCTGATTCATGCTTGGAATATGTAAAAAAGGTGATTGGGTGAAATAATTATTTGGTTGGGTGGCACATGGAAGTCCCTCACTTGGTTGGATTTTGCGTCAACTAATACGAGTTATTTCATTATTCTGTTCTATGAGAATTTGTACATGTTATTATGGAGATTTTATGGTCGTTATATCATGGTTTTTAATATGGTTATATGTTGGTTTTAAGCATGGCTTTACGATGTACTGTACCTTTGTCTTATTTAAGAATTGATAAGTATTTGATGGTTAATGAATGCATGGGCTAAAAATTTTTATTGCAGCTATTATGAGAGTAAATTATAACATCTTGGTGATTCTCAAATAATTTTCAGACTCCTATGTTCAAATATGCATTCATGACCTATGGATTACATGTTCATTATGTGTTTTGTTAGCCACCTATAATATTTTGTTATACCAAAAGGTGGCTAAGACTTTTTGAGCCTCTAAGGAACAAATTTTATCACTAAAAATTGTTGGCTCTTGAAGACTTCTTGAAGGCCTCATGCCTCTGTCCGAAATCTTCATTTACTATTTCCATTTCATACTCTGAAATTCTTTTATTTCATAAGAAGAGACTGCTGAAAGAACCATCATTTTCACCCTTCTCCCACTCAAAACTAACCTTCATATGCTTCCCTTTTTCCCCATAAAATCCCCTTTGTTTTCATGATTCATTTTTCTACCCTTCATGAAAATCACTCTTATTGAGGTTAAAGACTCACTCTTTAGCTTTTCCATAACCCCCATTTCCATTGAAAAACCATGAAAAATGCATAGAAAACCAAGCGCTAACTCTAGAAGCGCTCATCGCAGATCGCAAATCGTGGAATCACGGTTTTATCTAAGAAAGCTCATCGCAAGTTTCTGCGATGCAATCCATCGCATATCACAAATCACATTTTTCGTTGTTTAAACAGTTTGATCCATCGCAAATATTTGCGATGCGATCTGATCGCACCGCAAATATTTGTGATGCGACCGCTCCAATCGCATTTTTCCCCAGCTCTCATCGCAAATCGCAAATATCTCATTTTCTCTCCGTCGCATAAATCAGCCATTGCAAATATTTGCGCTGTGATCCATCGTAGATCGCAGATCGCAATTTTCAGTTTTCCTCCAAAGAGCCATCGCAAATATTTGCGATGCGATCCATCGAAGTTTCCACCCATCGCATAATCGCAATATCGCATTTTCTCTCCGTCGCATAATCCGCCATCGCGTTTTCCACTTTTGCGATTTGCGATCAGTCCCGCCGGGCCCACCTTACGATCCCCTCGCCGCTCATATAAAATGCGCATTTTTCCTTTTGTAAAACTAAAAAATGTCATATTGTACTGTTTAAAAAGGTTTTTCCGCTGCCTTCTCCCAACCGTCGATCTTGCGCGATCAACGGCTTAGATTTTATCTTTTTCCACCATTCTATGATTTCTCCAAATAATCCCGACCATTGGATGATGCCATCCAATGACCCTGCTTCCTCCGCACATCCTCCAATGCAGTTTAACCTATAAACGGAGGATTTCACAACTTTTGCTTGTATTTCGCAGGGTTTAACGTTTTTCACTATATTCAGATGAAATTCGAAAGATGAGGGTGACGACCCTCCCTCCTTCGATTTATCAAAGGAAATCGTTTCGCAGGTGTCAAATTCACGTTTTCATCAGTGTTTCATGAGGCATTGATGCCGTATAACCCTGCGCAGCCTTGTGTAACAGCGAAGCACCAAGAATCTAGAACAGTTAAAGAGTATCAGTTTTAAAGATAAAGCACAGCAGATGAAGATTGAAGACAGTATTACGGGGATTACGGCTAAGACAGTCGTCAAAATCCTAATCCCCGACCCAAAACACATTTTAAAGAAAACCTAAAGTATTTTATCAGACAGAAAGCATCCACTGCCACATCTTGAGGAAAATTGATTCGTCAGCTACCACAGAGCCACCTGTTGCCTCAAACCTTTCAAAGCAGAGGCCGAAATTATTGAATAAAATCATATTTTCGCCTCAGCGCAGCCAGGGAGTTACTTCTGCCAGGAAGTAAATGCATAAAAATCTGCAGAAGTTACTCCACACAGCGCACAAAGCCTCAAAGTCAAATAAAGCTCCCACCGAGCTTTGATATTAATTGTAAATAGTTAATACAGTGAAACACCTGTAAGCTTCTCCATCGAGCCCCTCAAAAGGACGAGAAGTCATCACCCTATATTAATTGTCCTAAGAGGTCTTTTCCTCAGATCTTTTTCTCCTCATTCTTCTATAAATACTTATGTAGAAGATGAGAAACTGTTGGTCACTGCATATCTGTAGCATGTAAATAGTTTTCTGAAGCTGCTGTAAGCTCTGTTTGTAAGAGAAAATACCTAAGTTGAGCTGAGAAGCCTGAAACTATAAAGAACCATTGGACTTAAAGGTTGTAACTAGTTTGGAACATAAATACAAGCTGATTTATGGGATCATGGTCTATGTTGACGGTGATGTTATTCTCATTCGTAACTTGTTATTTTATTTCTGTTTTCATTTTGTTTCATTTTCCACTGTAAAGAACAGTTTAAACAGGGTTAGGACCTACTGTATATCAGTAACCCTCTCTGGCTGAGAAATCTTTATTTGAATGTTTTCTTCCAATCTGTGTTATTTAGGAATGATTTAATTCAGTTTAAACATAGGAATGCTGGTGTTCCCTCATCTGATTATTTAGCTGAATGTCAGTCTTGAATGTTATGTTCAGTATTAGTTAAGTAGAGATGAACGCTGGAAGATATGGTGCGCTCTAGTACTAGTTCCACTCCCAAGGACTGTCTGAATGTTTCCCTTGGAATGTGTTAAAAGCTGGCTAGTTTAGAAGCACTTACCAGATCTTAGACCATTCTGTGTTATCTTTGTGTTTCCCCTTGTTTTGTATGTTTTCTATTGAAAGTGTATCAGTAGCTAGTTTAAAAGTAACCCCGGATCCTAATGCCTTTCATGTCCTTAAGTTTTTGTCTGATGCATTTGGTTTAATGCTTATCGGATCCTAGGGCGCTCTTGGTGCCTCTTGTTTATTTCCCCTTCTTAATGTATCATTTCATTCCATAAATCAAACTTTAAAGAGATCCTTAGGCATAGATGACTTGCCCCATAGACCACTCTTGAACCTTGTTGTTTCAATTAAAACCCTACTATGACTCCATAGCCCAATGGATTGAAGCTGTTTCTTGCCTATCTTCTTAGCTGAATCAATTTTCACTTTCATTCATCTTCACCCTTCATTTAGACTTCCTTCACCTTCATTTATCTTTGTCCAACAAAAACAAACAAAATCCTTGTCCTTAACAACTAGCCTAAAATCACACATAAAAGCAAACAAGATAAATCTTTGCGCTTATTGGAGAGATCCCTCTTCGGATTCAGGAGGGATAGATCCTAGAATCCCAAAGTGGTTGAAATGATGTTGTTTTTGTGATTGGACTTTTCCAATCTTGCTAATTACAGAGACCTAACATTTCTGGCGACTCCGCTGGGGAATATTTTTGAGTTCATAGTTGCTTGGCTAGCTTTTATAGACTCTTTAGTTTTCCATACAACCACAGAAACTCAGAAAAACCCAAAAATATTTCATATTTGTATCTAATAAACATGGTGGTGGAACCATAAAACATTTTACCTCCTTTGGGGCTAAAAATTTTCCACCTGGCGACTCCACACTTTGAAACACCCAGAAGACCAAATGAATCCACTGGTAGAAGACCCTGAACTGATTGACCAGACACAGTGACCTCTTTCTGGATTTACAAACATGATTCCAAGAATAAAACGAAGATATGCCCCAATCAGTAGAGATCATATCCCTGGGTTTCCACATAAGATGCCCCAGGTGAATTGGGATGACAACCTGCCTGTTTTTCAAGGTGAAAAGTTTGATAACCCTTTATTACATCTTATCAAGTTTCACACACATGTATGGAGGTTGAAATTTGAGTGGCATGAAGACTTCCTAATGAAAATTTTCATGTTAACATTAGAAGGAAAAGCTAGGGATTGGTATGAATGCTTAAGGTCTAGTAGTTTGTTTTCTTTAAGAGACCTTGAATATGTGTTCTATGAGAACTATAAAGAAAACACTACAGCATTATCATTGGGTGCAATATATTATGATCCATCACAAAAAATCACCCAACACATTATAGATAATGAGGAAGCTTTGGAAGAAATGCATCCTGGAGATCTTTTAATAGCCATTCATGAGTTTAATCTCCTATTGAAAAATTTTAAGAACATAGATGAATCAATTGAGGAAGAGATGATCCAAGAAATAAAGAACCTTCCTCAAGATATCCTTGAAAACTCCAATATTGATTCATCATCCCTTATAGCCGAGGCTCAAGAAGACATCCAGCCTCAAAATCAGTCTTCACAAGAGACAAAGAACTGCTGTACTCCTGTTCAAAGGAACCTAGAAACGTCTTCCCCTTTGACAGAAAAAGAGATAGATCAGATTATAAATAAACAGCCGCTCTCTGAATTTTTTTGCGAAACAAACACTCTTGCCCATTCACATAGAGGAATTTTTTGTACATACTTAGAAATTTCTTTCGTAGATCAAAATAAAAAGGGACCTAATGATATCTCAATATGTTTAACTGATGAAAATATTTATTCTAATAAATTTTCAAACTTCAATCAGTCTGATGATGATGATGAGTTTCAAGCAAAAATTAATCACGCAGGGCAACCTGCGTTCGATTGGTGTTATGAGTTTTACCATCATCAACTTGAAATCAGAAATCACCCATTTCAATCCATCACAAATCGCTTTCACATAATTGAAAATCAGCATCCTTTCAACTCAGAAGGTGAAGACAAGAGCAATGAAGAAATTTTTGAGCAGGAGGAAACCTTTGAAAGCACCCCCACTCGAGAATATAATATCCTCTTCACAGAATTTAGTCCACTGAATACGAGCATACACGGGCCACAAGAGGACAACATTGTCAAATATGATGAGTCCTCCAGTTCAGAAGATGATGAAGATGAAGGAGAAAAACAAATAGAAGACTATCCTGCTGTGGATATATCATCTTCTCAAGAAGAAACTTCTCCCTTCACTGATATTAGTCTGTCATTTAAAGAGCCTGAATTTATATGAGAAGAAAGCATAGATTCAAAGAAAGAAAATATTTCACTGTTGCTATTGTGCAGGTTAATGATGACGAAACTTCCAAACAACATACTGAAGAGATAGTCCTCAAAGCTGATGTCTTGGAAGTAGATGATCTACCAATTGTGGAGGACCAAAAGGAAGAGAATCTTCATCTTTTCTTTATTGATCTTATGGAAGAGTGTGTGGAAATCCCGACTGGCTCAGATTATCAAGCATTGATCCTTTGAAAAATCCAGAGACATGAAAAGCTGTCACCTTCTGTGATAGCCTCGGTTTTGAAGATTAATCTTCAAAATATACTATGGATACCTCTGACAAGCAGCCAGAGTTTCTTCTTCTTCTTGACATTACTCAGCTGGCTGCATTGGCACTTTTGTATCATATGATGAATGCAAATACTCCATGTTTAGAATAGGTTAGATAGGAATGTCAATAAAGCTCAATTTTGAGCATGTAGTTAGTTGTTGTTTCCTGCTTTGAAGAAAAATAAAAAAATACAAAAACAAAGAAAGAATGAAAAGAGGGCAGAAATGAAAACAAGAAAGGCACAGCCCCATGCCAAAAAAGAGAAATAAATCTAAAAGTGTGCAAGCTCAAATGCCACTCCTCAAAACACACTTCTAGTTAGTTAAACTGTTTAATCTTGACTAATTATCTTTGAATTTTCTGCTGATAGGATAGTGAATTTTATTTGCCAAACTGTTCAATCTTGGCTTATCAGTAGATAGATTAGGATAGAAATGAAGGTTCAAATAAACTCAAAATCTGAACCTAAGTTTCCAAAGGAGGATGACTCAAACTGTTTTATTTTTTGAGTCATAAAAGAGAAAAACTGGTTCTAATTTGCCCAAAATCTGAATCAGAGAACAAGGAAGAGACAGCTCAAACAAAATAAAAAATAGAGCTATGAAGAAAAGAGAAGGCCATGATGAAAAACTTTCAGATCTTAAGCCTTCCATTTTGATTTTTAAATTTTCTGCAAATAATAATTTTAATGTTTGTATGTGACTTGTTTTTATACCCATGAATCCCTTAAAGTCAAACGGCTTAATCTTTCGACTTGACTATTTTAAATTCTGTTTTAGAATTTAGAGAATGAAAGTACGCTTAGATTTAATCCCAACAGGAACGATGGTCCGATAAAATATACGAGCTCAGGCTACATTTAATGCGGGTTAGGGAGAAATAAGGGCCATTAGATGGTTTTTATTCTTTCAAAGAATAAATGTCATGAATAGAGTTTATCGTCAATGCTCCAAAGTACTCTAATGAAGAAAAAAATGCTAGATTGGTAAGTTAGGTAGGTAGAAAAGTTTGTATTGATGAGGATCTCATTGTTTCCACACAGTACTAAATATGTTTTCAAAGAAGATCATCCCACCAAAGGAAGGGCAGCCCAATGGATCAGGCACAGGTCCGCGTCCCAGAGAAATCAAGTCTGAATTCTTGATGCCTTCAAGAAGGCACCATCCCCAAGTGGAGCCACTGTTAGCCACCTATAATATTTTGTTATACCAAAAGGTGGCTAAGATCTTTTTTGAGCCTCCGAGGAACAAATTTTATCACTAAAAATTGTTGGCTCTTGAAGACTCCTTGAAGGCCTCATGCCTCTGTCCGAAATCTTCATTTACTATTTCCATTTCATACTCTGAAATTCTGTTATTTCATAAGAAGAGACTGCTGAAAGAACCATCATTTTCGCCCTTCTCCCACTCAAAACTAACCTTCATATGCTTCCCTTTTTCCCCATAAAATCCCCTTTGTTTTCATGATTCATTTTTCTCCCCTTCATGAAAATCACTCTTATTGAGGTTAAAGACTCACTCTTTAGCTTTTCCATAACCCCCATTTCCATTGAAAAACCATGAAAAATGCATAGAAAACCAAGCGCTAACTCTAGAAGCGCTCATCGCAGATCGCAAATCGCGGAATCACGGTTTATGTAAGAAAGCTCATCGCAAGTTTCTGCGATGCGATCATCGCATATCGCAAATCGCATTTTTCGTTGTTTAAACAGTTTGATCCATCGCAAATATTTGCGATGCGACTGCTCCAATCGCATTTTTCCCCAGCTCTCATTGCAAATCACAAATATCTCATTTTCTCTCCATCGCATAAATCAGCCATTGAAAATATTTGCGCTGCGATCCATCGTGTTAGCCACCTATATTTTTCTATCATATCAGTTGGTGGCTAAATATTTTTTGCAGCCTTCAAGAAACAAATTCAGTCCTGAAATTTTTGGTGCTTTAAGTCTTTTTGGTGAATCTATAAACTACTGGTTAAATCTTCACAGCTATTTCCTCTTCCAAACCTCTAATATCCTGCAAAAATCCAAGTAAAATACTGTTGCATTCCCCCTTCTCCCCTTCCCTTTCTTCCAACATTACCTCATTTCTCCATTTCCTTTTCTCCCATGAAATCCCTACAATCCATTATTTTTCCCTTTAACCCTTCATACTTTCACTTCCTAAAGTTAAAACCCCATTTTTTAACCTATCGGACCCTTTTTCCTTTGAAAATCATTAAAAATCATATAAAAGGCATATTTTATGTGCATTTGGCGTTTTAGCCCTCTCAGGCTAAGCCCCTGGACCGTTTTTATCCATATACCCAAGCATCGGGACTCACTTCTCAGTCCTTAGATGCTAAACCAAAGAATACCCGCTTCCTCCATCTATTTTCCTTTGAAAAACCCGAAAAACCCCATTTTATAAAGTTTAACGGGAAATATTTGAAGTCACGTGTTTGATTGTCGCGATGAACCAGGGCCGTCGATCTGCTCCCCAGATCCGACGGAGAGGAGCACGCCTCACCTGGTGGACCCCCCTTCCCCCGCGCCATTTTCAGAAAATCGTCGGTTTCCATTCCGCACCGCCTTCCGAGCCAAGGTGGTTTTCTCCCGTCGGCCAACGATTCCATATGCTAGCCGACACGTGTCCCCGACACTGTTTCAAAACCACCATGCTATCAGATCATTTCGCGTGTTAATCTTCGTACCAAGACCACGCAGCGGAGCCCACCTCCACCGTCCGATCTGCCCCCTCCCATCCGACGGTTGCTGATCACTTCACCTGCTTGACTTTTAATGGACATGCGTGCTCGTTAACTCATCCACCGCGCGGCCAAGATTCAATCCCTGCCGTCGATCTCTGTAGATCGACGGCTCACATTCATTTTCCTGATTCCATTGCCCGGTCAATCTCCTTCCCGCTGATTCTCCGTTGCCCGATCTCTACCGTCGATCTCTGCAGATCGACGGTCCGGATTTAATTTCTCCACAACTCTTTTCCACGACCGCCCAGATTTGATCTCGATCGTTGGATAATGCCATCCAACGGCCCGCGTTCCTCCGCACATTCCCCAAAGCAGATTGACCTATAAAACTGGATTTTTTACGTGTTTTTTGTATTTTGTAGAGTTTAAAGTCATTTTTTCGTGTTTTTAAGGAAATTTCAGACCAGGAGGGTGACGACTCTCTATGGTTCGATTTCTCCGTGGGAATCACTCGCAGAGTCAGTTTCACGTCTCATCGATGTTTCCACAAGCATTGATGCCTTTTTCCTATCTGCGCAGCCCTGCACAACGAAGAAAACCGTGAAAGTAAACGCAGAGAAAGAGTATCAGAGATTGAAGACAACAGTAAGCCAGATCACAGCAGATTAGTGGACAGTTTTGTGGGGATTAAGGCTAAGACAGTTATCAAACGCCTAATCCCCAGATCTAAAATGAAAATTGAAGGAAAAACCTAAAGTGTTTATCAGACATATTTCCTCCACCGCCATATCCGAGGCCAATTGATTCCTCAACCACCGCAGTGCCACCTATTGCCTCAAAAGGCTCAATCAGAGGCTGAATTTATTGAACAAGATCATATTTCTACCTCGAAATAGCCGAAGAGTTACTTCTGCCAGGATTTAATGAAAGAATGTATGCAGAGTAACCCTAGGATCACACAGAGCCTCAAAGGTCAACAAAAAGCTCCCTCCGAGCTTACTTCATAAGTGTAAAACAATTAATGCAGTGGAACACCTGTATGGTTTCATCATCGAGCCCCCAAGAGCCAAGAAGACATTAATTCTACATTAATTGTATTTGAGATATTTTCATCAGATCTGACCTCCTCATTTTTCTATAAATACTTCAGTAGAAGATGAGTGAGGGGTTGGTTGTTAATGTAAATTTGCTGAAGCATTGTAATTGCCACTGAGCTGAAAAATATTGATTGTAGATAGGATTTCACTGGCTCTTGGAGCTCTGCTTGTAACAGATAGGTTAGGTTCTGAGGAAAGATGGATTAAAACACTGGATCTGAAGATTGTAATTGGTTTGAAGCATCAATACAAGCTGATTTATGGGATCCTGGTCTATGCCGATGGTGATGTTATTCTCACTGTAACTTGTGTTTGTTTCTGTTTTCAATTTGTTTCATTTTCCACTATAAAGAACAGTTTAAACAGGGTTAGGACCTACTGTATATCAGTAACCTTCTCTGGCTGAAAAACCTTTATTTAAATGTTTTCTCTCAACTGTGTTATTTGAAAATGATTTAATTCAGTTTAAGTACAGGGATGTTGGCGTTCCCTCGTCTTGTTGTCTTAGCTGAATGTATTTTTTAAATGTTGCTTTCAATATATGTTGTGTGAAGATGAACTGAGGAAATTAAGGTTAGCCCTGAGTCCCTTTCTTATTTGCTCAACTATTTGATTGTTTCCCTTAGGATGTGTTAAAAGCTGACTAGTTTCAAAGTACTTATCAGATCTTAGACCATTCTGTGTTATCTATGAGTTTCCCTTTTGTTTTTTATATGTTTTCTATCAGAAGTGTATCAAAGGCTGGATAGTTTCAAAGCACTTACCAGATCCTAGTTTTCTTCTATGTCTTTCTTAAGTGCCTGGTCAAAGGCTGGCTAGTTTCAAAGTACTTACCAAATCCTGGGCTGCTCTTTGTTCTGCATCTGTCATTTCCCTTTCTTATTGTATCACTCCATTCCATAAATCAAACTTTAAAGAGATCCTTAGGCATAGATGAATTTCCCCATAGACCACTCTTGGACTTGATTTTTTCAATTAAATCCTCTTATGACTCCATAGCCCAATGGACTGAAAACCTGCCATCATCTTTCTTCTTGATCAAAGCTTACTCTTTTTGCTTGCAACTTCTCACTTTTGAACCTATTTTCATTTAGATCTTTCCACCTCAGACAGCAACTATGTTCAACCATCCAAAAAACCAAACAAACCCTTGGTCTTCATAACTAGCCTAATATCATTACCCTAAACTTCAAAGACAAATCCATCTTTGTACATATCGGAGAAATCCCTCTTCGGATTCAGGAGGGCTAGATCCTAGAATCCCAAAGTTGGTTGAAATGATGTTAACTCTGTGATCGGACTTTTGCCAATCTTGCTTATTACAGAGACCCTCCATTTCTGGCGACTCCACTGGGGACTTGAGTTGAGTTTTCATCTTTTTCCCTTTTATTTTCACACAAACCTTGAGAGTAAAAAGCAGCCTTTTCAAGCACTACCAAGAGATGGTAATCATGATGAAACTTGTTTGAGTCAGTGACAATCTAGGTCAACCCTAGGATTCTCTTAAGTTTTTATCTAACCTCGGAAAATCAGCTAGCTTAGCCATAAGAGTAGACTGTCTTTGTCTCATAACCGTAGCTAAGTTTTGAAGCAAAGTTAGGACATTCTTAGAAACCAGAAATAAAAAAAATTCAGAAAATACCAAAAAAGAATTTTAGATTGGTAGTAAAACACTAGTTTTTGATATCTTGCCTACACCTTTTGATGTGTTTTACTTCATACTCTTAGACAGAGTCTAGAAAGGGCCAGGTAGCCTCCGGATCTCATCCTCTTTTAGAGGTGACATATCTGGTGAATGCCCTCCCAGTCAATCTCTGGTTAGAGTTTGTTCTGTTTTCAGATATCCCTGAAAAGGGATGTATCACAAGCACTATGGTGGACAGTGTATCTCTTTGAAAACACTCTAAACTTTCCACCTGGCGACTCCACAATCCTAAACAGACCTTAAGACTCCACTAGGAAGAACCCTCATCATTGTAATATCCTTCAAACTCAGTTATAAGGTTGTAGGATTTAAATTGAGAAAACAGATTAGTCAACCTCTCAAAGACTGTCATATCTAGTTGAACTTTTCCTGTTTATTTGGGTCTAAAAACATAGCATAGTGGCTCCTAGAAAGATTCATACTAGAGCCCGTCCTGACCCTGATCCACCTGAGATAGTTGATAACCCTGAAAGAATCCTTAGGAAGTCTCCTAAGATAGAATCTTCAACTATTTTCAGATCATCCCTAAGAGCTAATTCAGTCCCTGAAAATCTTTCAGCTCTGCAACAATCACAAGCTGATTTAGTGAATCCATTTAGGACTAGGTCATTTGGTGATTTAAATCAGTTAGATTCTGAGTCTTCACTTTCATCTCCGGAAACAAGTGAACACCTTGGGAGTAGAGAATCAACACCTCCTGATTTGCATTTTCTACATAATCTAGGTTTCTCTCATCCAAGATCAGCTCAACAATCTACTGTTGTCCCAGCCACTTCTGTTCATCTTTCATCCATTGTTCAAACTACTCCACTTCAGCCCACTCCACGTCTTGTAAACCCACCTCCACCACCTATCATGGCAGCATGGTATGCTCCCTTAGTCCTTCCTGTACCATTAGTCAACCTTCCACAGGACTATCAGTCCAAAATCCCATTGTATGATGCTAGCAATACTACAACAGCATCACAACATGTAGATAAGATGAATGACTACTTTGACAGAAATTAAATTGATGATGATTCTGTCAAACTTAGGCTATTTGCTCAAAGTCTGGGGGGAGAATCAAGGAAATGGTTTAAAGGTTTAGCCCCCCATAGTATTAATGATCTCCAAGGCTTCCATCAAACATTCTTAAACAAATGGGAAGTGAGGAAGAATCCTCTCCAAGTTCTTGCTGACTATAACAATCTCCATAGGAACCCTGGGGAAAGCGTACAAGCTTATTTTACCAGATTTAATAGTGTGTATAATGCACTTTCCCCTGAACTAAAACCTCCACAGGGCTTAGCTTTAAACAAATTTCCTGAAGGGTTTGATCCTGACATGATCTATTCGCTCAGAGAAAGATTTTTTTCAACCCTTGAAGATATGCAAAGAGGTGCTCTCTCTGTGGAAGTAGACTTAATGGAGAAGAGAGCAAGAATGAAAGCTGAAAAGAGAGTATATTTCAGAGAGGAATCCACCCCTACTACCGCAAGCTCAAAAATGGAAAGAATGATGGAAGAGATGATGAAGAAAATGAGCATTCTAGAGAGAGCGCAAGAAAGTCTAAATCAAAACGCTCCTCAAAATAGAAACCAAAACCAAAATCAGAATGTTAGAAGGAATCAACCTCCAAACAGACCCAGGGAAGATGATCAACAGATCACTCCTCCCTTTCATCAAAACTATTTAAGTGAGGTTGAGGAGACAGATCAAATAACAGAGGAGGATGATATAAACTTATTTGGGGTAGATGAAGATGACTTCGAGGTTCATTATGATAGGAAACAAGGTCTTTATACACCTTACGATGACAAAAGAGATGATAATGAAAATTATTATCAAAACATGGAAAATGTTGTTATAGAGCCGTCGAAGGAATATGAACTCAAAAGTAAATCTAATCAACAAACCCCCAACAACAAAACCTCTGACAAATCCTCTCAAAGCAGCACTCCAACCAAGCCTAAAACATTCAAACAAAAAGACAAAAAAGTGGCTGATAATTCTGGTACAGGTAAAGAGAAAAACACTCAAAATCTTGAAAAACAGAGTGCAAACATCAGTAGTACTAACACTTCAGCTAGTACTCCTATTACAACCGTTGTATCAAGTGTAGATAAAACAAATCAACAAGCTGTTGTTGCTGATAAATTGGCAGTAAACAAGGTTGAAACCAACACCTTAAAGAATCAAATTCCTTTCAGTCTGGAACAGGAAATCTCAAAGATTAAAATTTCTGTTCCTTTGACTGAGTTAGCTGCCCAACATTTATATAGGTCCAAAATTTTGAAGGCTTTGAACATAGAAGAAAATGAGGATACACTCAATCTTAATGATGACCAACCAGAGCTTATTTTTGGTCCAAAGATTGAAGGTAAGTTTCAAGAGGGACCTGTCCCTCCCTTCTATGTAAGTTTAAATATTCATGACAAAATTCTACACAATGCTATGCATGACTCAGGCGCTTCCCATAATTTAATGCCAAAATCTGTAATGGAGAGCCTGGGCCTTGAAATTACTAGACCTTACAAAGACCTGTACTCCTTTGACTCAAGCAGAGTTAAGTGTCTAGGATTAATCAAGGACCTCTATGTTAGTTTAGCCCAATTTCCAGCCAAGTGTTTGGTTATGGATGTTGTTGTGGCCGATGTACCCCCTAAGTACGGAATGCTTTTATCGAGATCTTGGGGGGCTAAGTTACAGGGAACCATGCAAATGGACATGACCTATGTGACTATCCTTGTTTTCAATCAGACTAGAAGACTTTACATGGAGTCCCACATGCAATACATAGTGACAAGTCAAGACTTCCCTCAAAACTCTCCTCTGTATGCTGTAAGTACGAGCCTTGATTATTTTATCATGTTTAATGATGAAACACTTACAGAACAAATCATTTCAACAGAATTAATGGCTGAAACGGAGGAAGAGGAATACAACGCTGAACTGTCAAAGGATTTTACTGTATCTGAAAATCCTAGCAAACTAGACACAGGTCTTGAACTACAAATCATCAATCCATTAAACTTAAATCGGGACATTCAAGAGAACAATCCTCAACCCGATGAAAAACTTGAGGAGTCAACTCATACAAAGGACATGCACCTAACTTATAAAACTAAAAATGATCCTCTCTAGACTATGTATTTTGATGGGTCATGCACTAGAACAAATGCTGGTGCTGGTGTCTGGATTACTAACACTGATGGCAAGCATACATAATGTATTTCATGTAAATTAAACTTTCAGTGTTCCAACAACATAGCAGAATATGAATCCCTTCTCTTAGGCTTGCATCTCTTGAAGAAGTTAGGATCCAAGAGAATAAATGTGTATGGGGATTCTGAGTTAATAATTAGGAAAGTCAATGGGGAGTATAATGAAAATCATCCCAGACTTAGGGCCTATAGGAATGATGTCATGGATCTTTTAACAACATTTGAGGAATCTAACTTAACTTTTGTCCCAAGGAAAAGAAACATTGCAACCCACAATTTAGCCTTTGCTGCTAGAACCTGCCCAATGCTATATGATGACACATCCCAGATTAAATTCATACCAGCTGTCCCGGATAACAAGAAATATTGGCAGGTGTTTGATGGAGATAAAAAAATAGAAGACTTCATGCAATTCAGAAATGAGTTTGAACTCCATAGCTCAGATTCAGACTATGATACAGACTGCAGTGAAGAAAAATTTCTTGGTGAAGAAGAACCGTCTACTGAGCTTGTAGATATTAACCTTCAGACTAGCAAACTTAGAAACCAAACGGAGTTGAGTGCAGAATCTGAAATAGAGGAGTTGGAAACTCTGCATTCTAAGGATGATAGTTTGCCTAAGGGTTTGGCCCCTCTAGAAGAATTGTTTGATTTTAATGATGTGGCCAATAAACCTAAACTGGAGCCTATAGAGACTGAGGTAGAGGAATGCAATATAGGCAGTGAGGAAAAATAAAAAATGATCAAACTGTCCAAAACTTTGCCAGCTCACATTAAACTCAAATACATAGAGCTGTTCAAAGAATTTTTTGATATTTTTTCATGGAGTTACGAAGATCTTAAGTCCTATGACACTGAAATAATACAACACAAAATCCCTCTTAAAGAAAACCAAAAACCATTCAAACAGAAACTGCGCAGAATAAACCCTGTCCAGTTGCCATTGGTTAAGAAGGAATTCATGAAGATGCATGATGCTGGTATTATTGTCCCTATTAGATATTCTAAATGGGTATCTAATCTGGTGTTTGTTAGGAAAAAGACTGGAGAAATCAGGCTTTGTATAGACTTTAGAAATTTAAACAAATCCTCATTAAAAGACAACTACCATTTGCCTAAGATGGATCATATTTTACAAAGGGTGGTGGGGTCTAAAAGAATTTATTTGCTAGATGGCTATTCAGGGTATAATCAAATCTTAGTCCACCCTGATGATCAATTAAAGACAGCTTTTACTACACCCTGGGGCACCTTCATGTATGTGAAAATGCCTTTCGGTCTAATGAATGCGGGAGCAACCTTTCAAAGAGCCATGGACATAGCAGTCTCGGAAGAATTGGGCTTCTTCATCATTATCTATCTTGATGATGTAACTGTGTTTTCAAAAATAGATGAAGAACATTTAGGACATTTGAGGAAATTTTTCGAGAAGTGCAGAAGGTTTAGAATATATTTAAACCATAAGAAGACTTTATTTGGTCTCCAAGAAGGTAAACTTCTTGGGCACATTATTTCAGAGGAGGGTATAAAGATAGATCCAAAGAGGATTGAGGCCATTTTGCAAATCTCTCATCCTCGAAACATCAAGGAGTTGCAGTCTTTCATTGGGAAGATAAACTTTTTGAGAAGGTTCATCCCTAACTTGGCTGAGCTCCTTAGGAATATCACAAATATGTTGAAGAAGGAGCAAGGGGTAAAATGGACCTCGGAAGCAAAGACATCCTTTGAACTGGTAAAACAAGCATTAACCAAAACACCGGTTCTCATAAGTCCTGATTTTTCAAAATAATTTTATATCTTCTCATTTGCATCAGAACATACCATAGCTGCTGTCCTTTTACAGAAAAACCCATAAGGACAAGAGCAGCCTATTGCATTCTTTAGTAAGGCATTGAGGGATGCCCCTTTGAAGTATAACATTATGGAAAAGCAAGCTTTTTCTTTGGTAAAGGCTTTGAAAGACTTCAGAGTATACATCCTTCACTCACACATCATTGCCTTTGTCCCAAATTCAGTTGTTAAAGACATTCTAACACAGGACCCAGATGGTGAGAGAGGTAAGTGGATTGTTGTTATCCTTGAATATGATTTAGAGATAAAACCCACTAAGCTCATCAAATGCCAAGGTCTAGCTAGATTGATGGCCGAGTCAAATTGTGAAGTTCTGGATATTAATATGATTAATGCTTTGGATGACCAAGAAGAATTCTCAGCTTCCATTATTGAAGACCATTTTGTGAATTCTATTTGGTATACTGATATTGTTTATGTTTTGCTTAATCTGAATACACCTCCTGTTTTATCCAAGACAAAGGCAAGGTTCTTAAAGTTAAAAGCTGTAAACTATTGCATTATTGATAAATGTCTTTATTGGAAAAATGAAAGTGGTGTATTGCTTAAATGTTTGCCTGAGTTTGATGCAGAAAATATTAAGCAGGAATTCCATGAAGGAGAGTGTGGAGGTCATTTATACTGGAAGGCAACAGCCAACAAAATTCTAAGGGATGGTTTCTATTGGCCCACTCTTTTTCCTGATATACATAAGATGACCACTACTTGCCATAAATGCCAATTTTTTGAAGGCAAGAGAAGATTACTACCCCTGCGTCTGCATCCAATCACTGTTGAGGCTCCTTTTCAACAGTGGGGACTTGACTTCATAGGAGAAATTCATCCACAATCTTCTGCCCAACACAGGTGGATTCTTACAGCCACAGACTATTTGACTAAGTGGATAGAAGCCATCCCTTGTAGGCAGGCCAGCGATTCATTCATCATAAAATTTATGGAGACTAACATCCTCTCCAGGTTTGACTGTCCTACCAAGATCATCACAGATAATGTAGCAGCATTTGGATCAAAGAAAATGGTTGAATTCTGTCACAAGTATCAGATAACATTGGGACACTCCACAGCCTATTACCCTCAAGGTAATGGACTTGCAGAATCTTCCAACAAAAGCTTAGTGAACATAATCAAGAAACTGTTGGAGGACAATAAAAAGTCTTGGCACACAAATCTGATCCATGCACTTTGGGCTGACAGATTAACTTTAAAGAAATCTATTGGTATGTCACCCTTCCATCTTGTGTATGGTACAGATGCAATTTTTCCTAACAGCCTTGGTGTACCAGTTATGAAGTTAATTCAAGAGTTGCAGACTGAAGAAAATGACGTAATCAGAAGAATAAATCAAACCATTCATCTTCAGCAAACCAGGGAGGAAGTGTATAACAAAGCATTGCAAAAGCAAGACAGTATCAAGAAGATATTTGATAGAAGAAAAAAGGCTAGCAATTTCAAGATTGGGGACAAAGTTTTAAAGTGGGACTCAATAAGGGAAGACAAGGGAACGCATGGAAAATTTGATAATCTATGGCTTGGCCCTTACTCTATTCATTCAGTTGCTGGAAACAATGCATTCTTCTTACAAGAGCTGGATGAAACATAATTGTTTGGGGGTCCTGTCAATGGCAGGATGCTTAAGCATTACTTCTCTTGATCCATTTTTTATGTTTTGGAGCCTTTTACCTTTTCCATTGTAAATATTTCATCCACCATTGCATTCAAAGTTATGAAAAATCAAGAAAATACAAAAACAGAGAAAAAAAAAATGAAAAGAGGGCAGGAATGAAAACAAGAAAGGCAAGGCCCCATGCCAAAAAGAGAAACAAATGCTGAAAGTGTGCAAGCTCAAATGCCACTCCTAAAAACACACTTCTAGTTAGTCAAACAGCCTAAACTTGACTAACTAGTTTTCAATTTATTGCTGATAAGGTAGAAAATGTGATTTTCCAAACTGTTCAATCTTGGCTTATCAGTAGATAGCATTAGGTTAGAAATGAAGGTTCAAACAAACTCAAAATCTGAACCAAAGTTTCCAAAGAGAGATGACTCAAAATTGTTTTATTCTCTGAGTCATAAAAGAGAAAACTGGTTCTAATTTGCCCAAAATCTGAATCAGATATCAAGGAAGAGACAACTCAAACAAAAGCAAAATCAGAGCTGTGAAGAAAAGAGAAGGCCATGATAAGAGACTTTCAGATCTTAACCCTTCCATTTTGTTGTTATTTTTCTGCAAATAATAATGTATGTGCAGCTTGTTCTTATGCCATAGATCACAGCAAGTCAAACAGCTTAATCTTGACTTGACTGTTTTTAAATTTCTGTTGTAGAATTTAAAGAATGAAAGTTTGTTGGACAGTTTAATCCCAACAGATAGTAGATTAGGTAGAGAATAATCTGAGCTCAATTGTCTAATCTGAGTTCAGGGAGAAATAAGGAGTAGAATTAGATTAGTTTTTATGCTTTCAAAAGAATAAAATGTTGTGAAAAGAGTTTGCCAATCCAAGTGCACTCTAATGAAGAAAAAATGTTAGATCAGTAGGATTGGGTAGGTAGAAGTTGTATTGATGAGGTTCATGTTTCTTTCATGACTGAGATTATATTTCAGAGAAAAGCAAGAGCAAGCAATGGATCAGGCACCAGTCAGCATCCCAGAGAAATCAAGTCTAAATTCTTGACACCTTCAAGAAGGCACCATCCCCAAGTGGAGCCATTGTTAGCCACCTATATTTTTCTATCATATCAGCTGGTGGCTAAATATTTTTTGCAGCCTTCAAGAAACAAATTCAGTTCTGAAATTGTTGGTGCTTGAAGCCTTTTTGGTGAATCCATAAACTACTGGTTAAAATCTTCATAGCTGTTTCCTCTTTCAAACCTCTGATATCCTGCAAAAATCCAAGTCAAATACTGCTGCATTCCCCCTTCTCCCCCTCCCTTTCTTCCAACATTACCTCATTTCTCCATTTCCTTTTCTCCCATGAAATCCCTGCAATCCATTATTTTTCCCTTTAACCCTTCATACTTTCACTTCCTAAAGTTAAAAACCCATTTTTCAACCTATCGGACCCTTTTTCCTTTGAAAATCATTAAAAATCATATAAAAGGCATATTTTATGTGCATTTGGCATTTTAGCCCTCTCAGGCTAAGCCCCTGGACTGTTTTTCTCCATATACCCGAGCGCCGGGACTCACTGCTCAGTCCTTAGACGCTAAACCAAAGAATACCCCCTTCCTCCATCTATTTTCCTTTGAAAAACCCGAAAAACCCCATTTTATAAAGTTTAACGGGAAATATTTGAAGTCACGTGTTTGATTGCCGCGATGAACCAGGGCTGTCGATCTGCTCCCCAGATCCGACGGAGCAGAGCACGCCTCACCTGGTGGACCCCCCTTCCCCCGCGCCATTTTTAGAAAACCGTCGGTTTCCATTCCACACTGCCTTCTGAGCCAAGGTGGTTTTCTCCCGTCGGCCAGCGATTCCATACGCTAGCTGACACGTGTCCCCGACACTGTTTCAAAACCACCGCGCTATCAGATCATTTCACGCGTTAATCTTCGTACCAAGACCACGCAGCGGAAACCACCTCCACCGTCCGATCTGCCCCCTCCCATCCGACGATTGCCGATCACTTCACCTGCTCGACTTTTAACGGACATGTGCGCCCGTTAACTCATCCCCCGCGGGGCCAAGATTCAATCTCCGTCGTCGATCTCTGCAGATCGACGGCTCACATTCATTTTCCTAATTCCATCGCCTGGTCAATATCCTTCCCGCTGACTCTCCGTTGCCCGATCTCTACCGTCAATCTCTGCAGATCGCCGGTTCGGATTTAATTTCTCCACAACTCTTTTCCATGACCGCCCAGATTTGATCTCGACCGTTGGATAATGCCATCCAACAGCCCACGTTCCTCCGTACATTCCCCAAAGCAGATTGACCTATAAAACTAGATTTTTTACGTTTTTTTTGTATTTTGCAGAGTTTAAAGTCATTTGTTCGTGTTTTTAAGGAAATTTCAGACCAGGAGGGTGACGACTCTCTATGCTTCGATTTCTCCGTGGGAATCACTCGCAGAGTCAGTTTCACGTCTCATCGATGTTTCCACAAGCATTGATGCCTTTTTCCTGTCTGCGCAACCCTGCACAACGAAGAAAACTGTGAAAGTAAACGCAGAGAAAGAGTATCAGAGATTGAAGACAATAGTAAGCCAGATCACAGCAGATTAGTGGATAGTTTTGTGGGGATTAAGGCTAAGACAGTTATCAAATTCCTAATCCCCGGATCTAAAATGCAGATTGAAGGAAAAACCTAAAGTGTTTATCAGACATATTGCCTCCACCGCCATATCTGAGGCCAATTTATTCCTCAACCACTGTAGTGCCACCTATTGCCTCAAAAGGCTCAATTAGAGGCTGAATTTATTGAACAAGATCATATTTCTGCCTCGAAACAGCCGAAGAGTTACTTCTGCCAGGATTTAATGAAAGAATGTCTGCAGAGTAACCCTAGGATCACACATAGCCTCAAAGGTCAACAAAAATCTCCCTCCGAGCTTACTTCATAAGTGTAAAACAATTAATGCAGTGGAACACCTGTATTGTTTCTTCATCGAGCCCCCAAGGGCCAAGAAGACATTAATTCTGCATTAATTTTATTTGAGATATTTTCATGAGATCTCACCTCCTCATTTTTCTATAAATACTTCAGTAGAGGGGTTGGTTGTTAATGTAAATTTGTTGAAGCATTGTAATTTCCACTGAGCTGAAAACTCTTGATTGTAGATAGGATTTCACTGGCTCTTGGAGATCTGCTTGTAACAGATAGGTTAGGTTCTGAGGAAAGATGGATTAAAACACTTGATCTGAAGATTGTAACTGGTTTGAAGCATCAATACAAGCTGATTTATGGGATCCTGGTCTATGCCGATGGTGATGTTATTCTCACTGTAAATTGTGTTTTGTTTCTGTTTTCAATTTGTTTCATTTTCCACTATAAAGAACATTTTAAATAGGGTTAGGACCTACTGTATATCAGTAACCTTCTCTGGCTAAAAAACCTTTATTTAAATGTTTTCTCTCAACTGCGTTATTTGAAAATGATTTAATTTAGGTTAAGTACAGGGATGTTGGTGTTCCCTCGTCTTGTTGTCTTAGCTGAATGTCTTTTTTAAATGTTGCTTTCAATATATGTTGTGTGAATATGAACTAAGGAAATTAAGGTTAGCCCTGAGTCCCTTTCTTATTTTCTCAACTAATTGATTGTTTCCCTTAGGATGTGTTAAAATCTGACTAGTTTCAAAGTACTTATCAGATCTTAGAGCATTATGTGTTATCTTTGAGTTTCCCTTTTGTTTTTTATATGTTTTCTATCAGAAGTGTATCAAAGGCTGGATAGTTTCAAAGCACTTACCAGATCCTAGTTTGCTTCTATGTCTTTCTTAAGTGCCTGGTCAAAGGCTGGCTAGTTTCAAAGTACTTACCAGATCCTGAGCTGCTCTTTGTTCTGCATCTGTCATTTCCCTTTCTTATTGTATCACTCCATTCCATAAATCAAACTTTAAAGAGATCCTTAGGCATAGATGACTTGCCCCATAGACCACTCTTGGACCTGATTGTTTCAATTAAATCCTCTTATGACTCCATAGCCCAATGGACTGAAAACCTGCCATCATCTTTCTTCTTGATCAAAGATTACTCTTTTTGCTTGCAACTTCTCACTTTTGAACCTATTTGCATTTAGATATTTCCACCTCAGACAGCAACTATGTTCAACCATCCAAAAAACCAAACAAACTCTTGGTCTTCATAACTAGCCTAATATCATTACCCTAAACTTCAAAGACAAATCCATCTTTTTACATATTGGAGAGATCCCTCTCTGGATTCAGGAGGGCTAGATCCTAGAATCCAAAATTTGGTTGAAATGATGTTAACTCTGTGATCGGAATTTTTCCAATCTTGCTTATTATAGAGACCTAGAACATCGCAGATCACAGATCGCAATTTTTAGTTTTCCTCCAAAGAGCCATCGCAAATATTTGTGATGCGATCCATCGCAGTTTCCGCCCATCGCATAATCGCAATATCACATTTTCTCTCCGTCGCATAATCCGCCATCGCGTTTTCCACTTTTTCGATTTGCGATCAGTCCCGCCGGGCCCACCGTACGATCCCCTCGCCGCTCATATAAAATGCGCCTTTTTCCTTTTGTAAAACTAAAAAACATCATATTGTATTTTTTACAAAGGTTTTTCCACTGCCTTCTCCCAACCGTCGATCTTGCGCGATCAACGGCTTAGATTTTATCTTTTTCCACCATTCTATGATTTCTCCAAATAATCCCGACCGTTGGATGATGGCATCCAATGGCCCTGCTTCCTCCGCACATCCTCCAATGCAATTTAACCTATAAATGCAGGATTTCATAACTTTTGCTTGTATTTCGCAGGGTTTAACGTTTTTCGCTATATTCAGATGAAATTCGAAATATGAGGGTGACGACCCTCCCTCCTTCGATTTATCAAAGGAAATCATTGCGCAGGTGTCAAATTCACGTTTTCATTAGTGTTTCATGAGGCATTGATGCCGTATAACCCTGCACAGCCCTGTGTAACAGTGAAGCACCAAGAATCCAAAACAGTTAAAGAGTATCAGTTTTAAAGATAAAGCACAGCAGATGAAGATTGAAGACAGTATTACGAGGATTACGGCTAAGACGGTCATCAAAATCCTAATCCCCGACCCAAAACACATTTTAAAGAAAACCTAAAGTGTTTTATCAGACAGAAAGCCTCCACTGCCACATCTTGAGGAAAATTGATTCCTCAGCTACCACAGAGCCACCTGTTGCCTCAAACCTTTCAAAGCAGAGGCCGAAATTATTGAAGAAAATCAGATTTTTGCCTCAGCACAGCCAGGGAGTTACTTCTACCAGGAAGTAAATGCATAAAAATCTGCAGAAGTTACTCCACACAACGCACAAAGCCTCAAAGTCAAATAAAGCTCCCACCGAGCTTTGATATTAATTGTAAACAGTTAATACAGTGAAACACCTGTAAGCTTCTCCATCGAGCCCCTCAAAAGGCCGAGAAGTCATCACCTTGTATTAATTGTCCTAAGAGGTCTATTCCTCAGATCTTTTTCTCCTCATTCTTCTATAAATACTTCTGTAGAAGATGAGAAACTGTTGGTCACTGCATATCTGTAGCATGTAAATAGTTTTCTGAAGCTGCTGTAAGCTCTGTTTGTAAGAGAAAATACCTAAGTTGAGCTGAGAAGCCTGAAGCTGTAAAGAACCATTGCACTTAAAGGTTGTAACTGGTTTGGAACATCAATACAAGCTGATTTATGGGATCCTGGTCTATGTTGACGGTGATGTTATTCTCATTCGTAACTTGTTATTTTATTTCTGTTTTCATTTTGTTTCATTTTCCACTGTAAAGAACAGTTTAAACAGGGTTAGGACCTATTGTGTATCAGTAACCTTCTCTGGCTGAGAAATCTTTATTTGAATGTTTTCTTCCAATCTGTGTTATTTAGGAATGATTTAATTCAGTTTAAACATAGGAATGCTGGCGTTCCCTCATCTGATTGTTTAGCTGAATGTCAGTCTTGAATGTTATGTTCAGTATTAGTTAAGTAGAGATGAACGCTGGAAGATATGGTGCGCCCTGGTCCTAGTTCCACTCCCAAGGACTGTCTGAATGTTTCCCTTGGAATGTGTTAAAAGCTGGCTAGTTTAGAAGCACTTACCAGATCTTAGACCATTCTGTGTTATCTTTGTGTTTCCCCTTGTTTTGTATGTTTTCTATTGAAAGTGTGTCAAATGCTGGCTAGTTTAAAAGTACTTACCAGATCCTAGTCTGCTTTCATGTCCTTCTTAAGTCTTTTTCAAAGGCTGACTGGTTTAAAAGTACTTATCAGATCCTAGGCTGCTCTTCGTTCTGCATCTGTTTAAATTCCCCTTCTTGATGTATCACTCCATTCCATAAGTAAAACTTTAAAGAGATCCTTAGACATAGATGACTTGCCCCATGGACCACTCTTGCCTCTTGCTCCTCCAATTAAAATCCTACTATGACTCCATAGCCCAATGGATTGAAGCTGTTTCTTGCCTATCTTCTTAGCTGAATCAATTTTCGCTTTCATTCATCTTCACCCTTCATTTAGACTTCCTTCACCTTCATTTATCTTTGTCCAACCAAAACAAACAAAACCCTTGTCCTTAACAACTAGCCTAAAATCACACATAAAATCAAACAAGATAAATCTTTGCACCTATTGGAGAGATCCCTCTCCGGATTCAGGAGGGCTAGATCCTAGAATCCCAAAGTTGGTTGAAACGATGTTGTTTCTGTGATTGGACTTTGCCAATCTTGCTAATTACAGATTCCTAACATGTTTGACGAAATGACTGTCATGGTTAGGCCTGGTTTGGTTAAGTCCTTGATAAAGTTTTGTATGATTAGCATTGTCTTCAAGTATTTTATCATTATGGAAAGTCTCGAAAATTTCTGGGAAATCGTTTAAAGGTTGGCCTAGAATTGTGGTTCATATCTCAAGATCGCAAGCATTGAACTGAGGATTTTGGGTCACAACCACACTCAAGCAGGCTTGTGCATGTAGTTGGAGGGTCACAACCATTATCATGTAGGATTTAGCATGTTGTTGGAACAGGGTTCCCTAAGCTGTGTTTTGATATATTTTTGTAATAGTCGATCTCACGTAGGGGTTTTCGGGTGGCTCAAAGCCCCCAATGTTTTGTAATGGGTTAACGAGTAAAACTAGGGTCTCCAAACCACGATTTGCAGAACAAATAATAAGAAAGGCTACGATGATATAAATAGATAGATATTTGGGTCTAGTAGGTAAGAAGAAGTAATATTGATGCTACATGTGAACTGTTGAGATCTATTTGGATTGTTTTGGGTAAGGAATCCTACTGGTTGTGTGCGCAAACATCCCCAGTCCTGCTGTGTGCAGACCCCACTGGCTATGTGCATAGCTGTTTTTTGGGTTGTAATTTGGTTTTTGGATACTAATGAATGCGGACTATATTTGAAGTACCTTTATGATATCTAGACTGATTGTGTTTATTACTGAAGTGCATCTATGTTATTTATTTAAGCTGTGAATGTATCTGTGATCTAGGAATTAACTGCGATTATAATGTTCTGTGATGGTAATTGATGATGCACACATGGATGCGAATTTATTTATTAGATTTGTTAATGATAGTAGCTTTGTTATGATTACTTGTTGATTGCATTGTTAGAAGTCTGATATTAGAATCGATATGTGCGAACCTGATAGTTACAATGTTGATTTACCTTAATTACCTACTCTCTCCCAGGGTGCGGAAACCTGGTTCCAGCACCCTCCCATACTACTTCGTGTGAGACATTGGCATGCGAAAGTAGCTCATTACCGAAAGGGCCAGTAGTATGGGGGTTTTTTGGCAAACCTTAACCTCTGAACATGGGTCAGGACCCCTCAGGCCAACAAATGGTTCTGTTGCTAGGACTGGGAGAATTTTGACAGAGAGATCGGGTAATGCCACGAGGCCATTAGAGACATGATTTGGAGCTCAAAGACTCGTTTGAAAGATAGATTCAAGAATTTTCTATAACGAATAATTGCAACATGAAGCTAACAACTGAAAAGTGGAAGAATAAATACATTTTCACCAAAGTATATGAAATATTCTTTGTAAATTTTGTGCACAACCTCCAGGAGTGGTTAGCAAGGCTCGTAGACTTTTAGATGTATTGGAAGGATGATCAGATTACATATTAGACTCCAGAATTGATTCAGCAGTTGGAGAAGGCTGAAAATATGGTCACCTGTACTATAGATCACTGGGTGGATAGCATGCTAGGAGGGTTTGTCATGGAATTCACAGTTGATCAATTCATATCCTATTTTGAGGCGGATCGAAGGTTCTTCAAAGGATTCCGGGGTAAGTTCCTGTGAATATTTCCATTACTAATTAAAATATTATTGTGCAAAAAGGGCATTATGTGCAACCACACCGAATGAATGACCTCTGATCAGAGCGAGAGTACAATGCAAAGTGGTAAGTATTAACGAACCAACCGAGAAGGGAATAGATCCATCTACAGTCCATGAAGAGATTCAGTTGTGCATGAAAAAAATAGTCCTCTAACGACCCCACCTTTGAGTTAGCATAATGGCAAGAACTCCCCCACACCTCCACCACCACCAGAAGAAGATATGGCCAAACACATGAATCTACCCACCTTCAAGGGTGTAAGAGATGAATATATGGACCGATTTTGGTTTATAGCAGAATCAGTATAGACTGCGCAGAATGTGTCTAGCGATGTTGTAAAGAGAGCGAAGATATACCTTGCCTTTGAGAGAAGGGCCCTGGACTGGTTTATGGGGTACGTAGCACAGCATGTGAACCCATCTATTCAAGAGATTAAGAATGCTTTAAAAAAACAATTTTGGAAGCCTAAGTCCTACTCTCAGCTAGTAACTGACTTGAAATATTTTAAACATGGACCCATTGAGTCTGTATGGGAGGTTGATTAGCGATTAAAGAAGGTTATCAGAGATGGGGAATTTCAGTATGATGATAGATAGCACAAGGAATGATTAATTTCCATGCTACTACCTCACATGCATGGACCTATGGGTCAGTAAGCGATTGAGACACAAGAGAAATACTTGGAGATTGCTATGAAGCTAAAAGTTGCACAAAGAGATGATGCCCAGTTTTGGGTGCAGCAGATCTAGGGACAACTAGGGGCAATGCACATATAAATCTAGAATATGTAGAAAGAAGGAGGAAAAGGAGCTAGCCCAGACATATGGTGCATAATATGTAGGGTGTCTAGCCACACCAAGGATCAGTGCCCTCTACTAGTGGACTACATGCAGGCTAGGGGACCCAGTCCATTGTGTCCTAAAGAGGCTGCGGGGCCAACTGGTCCGACGTTATGGTGCACTGACTAACGCATTTCCAAACTACATGATACAAACCACTTCCCCTATATTGGTGCATATGTTCCAGAATTGTAGCAACAATGGTGCCACTTCTGCTCATCTATGGAACATGACGAACATAACTAGTAGACATATCACTTAATGATAGACCGGGGAAATCTGTTCAGGGTATAGGCTGACCCTTCTTCACCACTATCTCCCTCAAGCAAAGGAGGCTCCCTATCCAGAGGAAGAGGAGGGGGAAGCGGTGGAGGCACAGGTCGGGGGAGAGGAAAATTTATCTTTTACAATTGTGGAGAAATAGGGCACTTCGCAAGGGACTATCAGAACCCTGCGTGACAATCTTGCTGATATTTTCGAAAATTGGACCATGTGATCGAAGATTATCCAGTCTTGATAGAAAAAATGTAGGAAAAACAACAGACACCAATGCAGAACGTGCAGAGGGTTAAGGTAGAACTGTGTGATGAAGGACCAAGTATTAATGTCATAATGCGTAGCGGCACAACTACTGGAGGAGATGAGGAAAAAGCCATGACTAAACCCCTTATCTGGAAAGTTTCTATCAAATAGGAAAGCTTGGACCTACAGAAGGAGAAAGAAACCTTCATCGAAGCTCGCAAAAACTTTACCAAGGATGAGGCATCTACTTCCAAGGCTGCAACAAACCTAAGGGTGAAGGAGCGAAGAATGTGGGCACTTAACCTAGCCATGCATGCAACCCCTGTGCAGTGGTGGGAAAATCATAAGGGGACATTCCATGATTGGGAGGAATGCTGCGAAATGATGATTCTACAGTTCGAACCTCCAGTTCACCTACATGTGGAGGCTTTCCTTAGCCAAGGAGATCCACGTAGGCAAGTGGCCGCATGGACAGAGGCATGGTGTGAAAGGACCATGGATGAATGGGTCCACCTACTTATCCATGCCTTGGGGTCAATTCCCACTGCATGGTATCTGGATGTAGAGGTACACCAACACACTCGCTAATGGAAGACCATACGAGACATTTTTTGGGAACGTTTGGATTGATAGGCGGAACTGAGGCATTGGCTGAAGCTTTATAGGACATTTATGCCTTGGTATTTGATGAATCATGCCCTCGTATTTATTATGGGGCACCAACTCAGGATACATAAGGCCAACATAAGGCCAAGCCTATTATGTTATGGAAAGTTAATATTGGAACATAAGGCCAACCTAAGATATCTAAAATTGGGGACTAGTGGGATGATGATACCATTGGGAAAATTACAGAACTCCTCACGGAGTACCAAGACCTATTTCCTAAAAAATTCTCAGAACTCAAAGGAATTACAGGGGACCTAGGGGTCATGCGCACCACTTTAAAACCAGATGCGCACCCTGTTAAGCAACGACCTTATCAATTGAATCCCAAGTAAAAGTAGAAATTCAGGGAAGAAATTGACAAAATGATAGCTGCAGGTATCATCAAACCAGTAGAACAGTCAGATTGGGTGAGCCCTATGGT
Source organism: Pinus albicaulis (assembly GCA_034641835.2). Taxonomy (NCBI): domain Eukaryota; kingdom Viridiplantae; phylum Streptophyta; class Pinopsida; order Pinales; family Pinaceae; genus Pinus; species Pinus albicaulis. Next base: position 270,054,339 of record CM076579.1, read on the forward strand.
GGTCCAGGAGAAAAATACTAAAGGAGAAATAAGAATATTTGTTGACATGCGCAAATTGAATGATGCCTGCATTCATGATCCCTTCCCTACTCCATTCTCTGATGAAATTCTCGATAGTGGGGGAGGGCAGGAAGCATACTCCTTCACTAACGGGTTCTCGGGCTACCATCAGATCAGGATCTCACCTAAATATCGCAAAAAAACTACGTTCTCTACTGATTAGGGATCCTTCCAATACACCGTCATGCCGTTTGGGCTCAAGAATGCCCCTGCTATATTTTCGTGGGTGGTGGTCGTAGTATTCAAGGAATTCATCCACTAGTTATTGGAGGTATATTTTGATGATTATACAGTATTTGGTTTGGTAAAGAATCACGTCTCGAACCTATGCATGATGTTGGACGTCTATAGAAAGCACTAGATTTCCCTGAATATTAAGAAGTGCATATTTTGCGTACCCTTCGGAATCTTGCTAGGCCACATAGTCTGTCGGCAAGGACTGATGGTTGACCCCGCCACAGTAGCCGTTATTATCAACCTAGCAGTCCCTACATCTGAGAAACAGTTGCGTTCTATCCTTGGACATATAGGCTACTACAGGAAGGTCATTCAAGGGTATGCACTGATCACAACACCCCTGGAGAAGTTGCTAAAGAAGGACGTTTCATTTTTTTGGGATGTGGAGTGTCGAAAGAGCTTTGGGTTACCTAAGGAGAAGATGGTATCTGCACCTATTCTCATATTTATTGATTGGGTAAAGGTTTTTCATGTCCATGTAGATGCTTCAGGAATCACCCTGGGAGTTGTCCTGATGCACCCTGCGAAAGGGGACATCGACCGCCGAGTTTCATTTTCTAGTAGAAAAATTTCTAGTGCGAAACACAAATACTCCACTACTAAGTGCGAGGGGCTGGCCATGGTATACGCCCTGTAGAAATACCAACATTATCTGTTAGGAGGGTACTTCAAGATGTTCACAGATCACTCATATTTGAAGTACCTAGTGAATAAGCCTGTGTTGGGGGGGAATATTTTCCGATGGTTGCTACTATTTCAAGAATATGGCTTTGAGATCATCGTGAAGCTAGGGAAACCAAATGTTGGGCTAGACCACTTATCTCGAATCAAGAGTGGTGAAGAAACGACCAACCTAGAAAAAGGACTACCCAATGCGCAACTATTTTCTATTAAGGTGGTTGATGCGCACTTCATTGACATCATCCACTTCTTAACTATGGGGATGGCATCTGCGGAATATTTGGCACAACAGAAAAAGAGCTGGTAACCCGTGCAATGGACTTTACCCTCATAACAGATGAATTTTATAAGCTAGGAGCTTATGAGGTACTGCGAAGATACATTATGGAACATGAAAGGCAGGCCATCTTGGCAGAAGCCCACGACAGCGTAGCAGGATGTCACTACGGAGGGAAAGAAATGGCGCAGAACATTTTGAGAGATGGGCTATGGTGGGCCACACTGCATAGTGACTCTCATGACTATTGTAAAGCCTGTGACACATGCCAAAGGACAGGAAGACCATCTTGCAGAGATGAAATTCCCTTGTATCCGCAGATGGCCCTACAAACGTTTGAAAAATGGGCCATAGACTTCGTTGGGCCCATCAACCTGCCAGGAAAGAAGATAGGTGCCTGCTACATCATTAATGCAGCTAATTATGTAACCAAATGTGCTGAAGCGCAAGCTGTAAAGGATTGTACCACAGACACCACTACTCACTTTATTTTTGAACATATCCTAGCCAGGCTTGGTTGTCTAAAGGTCTTGATGAGTGATAGAGGTACGCATTTTGTTAATGAGACAAAACAGGATTTGACTGAAGAATTTCAAATCCACTACGCCAAAAGTACCCCATATCACCCACAGGCGAACGAAACTGTGGAAGCTTTTAATAAAATTCTGGAACAGGGGCTGACAAAGATCTGCAATGTTGAGCAAAGTGATTGGGACGTGCGTATCTCATCGGTCCTTTGGGCCCATCGAACCACCTGCACGAAATTGACCAGGAAACAACATTTTGAATCGTTTATGGAAATGAGGCTATTATGCCCATGGAATATATCGTTCCTAGCCTGTGCATCGCACACATTACCAACATAGTAGAGCCTAATATTATGGAGGATCGCTTAGCACAGCTCGTTGCCTTGGAGGAAAATCGATTCATTGCTAACTTTCATAAGCAAGTTCAAAAGGCCAGGGAAAAAGCATGGCATGATCGACATATTCAGAACAAGAGCCTTTTGGAGGGAAAATTGGTCCTGCTATATGATATCTAGTTTTTAAAGCACTTGGGGAAGTTCTGTCAGCACTGGCTAGGTCCCTATATGGTATAGGAAATCACTAACAAGGGAGTTGTCCGATAAGCTACACTATGCGGTGACATTGTACCAGGGTATGTTAATGGCAGCCATCTCAAACTGTACAGGATCAAATGACTATATGGTCGGTGTAGCTGTATTGGGTGGCGTACACGTAGGCAGGAGGAACAACGTAGGCAAGCCTATTATACATGTTGGGGTCAATCGTAGGTTTGGAAGCCCGAGGAGGTGCGCTGGGATCGTAGGGGTCGATCACAGGTCTGGAGGCCCAGGGAGGTGCAATGGGTGCAAAGGGGCAATACATAGCTACAAAAACTAGCCGTTGGAATAGTAAAACTAGGTAAAAACCAAATTTTACCATTGGAAGGAGCGAGCAGTCAGCAATTAATGAGGCGATTTTGAAATATTTTTTACCGTTTTCTTGATGGTAAGTTTTTGATAAGCCTCCTACAACTGTTGGTTGATATCCAAGGCTATAAAAGTATAAGGGTAGATTAAAAGTGGGTTCCATGCATCTTGAACATTTTGTGCTTTCCAAAATTCTGTGACTATCACGCTCTGTTAATGTCTGAGCAAGCTACCCCTTCTGATAGTAGCAATCCTAGATTTATCTTCTGACTGAGAATGATTGCAACTAACCTGGTTGAATCATCGCAGACCATGGTATCCACTGATGAATTATTGGAGGTCACCCCAGAATTTGAAGAGGTTGTGTCCACACTAACCAAGGGGAAGCGGGTTGAGAAAAAGAAGGGTAAAGGGAAAGGCCAGGAGCAAGGGCAAGGGAGGGCTGCAAAATAGGGTGGAGGGAAGCCACACACCTCCCCTTGGAATATGAAGTCCCCTCGAATGGTGCCCCATGCATGTTTTCCTAACCCATCAAAGAGACCTATGTCTTCTCAGGAAGAGTCCCAGATCGCTAAATAGATCACTTGGCTCCCACCCTATGTCTGGCCTCGTTGGCCCATGGTGCGCACACCTAAGAACCTTGAAGGAATGCGCACGTACCTTCAAATGCCACTGATTCCAGGCGAGGTACCCATAACTGGAGAATCCTTGGAAAAATCCATTCGATAAAATTTGACGATCATGACCTAGCCAACCTGGAGGCCTTCCCAGAATTGGCACCTGAATTATACCTTGAAAGAGTACTAGAATATGACATGCTTCGGGTCATCCCAATGTTGTGGGAACATGGGCTAGCAAAATCGGGTTTACTAAACTTGTTCTGAATGCCTCATTTTGGTCGGTATAGTATAACTGACCGAGTTGTGCGATAGCTGCTAGCCCTAATCCATGACGACAGCTTATGGATCTGGGATCACATTTCCATTTATGCTACCCTCATTCACCGTATTACTGGTCTACTCATGGAAGGGCTAAATCCCATGGAGCGCATTGGTAAGAAGTTTGAGCAGCAGATCACCGATAAGGTGCACGATGACTACAATGTTGAGCGGGATACTAGGGGGTTCCTAATTAACACCATCATTGACCTCAGAGCGTGCATGGGTACCTTGTTGCTGGCATGTGAAATGATGCACAAGTGCTAGGTTGCGACCATCCCCGCTTATTTCATTTAGCTGGCTGGCCACTACGAAAAAGGGGTCTGCTTCAAGTATTCCCAGTTTCTTTGCAACAAATTCTTGGAGAATATGCGTGAGGCAAAGGATCATGGAAGGGAATTCTGCTACTCTTGGCTACTTCTCCTCATCACGTTGGTTGCATGGGAAGCCCCCAAAGACTCTATCCTGCCTGAGCTCGAGCCATACATGTGTGAGGGGACGCGATACGCGAATTTGTGGTGCTCAAAGGTTGAGCAACGCATTGATAATAAATTCTTCTCAGTCCTATTTCAAAGCAGGCTTGCAGCAACAATCCACTCCGAGCCCCACTTGTCACCGGCCATCTGCGACAATTACAAGAGCATATCAACGTTCCAGGTTACAGTGCACAATGTGCATATCTTGGGCCTTGAGGATCCAGTCTTGGATTTTGGGTCACAACGACACTCAAGCAGGCTTCTGCATGTAGTTGGAGGGTGACAACCATTATCATGTAGGATTTTGCATGTTGTTGGAACGGGGTTCCCTAAGCTGCGTTTTGATATATTTTTTTAATATTCGATCTCACGTAGGGGTTTTCGGGTGGGTCAAAGCCCCCAATGTTTTGTAATGGGTTAAAGAATAAAACTAGGGTCTGAAAACCACGATTTGCAGAACAACGGATAACAAAGGCTATGATGATATAAATAGATAGATAGTTGGGTCTATTAGGTAAGAAGAAGTAATATTGATGTTACATTTGAACTGTTGAGATCTATTTGGGTTGTTTTGGGTAAGGAATCCTACCAGTTGTGTGCGCAAACATCCCCAGTCCTGCTGTGTGCAGACCCCGCTGGCTATGTGCACAGCTATTTTTTGGGTTGTAATTTGGTTTTTGGATACTAATGAATGCGGACTATATTTGAAGTACCTTTATGATATCTAGAATGATTTTTTTTATTACTGAAGTGCATCTGTGTTATTTATTTAAGCTGTGAATGTATCTGTGATCTAGGAATTAACTGTGATTATAATGTTCTGTGATGGTAATTGATGATGCGCACATGGATGCGAATGTATTTATTAGATTTGTTAATGATAGTAGCTTTGTTATGATTAATTTTTGATTGTACTGTTAGAAGTCTGATAATAGAATCGATCTGTGCGAACCTGATAGTTACAATGCTGATTTACCTTAATTACCTACTCTCTCCCAGGGTGCGGAAACCTGGTTCCAGCACCCTCCCATACTACTTCGTGTGAGACATTGGCCTGCGAAAGTAGGTCATTTCCAAAAGGGCCAGTAGTATGGGGGTTTGTTGGAAAACCTTAACCTCTGAACATGGGTTGGGACCCCTCAGGCCAACAAATGGTTCCATTGCTAGGACTGGGAGCATTTTGACAGAGAGATCGGGTAATTCCACGAGGCCATTGGAGACCTGAGTTGGAGCTCAAAGACTGGTTTGAAAGATAGATTCAATAATTTTCTGTAACAAATAATTGCAACATGAAGCTAATAACTGAAAAGTGGAAGAATAAATACATTTTCACCAAAGTATATGAAATATTCTTTGTAAGTTTTGTGCACAACCTCTAGGAGTGATTAGCAAGGCTTGTAGACTTTTAGATGTGTTGGAAGGACGATCAGATTACACAGTGGACTCCGGAATTGATTCAGCAGTTGGAGAAGGCTGACAATATGGTCACCCGTACTATAGATCACTAGGTGGATAGCATGCTAGGAGGGTTTGTAATGGAATTCACAGTAGATCAGTTCATATCCTATTTTGAGGCAGATCAAAGGTTCTTCAAAGGATTCTAGGGTAAGTTCCTGCGAATATTTCCATTACTAATTAAAATATTATTGTGCAAAAAGGGAATTATGTGAAACCACACCGAATGAATGACCTTTGATCAGAGCGAGAGTACAATGCAAAGTGGAAAGTATTAACGAACCAACTGAGAAGGGGATAGATCCATCTATATTCCATGAAGAGAGTCAGTTGTGTGCGTAGAAAATAGTCCTCCAGCGACGCCACCTTTGAGTTAACATAATGGAAAGAACTCCGCCACACCTCCACCACCACCAGAAGAAGATATGGCCAAACACATGAATCTACCCACCTTCAAGGGTGTAAGAGATGAATATATGGACCAATTTTGGTTTATAGTAGAATCAGTATGGACTGCGCAGAATGTGTCTAGCGATGTTGTAAAGAGAGCGAAGCTATCCCTTGCCTTTGAGAGAATGGCCCTGGACTGGTCTATGGGGTACGTAGCACAGCATGTGAACCCATCTATTCAAGAGATTAAGAATGCTTTAAAACAACAATTCCGGAAGCCTAGGTCCTACTCTCAGCTAGTAACTGACTTGAAATATTTTAAACACAGACCCATTGAGTCTGTATGGGAGGTTGATTATCGATTAAAGAAGGTTATCAGAGATGGGGAATTTCAGTATGATGATAGATAGCACAAGGAATGATTCATCGCCATGCTACTACCTCACTTGCATGGACCTATGGGTCAGTAAGCGATTGAGACACAAGAGAAAGGCTTGGAGATTTTTATGAAGCTAAAAGTTGCACAAAGAGATGATGCCCAGTTTGGGGTGCAGCAGATCTAGTGACAACTAGAGGCAATGCACATATAAATCTAGAATCTGTAGAAAGGAGGAAAAGGAGCTAGCCCAGACATATGGTGCATAAGATGCAGGGTGTCTAGCCACACGAAGGATCAGTGCCCTCTACTGGTGGACTACATGTAGGCTGGGGGACCCAATCCATTGTGTCCTAAAGAGGCTGCGGGGCCAGGTGGTCCGACATTATGGTGCACTGACTAACACGTTGCCAAACTACATGATACCAACCACTGCCCCTATATTGGTGCGTATGTTCCAGAATTGTAGCAACAATGGTGCCGCTTCTGCTCATCTGTGGAACATGACGAACATAATTGGTAGACATATTAGTTAATGATAGACCGGGGAAATCTATTTAGGGTATGGGCTGACCCTTCTTCACCACTATCTCCCTCAAGCAAAGGAGGCCAGAGGCAGAGGAGGGGGAAGCGGTGGAGGCACAGGTCGAGGGAGAGGAAAATTGATCTTTTACAATTGTGGAGAAATAGGGCACTTTGCAAGGGACTGTAAGAACCCTACGTGACAATCTTGCTGATATTTTCGAAAATTGGACCATGTGATCGAATATTATCCAGTCTTGATAGAGAAAATGTAGAAAAAAAAACAAACACCAATGCAGAATGTGCAGAGGGTTAAGGTTGAACCGCGTGATGAAGGACCAAGTATTAATGTCATAATGCGTAGCGGCACAACTACTGGAGGAGATGAGGAAAAAGCCACAAATGAACCCCTTATTTGGAAAGTTGCTATAAAATAGGAAAGCTTGGACCTAAAAAAGGAGAAAGAAACTTTCATCGAAGCTCGCAAATAATTTACCAAGGATGAGGCATCTACTTCCAAGGCTACAACAAACCTGAGGGCGAACGATGAATTTAAACTATTCCTACAAGCATGTATGAAGTTGCTACGCAACCAGAAGGTAGTAAAGAATCTTCAAACACTGATAGACAGCTGCACAGAAAGAACTGACCCTCCTACAGGGGTTAGATATGTTCACAAACTGTACAAGCACAAGCAGCACACTAGGCGGGAAATGTGGCTAATAGCGCAGATTGGCGACTATGAAATGGATCAAGTCATCCTGGATCTGGGATCGAATTCGAACGTCCTTCCCAAGAAAACATGGTAGTGGATGGGAGAAACTAAGCTATAATGGTCTACTGTATAGCTGCACATGGCTAACCAACAGAAAATCATACCATTGGGGAGCCTATCAAAGATTATGGTAGATATCGCAGGAGTTAAGGTACGCATAGATTTTGAAGTAATTTATATTGTGGAAGATGTGGACCCTTGGCCTGCACTCCTAGGACTGGATTAGGTGATAGACATGGGAGGCATTATAACCTTCAAGAAAAAGAGCATGGTTTTTTAGAATGAGGGTACGAGAGTGATAGTCCCTGTAGACCCTATGGAAGGAGAGCGATATACAGAACCAGTGCGCGAATAAGACGACATGGATCAAATTTATAAACTAATCGCTCGGTATGAGGATTGGATTAATCCTATAGCTAATGGTGTGCTTTGCTAGGAGAAAGGCAATGAATGCCTCTATGACTCCGATGGGAAGATAGAAAATTGGCAGAATTGGTTACATGATGTATCTGTGCTATGATGTCTTAGGATCACAAAGAGTTTCTGGTGTATCTCCTCAGAGGTAAGAGAACTACCCTACTTTTATGGTTCTCGTATTATTAGGGATTTTTTGTGAACATTTGAAGCTGAAGTCCCAAGGGAGCGAAGAATGTGGGCACTTAACCTAGCCATGAACGCAACCCATTTGCAGTGGTGGGAAACTCATAAGGGGACGTTCCATGATTGGGAGGAATGTCGCGAAATGATTATTCTATAGTTCAAACCTCCGGTTCACCTACATGTGGAGGCTTTCCTTGGCCAAGGAGATCCACGCAGGCACGTGGCCGCATGGACGGAGGCATGGTGTGAAAGGACCATGGATGAATGGGTCCACCTATTTATCCATGCCTTGGGGTCAATTCCCACTACATGGTATCTGGATGCAGAGGTACACCAAAACACCCGCTAATGGAAGACCATACGAGACATTTTTTGGGAACGTTCGGATTGATAGGTAGAACTGAGGCATTAGCTGAAGCTTTGTAGGACATTTATGCATTGGTATTTGATTAATCATGCCCTCGTATGGAGTATGGGGCATCAAATCAGGATACACAGATGCAGGATATTGTCAACTTCCGCAATCTATCAATGGAGGAATGCGATCAAGACCTGCGAAATATAACTATCCCAGAATCAGAGGGTGAGTGCGTAGATGCTGGACCCTCGCTGCAAACCGTTGATGTGACCAAGCCTATTAAGTTATGCAGAGTTAATATTGGAACATAAGGCCAACCTAAGCTATCTAAAATTGGGGACTACTGGGATGATGATACCGTTGGGAAAATCGCAAAAATCCTCACGGAGTACCAGGACCTATTTCCTAAAAAAATCTCAGAACTCAAAGGAATTACAGGGGACCTAGGCGTCATGCGCATCACTTTAAAACCAGATGCGCACCCTATTAAGCAACGACCTTATCAATTGAATCCCAAGTATAAGTAGAAATTCAGGGAAGAAATTGACAAAATGATACCCGCACGTATCATCAAACCGGTAGAACAGTCAGATTGGGTGAGCCCTATGGTGGTCCAGGAGAAAAACACTAAAGGAGAAATAAGAATCTTTGTTGACATGCGCAAATTGAATGATGCCTGCATGCATGATCCCTTCGCTACTCCATTCTCTGATGAAATTATCGATAGTGGGGGAGGGCAGGAAGCGTACTCCTTCACTAACGGGTTCTCGAGCTACCATCAGATCAGGATCTCACCTAAATATCGCAACAAAACTACGTTCACCACTGATTGGGGATCCTTCCAATACACTGTCATGCTGTTTGGGCTCAAGAATGCCCCTGCTATATTTTCGTGGGTGGTGGTCGTAGTATTCAAGGAATTCATCCACTAGTTCTTGGAGGTATATTTTGATGATTATACAGTATTTGGTTTGGTAAAGAATCATTTCTCGAACCTACGCATGATGTTGGACGTCTATAGAAAGCACTAGATTTCCCTGAATATTAAGAAGTGCATATTTTGCGTACCCTTCAGAATCTTGCTAGGCCACATAGTCTGTCAGCAGGGACTGATGGTTGACCCCGCCACAGTAGCCGTTATTATCAACCTAGTAATCCCTACAACTGAGAAACAGTTGCGCTCTATCCTTGGACATATAGGCTACTACAAGAAGGTCATTCAAGGGTATGCACTGATCACAACACCCCTGGAGAAGTTGCTAAAGAAGGGTGTTTCGTTTTTTTGGGATGTGGAGTGTCGAAAGAGCTTTGGGTTACTCAAGGAGAAGATGGTATCTGCACCTATTCTCATATTTTATGATTGGGAAAAGGTTTTTCATGTCCATGTAGATGCTTCAGGAATCACCCTAGGAGTTGTCCTGATGCACCCTGCGGAAGGGGACATCGACCATCCAGTTGCATTTTCTAGTAGAAAACTTTCTAGTGCGGAACGCAAATACTTCACTACTGAGTGTGAGGGGCTGGCCATGGTATACGCCCTGTAGAAATACCGACATTATCTGTTAGGAGGGCACTTCAAGATTTTCACAGATCACTCATATTTGAAGTACCTAGTGAATAAGCTTATGTTGGGGGGGAATATTTTCCGATGGTTGCTACTATTTCAAGAATATGGCTTTGAGATCATCGTGAAGCTGGGGAAAATAAATGTTGGGCTAGACCACTTATCTCGAATCAAGAGTTGTGAAGAAACGACCAACCTAGAAAAAGGACTACCCAATGCGCAGCTATTTTCTATTAAGGTGGTTGATGCGCACTTCATTGACATCATCCACTTCTTAACTACGGGGATGGCATCTGCGAAATATTTGGTACAACAGAAAAAAGATCCGGTAACCTACGCAACGGACTTTACCATCATAGCAGTAGAATTGTATAAGATAGGAGCTCATGAGGTACTGGAAAGATACATTCTGGAACATGAAAGGCAGGCCATCTTGGCAGAAGCCCACGATAGCGTAGGAGGATGTCACTACGGAGGGAAAGAAATGGCGCAGAATATTTTGAGAGATGGGCTATGGTGGCCCACACTGCATAGTGACTCTCATGACTATTGTAAAGCCTGTGACACATGCCAAAGGACAGGAAGACCATCTTACAGAGACGAAATGCCCTTGTTACCGCAGATGGCCCTGCAAACCTTTGACAAATGGGCCATAGACTTCGTTGGGCCCATCAACCTGCCAGGAAAGAAGACAAGTGCCCGCTACATCATTAATGCAGCTAATTATGTAGCCAAATGTGCCGAAGTGCAAGCTGTAAAGGATTGTACCACAGACACCACTACTCACTTTATTTTTGAACATATCCTAGCCAGGCTTGGTTGTCTAAAGGTCTTGATGAGTGATAGAGGTACGCATTTTGTTAATGAGACAATACAGGCTTTGACTGAAGAATTTCAAATCCACCACACCAAAATTACCCCATATCACCCACAGGTGAACGAAACTATGGAAGCTTTTAATAAAATTTTGGAACAGGCGCTGACAAAGATCTGCAATGTCGAGCAAAGTGATTGGGACGTTCGTATCTCGTCGGTCCTTTAGGCCCATCGAACCACCTGCACGAAATTGACTAGGAAACACCATTTTGAATGGTTTATGGAAATGAGGCTATTATGCCCATGGAATATATTGTTCCTAGCCTGTGCATCGCACACATTACCAACATAGTAGAGCCTAATATCATGGAGGATCGCTTAGCGCAGCTCGTTGCCTTGAAGGAAAATCGATTCATTGCTAACTTTCATAAGCAAGTTCAAAAGGCCAGGGAAAAAGCATGGCATGATCAACATATTCAGAAGAAGAGCCTTTTGGAGGGCGAATTGGTCCTGTTATATGATATCCAGTTTGTAAAGCACTTGGGGAAGTTCCGTCAGCACTGGCTAGGTCCCTATATGGTATAGGAAATCACTAACGGGGGAGTTGTCCGGTTAGCTACACTATGCGGTGACATTGTACCAGGGTATGTTAATGGAAACCATCTCAAACCGTATAGGATCAAATGACTATATGGTTGGCGTAGCTGTATTGGGTGGCATACACGTAGGCAGGAGGAACAACATAGGCAAGCCTGTTATACATGTTGGGGTCAATCATAGGTTTGGAAGCCCGAGGAGGTGCGCTAGGATCGTAGGGGTTGATCACAGGTCTGGAGGCCTAGGGAGGTGCACTGGGTGCACAGGGGAAATACATAGCTACAAAAACTAGCCGTTGGAATAGTAAACCTAGGTAAAAACCAAATTTTACCATTGGAAGGAGCGAGCAGTCAGCAATTAATGAGGCAATTTTGAAATATTTTTTACCGTTTTCTTGATGGTAATTTTTTGATAAGCCTCATACAATTGTTGGTCGATATCCAAGGATATAAAAGTAGAAGGGTGGATCAGAAGTGGGTTCCATGCATCTTGAACATTTTGTGCTTTCCAAAATTCTGTGACTATTACGCTATGTTAATGTCTGGGCAAGCTACCCCTTCTGATAGTAGAAATCTTGGATTTATCTTCTGACCAAGAATGATTGCAACTAACCTGGCTAAATCGTCACAGACCATGGTCTCCACTGATGAAGTATTGGAGGTCACCCCAGAATTTGAAGAGGTTGTGTCCACACTAACCAAGGGGAAGCAAGTTGAGAAAAAGAAGGGTACAGGGAAAGGCCAGGAGCAAGGGCAAGGGAGGGCTGTAAAATAGGGTGGAGGGAAGCCACACACCTACCCTTGGAATGTGAAGTACCCTCAAATGGTGCCCTATGCATGTTTTCCTAACCCATCAAAGAGACCTATGTCTTCTCAGGAAGAGTCCCAGATCGCTAAATAGATAACTTGGATACCACCCTATGTCTGGCCTCGTCGGCCCATGGTGCACACACCTAAGAACCTTGAAGGAATGCGCACGTACCTTCAAATGCCATTGATTCCAGGCGAGGTACCCATAACTGGATAATCCTTTGGAAAAATCCATTCGATAAAATTTGACGATCACGACCTGGCCAACCTGGAGGCCTTCCCAGAATTGGAACCTGAATTATACCTTGAAAGAGTACTAGAAGATGACATGATTTGGGTCATCCCAATGCTGTGGGAACATGGGCTAGCAAAATCGGGTTTACTAAACTTGTTGTGAATGCCTCATTTTGGTCGGTATAGTATAACTGACCAAGTTGTGCGATAGTTTCTAGCCCTAATCCATGACGACAGCTTATGAATCTGGGATCACATTTCCATTTATTCTACCCTCATTCATTGTATTACTAGTCTACCCATGGAAGGGCTGAATCCCATGGAGCGCATTGGTAAGAAGTTTGAGCAGCAGATCACCGATAAGGTGCACGATGACTACAATGTTGAGCAGAATACTAGGGGGTTCCTAATTAACACCATCATTGACCTCAGAGCGTGCATGGGTACCTTGTTGCTGGCATGTGAAATGATGCACAAGTGCCAGGTTGTGACCATCCCCGCTTATTTCATTTAGCTGGTCGGCCACTACGAAAAAGGGGTCTGCTTCAACTATTCCCAGTTCCTTTGCAACAAATTCTTGGAGAATGTGCGTGAGGAAAAGGATCATGGAAGGGAATTCTGCTACTCCTGGCTACTTCTCCTCATCACGTTGGTTGCATGGGAAGCCCCCAAAGACTCGATCCTCCCTGAGCTCAAGCCAGACATGTGTGAGGGGATGTGATACGTGAATTTGTGGTGCTCAAAGGTTGAGCAAAGCATTGAGGATAATAAAGTCTTCTCAGTCCTATTTCAAAGCAGGCTTGCAGCAACAATCCACTCCCAGCCACACTTGTCACCAACCATCTGCGACAAGTACAAGAGCATCTCAACGTTCCAGGTTACAATGCACAATGTGCATATCTTGGGCCTTGAGGATCCAGCATGGGTATCACTGCCATATATGGTCACCGATGAGGAAATCGGCCAACTCATTTCCACTTGGCCACCACATTGGAGACTAGGCTTCAAATTAGGTACAAATGACACTGCAGGAACAAGCACCAAGAACTCCACCCCACCTGATAAAACTAAAGAGACAGAAGGACATGGCAAGGATGTCGAGAAGGGTGTGGAGCCAAAATCGCAGCAGGATCTGAACACAAAGGGTTTGGATGCACAGGGTGCTGATTCCCCATGTGGTACAAAATGGACCGCCGACCCTCTCAAGCGCCAACACAAGAAACGATGGGCTACAAGGCCCGGAAGGGAGACCGAAGTTACTTTGATGGAGGAAGACCTAGAGCATATTGTAGACGTAGTTACCCTTGCCTCAGAAGATAAATGGTTGGCCTTGGAAGAGTAGCAGAAATCCATGGTCACTACACTACAGTCTGAGCTCCGAGCTCTGCACCTCAAAACGATACCCTGCAGACAAGCATGATTCAGGCGAGGACGGCCCCAGCAACTAGCAGTGAACTGTTCATCACATCTAAAATCCACCTCTGCTCCCTGCCCAATGCAGCAGTCATCTTGAGCCCACTTGCCTTAGGTACGCAAGTCTAGGCCTGTGTAGAAGTGCAACTGGATTTGGCCCGACTTCTGCACGAACCGATGCAGGTCCTCCACACCACCCTCTTCGAGGAGATCCATCATAGAGATCGTCGAGTACATCAAAAACTCAGAACAACTGAACAGACAATGGTCTACAAGCCCCGGAAGGAAGATCGAAGTTAATTTGATGGAGGAAGACTTGGAGCATATCGCAGACGTAGTTACCCTTGCCTCAGAAGATAAATGGCTGGCCTTGGAAGAGCAACAAAAAACCACAGTCACTGTGCTCCAGTCTGAACTCCAATCTCTGCAGCTCAAAACTGACACCCTACAGACAAGCATGATTCAGGAAAGGATGGACCCAACAACCAGCAGTGAATTGGTCATCACATCTGAAAGATACCTCTGCTCCCTGCCCAATGTAGTAGTCCTCTTGAGCCCGCCTGCGTTAGGTGCGCAAGTCCAGGCCTTCACAGAAGTGCAATTGGATTTGGCATGGCTTCCACACGAACCGCTGCAGGTCCTCCACATCACCCTCTTCGAGGAGATCTAGCATAGATACCATCAGGTGCATCAATAGCTCATCATAGCTGAAAATATGATCGTGGAAAAAACCGCCGAGGTGTCCCAGGTGCAGGTTGCATGCACCCTTGTCGCCACATAGCAGACCGAGTTGGAACATCTAATCAACAGGCTATGCGTAGATGTAAATGAGGATATCCCAACTTCTTCTACCCCCTAGTCCAATATTAAGGGGCTTATTGCAACCCTAAATTCTTGTAGGACTGAGTTTCAGACTATCAAGACAGAGATGGAGCAGCAGATTACTCCCTTTCAGGCCAAATTCCAGTGAGAAACTTCACCTGAGGTAAGAGCCCAACAAGCTTTTTTGGTCATAGAAGCCACCAATTCCATTACAGCTCAGATCTCTCAGGGCACATAATTGGTGGAAACAGCTATGCAACTATGGTCTAAGGTGCAGCGCGATCCTCTCCTGCACGAATTTACTCAAGAACTGTGTTAGAAGGAGGAAGAGTTTGAGGAGCTAGAAGCTAATTTGTCTACTTTGATCCCAGTTCAACGCCTGGAAAAACTACGTACTAGCCACACACTTAGAGATGAAATTGAGGAGCTCCGCCACAAAAATAAGGTTCTTAGTGACCACCTCAAGCCATAGGCCGACGAAGCCCTCAAGCTATCTCAGGAAGTGGATGTTGTTGTTAAACAACTGAACCAGACCCTGGAAAGTGTCACTACTGCTACCAAAGGTCCAACTTCACATAAGTTGGTGGATATTGCATAGAACACTGCTACGCAGAGTGAAGGGGTGCTTCCCCCTCTGGTTGATGCAATCAAGTAGCTTCAGGCGAAGATGCAAACCCCACGGCCGCTGTGACTCGGGACGAGTCAAAAAATTGTGTTGGGGGCTTGTTGGAATGGGATTCCATAAGATTTTTTTTTGATATATTTTTGTAATATTCGGTCTTGCATAGGGGTTTTTGGGCAGGTCAAAGCCCCCAATGTTTTTTAATGGGTCAAAGGGTAAAACTAGGGTCTGAAAACCACGGTTTGCAGACCATCGGATAACAAAGGCTACGATGATATAAATAGATAGATAGTTGGGTCTAGTAGGTAAGAAGAAGTAAGATTGATGCTACATGATAATTGTTGAGACCTGTTCAGTTTGTTTTGGGTAAAGACTCCTACTGGCTGTGTGCATGGAGATCCTCAGTCTTGTTGTGTGTTGACCTCGCTGACTGTGTGCGTGTGCTGTGCTTTGGGTTGTAATTGGGTTTTTGGATACTAATGAATGCAGACTATATTTGAAGTATCTTTATGATATCTAGACTAATCGTGTTTATTCCTAATGTGAATATGTGTTATTTATTTAAGCTACGAATGTATCTGCGATCTAGGAATTAGCTGTGATTATAATGTTCTGTGATGGTAATTGATGATGCACACATGGATGTGAATGTATTGATCAGATCTATTAATGATAGTAGATTTGTTATGATTACTTACTGATTGTACCATTAGAAGCCTGCTAATAGAATCGATCTGTGTGAACCTGATAGTTACAACGTCGATCTTCCTTAATTACCTACTATCTCCCAAGGTGTGGAAACTTGCTTCTAGCACCCTCCCATACTACTTCGGGTGAGACCTTGACCCGCGATAGTAGGTCATTTCCGAAAGGGCCAGTATTATAGGGGTTTTTTGGCAAACCTTAACCTCCGAACCTGGGTCAAGACCCCTCAACCAACACATGCGGTTTGGGTGTTAGGTCACTAAAAACGTAGTCAAGCTCAGGATTTGGTCACCGAGGGAGGTCATTTGGCCTAGACTATCTTATAAGCCCTCTAGAGTGTTATTTTGTGGTTAGTAAGTTCCATGTCAGCCCCACTTCCATTACTGAAGTGTTGAGCTTGGGTCATGTCATAGTAACTCTTCGTCTCAGGGTTACCTTGGCACACCAGTGAAATTGGGTAAATGTGGGAGGGGTGGTTACAGATTGGTATCAGAGCTCCAAGGTTCAACACTTAGACTAGATGGGTAGAATTTGATTTTCATGCATGAATTTTCATGGTTATAGTTTTCATCCATGAGGCCATTATATGTAGTTTTTGTTATCATGCATGATGTTGATAAATTGATATGATTATGCATATACATGTATCCTGCTAATTTGGAGTTATTTTGCAGATGAGATAACCTCCCATGAACTTCACTAAGGTATGTCGATTATGTTTATTTTTAGTTTATTAGACACGATATGCTTGGAGGAAGAAGAAGATTAGATATAACTACCAAAATGGTGGATTACAGTTCATTGGGCTCTCCTTATAGATCATATAAGTAGCATAGAGTTGATTATTCTCCTGACATAGTAGATACCTTGAGAAGTTTAAACGCATAAATCAAAAGTTGCAAGGAAGATAATGAAAATTTTAAGCACTTTTATTTTTAATCAAAGTGTATCACTGAGTCTAAGAAGGTTTGGAAAGGGAATGACAAGACTAAAGGAAAGTGGCCATTGGAGCGAGGAAGGCCTTAGGATGTAGGTGCGAAGGAAAAATTTTCTCTTTAAAACAAGTTTAGTGTAGTTGAGAAGGGACATGGGTATAATCCTGGAGAGCAAAATAATATGGATAGTGGCAAGGAACCATTGCAACATTGGATATGTGGCAAGAATCATCGCAAGAATTACTATCAATTGTATCAGTGTGGTAGACCTCAGATCTATAGTGCTTAAGAGGCATAAATAGTTAGGGATGTTGGATAGAGTATTCCTCGAATCTATGAAGCATTTAATAAAAAGTAGGTGGATTACCATAAATCCATTATCAATATGGAAGGTAAGCTCTCTGATCGAGTTGTTTCCATTTTTCTTGACCTTGGATCAAATTATAGTTATGCTAACCCTGACTTGGTGGATAAGTGTGGTTTGAGAAAAGAGCTGCATGTAGATTCTTGGTTTTTCTAGTTGGCTACAGGTACTAAGAAAAGATTTCATAATTGGGTAAGAAATGTTTCATTTGAGCTGAATGGTATGCCTTCATCATCACATCTAAATGTGTTTCTATTAGGTCCGTACAATATGTTGTTGGGTATGTATTGGATGTACCTTCATAGGACTAAGGTGGATTATTAAGATAAGGCTACTGAGTGCTTGGATGATGATGGAGATAAGATAATATTGTATTGTAATAATAAGCCTACATTAGTGAGAATGGTAACAGTTATGCAAGAAAAGTGCAGTTGCAGGAAAGGGTGTGTATTGTTTTCAATGCATGTTTCCAGTGATAAAGGTAAGGATGTTGAGGATGCAAAAGTATTGAAGAGGTATCTGGTTTTGTAGTAGCTTTAGGATCTATTTCCAACAGATATTTCAGTGTTACTACTTCATATGGAAGTGTACTTTTTTATTGAGTTGGTACCAGGAGCAACACTGACATCAAAGGAACCTTGTAGGATGAGCACTCCAGATCTCGTGGAATTGAATTTCTGGTTGAAGGAAATTTTTGACAAAGGATACATTAAGCCAAGTGTGTCACCTTAGGGTGCACCATTATTGTTTGTGAAGAAGAAGGATGGTAATCTCAGGTTATGCAATAAATTACATGTAGTCGAACAAGGTGACAATCAAGAACATGTATCTGTTACCAAGGATCGATGATTTATTTGATTAGATGAAGGGAGAAATAATGATCTTGAATATTTATTTGAGATCACAATATCATCGGTTATGTATAAAAGAAGAGGAAATCTACAATACTTATTTCTAGAATAGGTATGGGAATTATGACTTTGTTGTGGTTCCTTTTGGTTTAACTAGTGCTCTAGCTACTTTCATTTGTTTGATGAATAATGTTGTGTCCTTATCTAGACAAGTTTGTGATAATATTCAATGATGATATATTGATATATTCTAAGAATGAGGAAGAGCATGCAAAAAACTTAGTATAAGTCTTAATATTGCTAAGAGAACATCAGTTGTATTCCAAGCTTAGTAAATGCAGTTTCTTTCAGGTAAAGTACATTACTTGGGACATGTTGTTTCCAAGGATGGCATAATAGTGGATCCAGAAAATATTAGAGCTATCATGGAATGGGAAACTCCTAGGAATGTGGATAAGGTTAGATAATTCACTAGGTTAGTAGTTTATTACAAGAGGTTCATCAAGAAATTCTAATAGATTTCCTATCTTATTACATCTTTGTAGAGAATAGTAAATAAATTTGAATCGATAGAAGAATGTGCAACTAGTTTTGTTTAGTTAAAGTAGTTGCTTACAAATGCTGCAGTTCTAAGGATTGCAGATCTAGATAAAGAATTTGTGGTGTGTATAGATTCTTGAAAGAGAGGAATTGGTGGGGTCCTGATGCAATAGGGACAGGTGGTATGATACGACTCAAGGAAACTGAATGAGCACGAGTAGAATTATGTGACTCATGATCTTGAGTTGGAAGTGATTATTCATGCATTGAAGATGTGGAGGCACTATATTCTTGGAAGGAGGTTTTCTTTGATGAGTGATCAAAGTGGGTTGAGACACTTGTTTGAAAAACCTAATATGAATTCCAGGAAATCTATGTGGTTGGCCATGCTCAGTGAGTTTGACTTTGAGATTAGGTACATTAAGGGTAAATAAAACAAGGTTGTAGATGCTCCTAGCAGAAGAGCATAGGTAAATAACATTGAAACTATGATTTCATATGGGAGATATTTATATGATCAGATCTTATGGGCAGGAAAATAGGATGACAGGTACTAACATCTTAAACACATTTTATAGAAACAAGGTATAGGTGATGAAGATGTGGATTATCATCTCACAACATATGATTTGGTGAGATTTGAGGACAAGATATATATGTCAGACAACATTGAACTTAAGAATATCATCTTAAGGGAATTTTATGTTAAACCATATTCAAGTAACTTGGGCTATCATAAGACTTTGAAATTTGTGAGGAAGTTCTACTACCAACCTAATATGAAGAAAGAGGTAGCTGAGTTCATCGCAAGGTTTTTGGATTGTCAACATGTAAAATTAGAGTGCAGGCATCCAAGTGGTTTACTACACCCGATTCTGATTTCAAAATGGAATTGGGAGGTCATCTCTCTGGATTTCATCATAGGTTTTCCAAGGGCATCTATACAACACGATTTCATCATGGTGGTGGTTGACAAGTTTAACAAGGTAGCTCACTGCATTCTCATTAAGTCTAATAATTAATCTAGTGAGGTAGCTCAAGTCTTCATTGGGGAGATAATAATATTTCATGGTATTCCTAAGAATATTTTATCCGAAAAAGATTCCAAGTTCACTTCCATGTTTTTGAAGGATTTTTTTGTAGGTTTGGTTACAAAGTTGGCTTCTAGTATAAATTATCATCCACATACAGATGGAGAGAAAGAGAGGGTTAATAGGATCCTTAAGGACATGTCACATGATGTATTTTATGCAATAGCAGAGGAGGTGGGAAGAATATGCTACATTGGTAGAGCTTTCTTAAAATAATGGGTATCAAGAATATTTAAAGATGAATCTGTTTGAGGCACTTTATGGGCATAGTTGTAATACTCCCATCAACTAGAGTGATTAACTGAATAGGGTGTTGATTGGACCAGACATGTTAGTAGAGATGGAATAGGAAATGCAGATTATCGAGAAGGATCTAAAGGCAACACAGGATAAACAGAAGAGTTTTGCATACCAACACATGGTATTTATGGAGTTCTAGGTTGGGGAGCATGTGTACTTTCACATCAAGCCCAAGAAGAGATCCGTGAGGATTGGGTCATGTGCCAACTTGGAAGCTCGGTGTTTCAGGAATTTCGAGATCGTTGAGAGGATTATACTAGTGGCATGTAGACTTGCGCTACCTCTGATAGCGAAAGTCTATGATTTTTTCTATTTTTCATTTCTTAAAAGATAGGATATTTATTGTAGGTGGAGCCAAACGGACAATTTCAGTCGGAACCTCAATGCATAGTGCAACAGAAACATGTCATACTTCAGACCCAAGAAATTGAGCAAGTTAATGTTCAGTGGAAGCACTTTGGTCCCAATGAAGCTATATGGGAGATTATTGATCAGATGCAGGCTATGTATCCTTCATTATTTGTCGATTGAAGAAAAGGAGTTTTAGTATATGTACATATATATGTATCGTTGTTATTATAAATACCATAATGAGTTATGTTATAAAGCTCTATTTTGGCTTGAGGGGTCCTGAACTAGGTTCGGAATTATCGTACAACCAAAAAACCCTCCAACTTCTGCCCCTTTTGTCAGTGCTATGCTTGCACAGATCAAACTCTCACCCGAAGCGATATGGGGAGGGTGATGGAACCATGTTTCCACACCATGACAGAGCTTTTGATGTGGTAACCCTAATTATACTTAGGGGATATAACATAACAAATTCATGCATGCACAGTCAAAAGACATAACCCTTCCTCATATTATCAAAGAATACTTCAATATGTTTCACGCACAGTAACTAACTATACTTTATTCAGATCTATTCATCTAACATCAACTAATATTCGCTCAGAGGTGAAATTAACCATTAAAAAAAGTGAATACGTAATAACAGAACATATCAACAACAAATAATAGTTAATCAAGACAACAAATCACATAAGAATCCAGGTTCGCCAAAACTGCATTCTTTATTAAGAGATATTTAAATTCAATACAATATACCTTCTTCACACACAACAGTAGAGTCTGCACATAGCTCAGGACTTAGGTCTCTGCACACACAACCAACAAGAGCCTTTCTACCCAGACAAAGCCAGACTTGGATCAAAACATTAATCAAAACATACATACATTGTGTCATGTGTTATCTTTACTTAATTCAATCCCTACATATTTATATTATCATAGATGTGCACATACCATGGTATTAAACCTGTTGGGAAAAACACTGAGAGGGGGGGGGGGGGGGGGGGGGGGGTGAATCAGTATTTAGGGCATACTCAAAACTTTTCACTTTTTCATGCTCTAAAACCCATACGCTACTTTACTTCATCAGACTCGCGTATATACGCGGAAACCCTTTACTAAACTAGCGTATGTGCAGAGATCTTAATATGCAATTAGTTCTTTACTTATATCCTTGCATCATTCATTCATTAGATGTTAAATAAGCAGTAAACATGTGCAGTAAGAACAGAACAAATCATCACACATAAGCAACACACATGAACACCGGGATTTTAGGTGGAAACCCAAGTCGGGAGAAAACCACCGCTGTCGTTGTCTCAGCCTTCAATATTTTATTATAGAGAAAACATCACCCCCACAACTTATGTCTTTGGTAGACTCACACCCGACACGGGCACACAAAACTCGTTCACCGGCCTCTCCTGGAAGGGCGCTACTACCCACTGCTCATTTACCGACCTCTGAAGGAGCTACGACCCCTTGCTCTCGTTTGACCTCACTGGAAGGAACTCCGACTATCATTCTGCATGGACCATGTTTCATCCAATTTGCAAGCTTGGATCCAAAGCTTCCTTTGGAACACAACTTGCGAACAAATTTTCTTTCCTGTTTTCGGTACCGGACCCCACTCCATACATTTGATCTCAATCACTTCCATCATCATCGAGGTCCGCCGTGCTGCCAAAACGACTGAGGACCATTGTCCTTTGTCTTGCCAGCAAACCCTAATCTTTAGCGCACCTCGCGATCCTACGTGTCTCCGTGAACCACCCAAGCTGCATGTCTGCAACATGCAGAGCTAATTTTACTGCCCATACGCGCTTTCTGTTCAGCAAACCCACGTATATACGTGCTTACTCTGCGGCGAACTAGCGTATAGTTCTTCAGACATTTAGGTCATTGCAATTCTTCAGAACAGACACATCACACAGATTTTACCCTTTACGTCAGACAGATGTTCGCCTCCTCTCAGATCTAATCATTCCATAAACAGATGTAGCAAATACAAATACATTTCAGATCTAGATTTCCTTCTTCATCATTTCATGTTTGGTGTATCTTCCTTCCGGATCTTTCCATTCCGTCGTAACCTTTTCATTCAAATATGGCACTCAAAGTATTCATTCAAGCTGAGACATCTTGCACCCATGCTCATGATTTGCACAATGAATTTCTTCTCCTTATATAGGTTGCATATAAATCAAATGCAAGGCAAACACATTAAACTTGATGGTATTCCTGGATGGTCATAGACGAATCATTACTCAATACAATGGGTCAATACCATGGTGGTTACCTTTGGTTTACATATTTCGACGCTTTTTCCCATACGCGACCATGCGTTATTCCCTCAGCCTACGCTACTTTGTCTAGACAAATCCGCGTATGCCTTGAGACATACTCTTTTCATCATGTTCTAGCACATACTGACATTCCTTCCATCATTACCTTCTGTACTCATTCTATATACATCATATTTACATCATTTAACAAGTTCATCAAGACATATTCCATCAGGGACAACTTCATCAAGTAGGTTGCCATCATCTTCATCAAGTGGGTTGCCATCAAGGACAACACTCAGCATCATATTGCAAACAAAACCATGGTTTGAGACTCATGGTTTTTCCCTTTAAACCCATTACAATGATTAAGGAAGTTTGACCCACCCCAAATCCCATTTGACTATTTGCATGCAATGCGTATAACAAAACTTAGATAAAATTAACCCAAAAATTACATCCCAGGGGACTCCGCTCCAACTGGCCCCCAACACAATCTTGTGACTCGTACTGCGTCACTACGGGGTAATTTCCTTCATCTTCACCTTCAATACTTTGACAGAGCTCTAGAGTGGCAAGATGACTTCAACGCTCTATGCGACAACACTCTGCACTTCATCGACCAATTTTTTTGTTGTTGGCCTCTCAGCTGCTAAATTGATGCTACATTTTGTTTGCTGGAGGATTTTTAGGGTGCTATCAAGGTTCTACAAGAGATGTAGGGTTTCCTCAGCCCAAGGTTGCATCATTTTTTGCAGTAGCTGTTCATGATGGCACAGGTCCTCGGTCTCTGTTTGAATTGCCTTGCCTTCATGAAGTCTAGAAAGCCTCTACATTGTTACTAATATTGGCGCCACCATCGTGATCTTAGTAAATTTTTGTTCTTTGATGCAAAGCTCATTTCTTAGTTGCTGGACCATCGGGCATTTTAAAAATTTGTCAAAATGCCCATGGCTTCATCCAAGATAGTTCCACATTCGGCCACTGCTACTGCTACACTGTTTGTGGCTTCCTTTACCTTTGATGTGCTCAGTCCTCCAGAGGTGTCTCAGGTTGGAGCTTCATCTGTATCTGGATGATCTATTGTTCTAACTCTGCCTAGATGGTCTAAATCTCTATGCACAATGCATTTAGCGCAATGACCAAGATATCTAATTTTTTGTTCGCACGACTGATGTAGGGATAGTGACCTCTGGTAGGTCAACGCATACTTGATCAATCATTGAAATTACACCCCATGGGACCCCGCTCCAACACTCTAAAAAGAGGTATGATTGTTACGTTGGTTTTTATTTTCAGCAGGTTTTTCATTATAAATATTGCATCAAGCTAAGTTATAAATCTCCTTGC
The DNA here is from genome assembly GCA_034641835.2 of Pinus albicaulis. NCBI lineage: Eukaryota > Viridiplantae > Streptophyta > Pinopsida > Pinales > Pinaceae > Pinus > Pinus albicaulis. Next base: position 270,078,565 of record CM076579.1, read on the forward strand.
ATACTATGTTTTTTTTTCCAGTGTTTTTCTAGTCATAGGTCTCATAGAACATCGAGGATGGTGTTCCCCTAAGGCGAGCGATTTTTAATAGCATCGAGTTAAAATTCCATGTCATAAAATTAATAAAGGAAAAATAAGACTAAGGTCATGGGACACATATTCCAAGCATAATATTGGGAAAACATACTAGTGGGTGTCACTTTTGGTTTATTAAGGATAAGGAAATTGGAAAAGGTATTGGAAAATGCAAAGAAGCATTAATTTGCATTTATTTATGAAAATAAAGGAAAATAGGGGAAAATGGAGATGACAGGTCACAGGTTTGAATGAGAGGGAAATTGAAGGAAAATGAAGGACAACGAAGAAAATAGATGCCTTAATGATCAAAATCCTTTTGAGGATTAGTTCACAACCTTTTTTCAACTTAGTTTTGGAGCTCTCTCTATTCTCTCATATTATTCCACACTTAGAGCATTCTTGGAGCACTATAGCATTAGAGAAAGAAAGAAAAGGAAGGAAAAGGAAGGACAAGGAAAAAAAAGGACAAGAAAGGAAGGTTGGATCAAGTAGCTTCATTAGGAATATTTGTAGGTAACAGGTTTCATGTGTGATTTCCTAGCTGGTTGTAAATGCATGGTACATGAATTTTTGTATTTGGTTCTCTTTATATCATTGGCATGGTTTTTTCCTAATTTGAAAGTGGTTTCAGCCTTACCTTTCCATTTCCAGATATCCTAGTGTGACGAGATTTTTTTTTTTTTTGTTGATCAATGGATTGTCACAAGGTTTTGTAATTGGGTGAGGTGGTCTCAGGAAAATACCGAGGGTTGGGAGTGGAAGTGGTTTAATTTTTGGGAATCCCTCAATAGGTGGGTGGAGACAATAAAATTCCTTAAGGTAATGGTGAAGAAATTCTGAGGCATCCAAGCTTGTTTTGGGCTCAGTGATCTCTTGACTAGTTTTGGAGGTATCACGGTAGCCTGAAGGTGGAGGTGTTTTAAAATATGGGAAGCACTAGTTACTTATGTCTTGAATTACCACATTCATGCTTGGAATATGGCATGGGGGTGATTGGCTGTATGAAATATTTGGTTTATCTAAATCTATGGTCGTGTGGTGCATGAAAGTCACTGAATTTGTTGGATTTTGCATCAATTAATAAGATTTATTTCCTTATTGTGTTCTATGAGCATTTTTACATGTTATTATGGTGATTTTAAGGTTGTTATATCATGGTTAGTAATTTGGTTTTATGTTGGTTATAAGCATGGATTTACATGTACTCTAGCTATGTCTTGTTCAGGATTTGATAAGTATTTGATGGTTAGTGAATGCATGACCTAAAAAATGTCATTAAACCTATTATGAGAGGGCATTAAACCTTCTTGGTGATTCTCAAATAATTTTGAGACTCTTATGTTCAGATATGCATTTTTGACCCATAGATTACATGTTCACTAGGTATTTGACGAAATAATTATCATGTTTAGGCCTGGTTAGGTCAAGTCCTTTATCAAGTTTTATATGATTAGCATTGTATTCAAGTATTTTATCATTTTGGAAAGTCTCGGGAGGTTTTGGGTAGTGTTATGGAGGTTAGCTTGGCATTATGTCTTAGATCTCGGGATTATAGGGACTGAATTGAGTGTTTTGGGTCACAACTGCACTCAGATAGGTTTATGCATGTGGTTGGAGGGCCGAAATTGCACTCATGTAGGCTTGTGCATGTGGTTGGGGTTCTCGGTCACTAAAAATAAATTTTATCTCAGTTTTTGGTCACTTGGGGTGGTCCTTTGGCCCTAAGTATCATGTAAGCCCTGTAGAATGTAATGTTTTGGTCATTAAGTTCGATTTTTCGACCCCACTTCCATAACTAAAGCTTAGAGGTTGGGTCGTGTCATAGTAACTCTTTGTCTCATGTTTACCTTGGAAGACCGATGAAATTTGGTACATGTGGGAGGGGTAGTTACATCCATTTCTTGTGCTCATTAAATTGTTGGAAGGATATTGAGAATCCTTTTACCTCTTTCTTGGGATCATCAAAATGACATGAAAAATACACCATCAATCAAATTAATATCTCTTCTTCAAGATCATCAAATCACATAAGAAGGCACCCTATTAAGTATACTTTTAAGTTGTCATATTCCCATCTCCAATATAAGAAATACTATTGAGCCTATTGTTGGAGTTGGGATTCTCCGCGAAGCAAAGAGTCCACAAATCGAGGTGGGGATCACCCAAGATGAAGTATATTTTTGGTCTTAGGGGCTTTGGGGTGGGTCAAAGCCCCTTAATAATGTAACGGGATCATAATTTTTGTGAATGTTGGACTCCACCCATGGTTTGTGGCCATGGTATTGTAAAAGCCAAATATATATAAGGAGTCTAGATAGAAGTCATAGGTAGGTTATGAATGAAATATCTTTTGTGATGCATTTGGATGTCATACTGAGTTAGATTTTGTGTTTTGGGTTAGAAGAAAATTCTCCTACAGCTGTGTGCGCGATGACCTTAGGAAAGACTGTAGTTGTGTGTGCAGGCCCCTACAGCTATAGTGTGCAGGATGGAAAGTGGATGTATGAGATAGATCTGGATGTTAATGAATGAACAGTTGAGAAAATATGAGTTATACTAATGTGGTTGATTTTTTCTTGCTATTTATGAATGTCTATGTTGAATAAGGGTTTGTTCTATAACTGAATAGTGTAGTTCATTTTATGGTTGTTTACAATGTTTAATGATTAAGTAAGATTGATTTCACAGTATGTGGCTAAGTTCAACAATTGTGTTGAACGACACTAGTTTTACTGATAGATATGACCTACAGAGTTCTGATAAGAAGGGAAATCTCTAAATCCATTTTCCATTGTCCCCTTAGATGCAGAAACCTAGTTCTAGCATCCCCCTATATTTCCTTGGGTGAGACTTCGGTCTGCGCAAGCAAATCATTGTCGAAAGGGTCGGTAATGATGGGTTTTGTTGGACTACGCAGTAACTTTGAACATAGGACTAGGCCCCATCAAGCCAACAAATGGAGGCTTCGCCAGTAGCTGATGCAATCATATGGGTGCAAAAAATTCAAACTTATTTGGAAATTCTGCACATGGAGCTCTAGGATCTAAATAAAGGAAAGGAGGTTTGCCCAGAGATGAGAACGGAGATATGGTGTATCAAGTGCAAGGTTGAGGGTCAGTACAAGGAGAAGTGGCCTGTTTTTAGAGACTATGTAGGTGTTGGGATGCAGAATCCATTAAAACTAGATTGAGAAGAGAGCCAAGTGGAGGGCCTAATGTATGGTGTAGTATCTGCAAAGTTGCAGGCCAACATTCCACTAATTTTTATCACTTATTACAAAAGTTAGTAACATCGCAGAAGAAACTATTATGTAATTTTTGTAGTTTGGTTGGGTACGATGGAAAACATTGTAGGAGCTATGATCTAATGCTGCAGAACAGTTCAGGCACATCTCAAATTCAAGTAGAATGTCACAAATCCATGGGTTCACCAACTACATGAGGGGTTTTTCAAGTGCAAGGGGGCCAAGGAGGAAGCACTGGTCGAGGGCGAGGACAGATCATTTGTTACAACTGTGCACAACCTTGACACTTTGCTCGACATTTCCAGAATGCTACTATTGTGTCATGTAAGTATTGTCAGGAATTTGGTCATGAAATAGAAGATTGTTATGTTTTGTTAGCTAAAATTTAGGAGAAGCAGAACTAGTAGCTAGTGCAAAACATACAGATGATGAAGGTTGAACCGCGCCAACAATATCCAAGTGTTAACATAGTCATGCGTAGTGGTATGAATACTGGAGGAAACTACATAGATGGGCATAGGTCTGTGTCAGAGACATGGGTAAGGAAGGATGAAGATAATATTGATGGGTTTGATGTACAATGTGAAACAGAGACATTCATGGTAGTAGAGAAATATTTTATGACTCTTAAGGTTGCAACATCAACTTTGTTGAGACAGTTGTTCCCGATAGAAAATAATCCTGAAGGGAATGTTTAAGTAAAGGGAGTCGATCCATCGAATCTAACATCTATCTTACAGATGTGCATGAAGCTATTAAGGGACCAGAGGGTTGTATAAGGATTGTAGGAGCTGATTGACAATTGCGCTCGTAAATAAGAGTTACAGATGGAACAACACGCAGTGAACAAAGTATACAAGAACAAGAAGAGAACTGGCCAGGAGATGCGATTAACTGTGCATATCAAAGACTATGAGATGGATCAATTCATTATGGATCTAGGATCAGATGGTAATGTTCTGGAAAAATAGACATGGGTGTTGAGATTGAAACAAGATGATGAGCTTAGTGGAAAGAAGTCGCCTTCACTAAGTGGGCCCACAGGCTATTTTTGGCGCAAGTCTATTTTTAGACTATGTCTATTTTTAGACTATGTCTATTTTTATACATGTCAATCATATTCTATGAGTTGCAGGATGCTATTTGTGGATGGTTGGTCAAGTTGGAAAAATATATGGACTTCTATTTTTAGACATATTGGGCGGAATCTATTTTTAGATTGCTAATCGAAAAATAGATATGTCGAATATTATTAGCTCTTAATAATATTTGAACTATAAACATTATCTTATTCTCTTGGAGCACTTCAGTTAAGTGCACATATGTGGCATAGGAGCTGACAGAAGGAATTATGCTATTCCTAAGGGTTAAGTGGAGCTATTGCAAGGATACTTTAGTTATAACTCATGTGACAGAGTTTGTTGGAGTTACTGAGGTAGTTGGTGGAGTTGTGTTCAATTTAACTCAGTTAAACATAGTTGAGCTAGTTGTATCTAGTCTAACTCATTGATACACTAGTGAGAGTGGTGTGAATTAATTATTAATTAATTCACTAATTATTAATTCATTAGTCAACTAAAGAATACATCATTTAACTATAGTGCATGGACAGTTTCAGTGGAGACCAATGAAGAGCTAGGTGAAAGAGCAGTGTGACTATCAGTTCTGACTATAGTGTTGCATGATTTGCAACATGCAGTGGTTGGAGATGCCAATGAGGATTGCGTGAGAAATGCTGGACCAATTCAAGTTCATTCAGAGCCATTCTTCAGCAGTGATTGCACCGTAGAGGAAGGCAAACAGGTGGTAGAGTTCGGTGCATGGGATTTGCTAGATCAGACCTGATTAGTGTGTAGCAATTGGAGATTGTACTGAGAACTTGTGAGGAGCTTTGTATGATGATTGTTACATGATATCTATCATATAATATACAGATATTTGGGGGTTTTCAGCTTTAAGCTTTCCCATAAATTACTGTTTTCATATGTGTGAATTTTTATGGTTTTAATGTGTGCATGCAATTGATTTTATTTCCGCAAGTAACGATCAATAGTAGAAGGGATTCTGTATTGTGCATGAAGTCAAATAGTGTGTGATCAGGAGAATATAGGATGTATAACATATTATTTATATAATTTCTACATGGTATCAGAGCGATATTGATCATTGGAGCAATTGCAAAGCATTGAAGCGGTTGAGTTTGGTGCTGGTGGAATTCGAATTTGCAGCAGTTTTTTTTGGGTGTTGAAGTTGAGATGTCTTTCAACGGATTATGATTGGAGTATGCCCTTGAGGGCAGCTCGAATTATATTGCATGGAATGACAGGATGAAGGCGGTGCTGGAGGACAATGGGTTGAAGAAGTTCATAGATGTAGAAATTCCAAAACCTGCTTCTAGCGATGCTGCCGCACTTGACGCATGGCAAAAGAAGACAACAAAATGTCGAAGGATTCTGTTGGAAGGTGTGAAGGATCACATAGTGTCCAGCCTTCATGGTAAAGCTTCTCTATTCTTGATGTGGAAAGCTTTGACAGACTTGTTCCAAAGCAAGAGCGACCAGAGGAATTTGGCGCTCAAGGATAAGCTTAGGAATATAAAAATGGAGAAAGGTGACAGTATACCCAAGTACATCACGAAGTTTTTCCAGTGCAGGGATGAGCTGGGAAGTGTGGGGGTTACTGTAGATGACGAGGACTTGGTGATCTTGGCTCTCCTTGTGCTTCCGAAGAGTTGGCATTCCTATAAGGAATCTGTCAATGGTCGGGAGAAACTTCCTGGATGGGAGCGACTTTGGTCGGATCTTGTGCAGAAGGAGATAAGGCAGAGTACCAGGGACGGATCTTCATCGAAGAATGTAGATGAAGAAAATTTCACTTTGGCTTCGAAAGCAAGGAAAGGGAAGAGCAAGAAAAATGCTTCTCAATCCAGTGCGAAAGGCAAGAGGCAAGACATGTCCAAGGTGAAGTTCTTTCACTATCACGAACACGGAAATTACGCCACTAATTGTCCACATAAGAAGAAAAATAAGCAGGCTACTGAATCTGTAGCTGGAGAGGCCTTAGCCTACAGTTTGAGCTAGATTTTTCACTGATCGAATGCTTGGTCTAAAGTATGATGGGTTCAGTGTGGTTTCTTGACAGTGGTGCGTCTTTTCATATGACCGGAGACAAATATTTGTTCAGTGATTTGGATGATAAGGATCTTGGAGTGCACATCGAGATGGGTGATGATGGTAGATACAGTGCGACTGGTATCAGGACCATTTCCTTTGAGAGGGAGTCTAGTAAACCTTTCATATTGAAGGATTTCATGCATGTTACAGGATTGAAGAAGAACCTAATCTCGGTGGCCATGTTGGAATACAAGGGATATGATGTCATCTTTAGCGAGGGAAAGAATTTCCTGCGCAGTAAGGCAACTGGTGAAACCCGGAGGATAGGGGTTCGAGTTAAGAACCTTTATAAGTTTCAGGTAGATGGCTGTGCAACAATGGCAGGCAAGGAAGAAGGAGTGGTGAGCCGGGATGAGGGCGAGCTATGGCACAGAAGATTGGGCTATCTTCACCATGGTGCTTTGAAAATTTTGTAGCAAATTTCTACTGAGCTTCCCAAAGGTACACTTCCACAGTCAGATCAGTGCAAGGGATGTACTTCGGGGAAATTTGTGAAATCCACCTTTCACGAGAAGGATAGTCGCGCCACGATGATCCTTGAGAGAATTCACACAGACGTGTGTGGACCTTTCACAGTAGCTTTCACAGCAAAGCACCGGTATTATGTGATCTTCATTGATGATTTTTCTCAAAAGTGCTAGATCTTCTTCATGCAGAAGAATAGCAAGACATTCTCTGAGTTCTATGAGTTTAAGGCACTGGTGGAGAAAGAGTCGGGGAAGCGGGTGAAGGCTCTTAGGAGCGACAATGGTGGTGAATTCATCTCTGGCGATTTCAAGGACTTTTTCAGCGCAGAAGGAATTCGAAGAGAGCTCATAGCGCCTCATAACCCACAGTAGAATGGGGTCGCAGAGCAGAAGAACAGAACGATCATGGGTGCTGCACAGGCGATGTTGCATGATCAGGGCCTTCCCATACACTTGTGGGCTGAGGCATGCAATACTGTGGTTTATGTGCAAAACCGTTGTCCTCACAGAGTACTTGGCATGAGTACACTCGAAGATGCATTTTCTGGTAAGGAGCCTGATATTTCTCATTTGAAGATTTTTGGCTCACCTGTTTACATTCATGTGACAAAGGATGCCAGGAAGAAGCTAGAGCCGACCGCAGAGGTTGGGATATTTGTGGGGTACACTGATACACCCCACAACTATCATGTGTATTTTCCAGACAGTCGGAAGACTGTTGTGCGACAGGATATCAAATTTCATGAGGAGAAAGCCATGAAGTGTTTTCTTGAGAGGGAGCCACACTTGCATGTAGATGAGGAGCTATTATTTCCTAAGGATGAGCATCAGGATGTAGATCAGCCACAAGAGGAGGTTCATGGAGTGGAAGAAACCACTCATACAACGCCAACCACCAGAGGGCGGAAGCGCACTACAAAAGCTGAGCAACTGAATCTTGATGCACAGAAGATTGTAGGATCACCTACATCACATCGCAAATAGAGACAGTCACTTGACCAATATATTGGATACATGGCTCTGATGAGCAAGTGTATTGTGACAGAACCATCCTCTTTTGAGGAAGCTGTGGAGGACCCTGCATGGGTAGATGCCATGGTGGAAGAGTATGATTTGATTGTCAAAAATAGTGCATGGGAGATTATCCCAAGGTCGAAAAGGATATCAATGGTAGGTTCGAGATGAATCTACAAAGTGAAGCAAGTATTTGACGAGAGCGTCGAGAAGTACAAGGAAATATTTTTTGCCTGGGGATTCTCACAGATTGAGGGGATCGATTATGAGGAAACCTTTGCACCTGTCGCAAGGTATTCTTCCATATGGATGATTTTTTCTCTCTCAGCGCAGATGGGGTGGCACATTCATCAGATGGATGTGAAGACTGTGTTCCTCAACGGAGTGATTGAGGAGGAGGTGTACATAGAGCAGCCCAAAGGTTTCGAGATCTTTAGCAGCGAGTCGCATGTGTGCAGGCTCAAAAGAGCACTGTATGGGTTGAAACAAGCACCTCCTGCTTGGTACACACGGATTGACAGTTATTTCACCGAACTTGGTTTTACCAAGAGTGAGGCAGATCCCAACCTGTACCAGATAGTGGTTGAGGGTAAGTTGCTGATCATTGTACTTTATGTAGATGATTTTATACTCACCGGTGATGAACAGTTGATACTCTCATGCAAGGATAATCTTGCAAAAGAGTTTGAGATGAAGGACTTGGGCATCCTTCATTATTTCATGGGATTGGAAATTTGGCAGCGCAGTGATGGATTGTTTGTGTCTCAAGGCAAGTATGCCTGGGAGATACTAGAGAAGTTCAACATGCATGGCTGCAAGCCTATTGACACTCCTCTTCTTGGTGGATGGAGGAAAGAGGATGCTACATTGGAAGAGGTAGTGGATGCCACTGTTTACCAACATTTGGTGGGGTCGCTTATGTATCTAGTCAATACATGACCTGACATATGCTACGCTGTTAACCAGCTTTCAAAAGCTATGGTTAAGCCTACCAAGCTCTTTTGGAAGGTGGGGAAGCATGTATTGAGATATATTAGAGGCACATCGGGATATGGATCATGGTATAGACAAGAGGATGAGTTAAGGTGGCATGGCTTCACGGGCCGGTATCATCATATCAAAGATTGTGTGCAGCGAAAGATCATGTTACTTTCATACATTCCCACGGAGGATCCGGATGCTGATATCTTGATGAAGGCGCTCACTAGGAGAAAATTCAAATATCACAGGGGTAGGATCGGGGTGTCAGATAATCCCTATTCTGTTGAGAGGGAGTGTTGATATTTCAACAAGATGATGAGCTTAGTGGAAAGAAGTTGCCTTCACTAAGTGGGCCCGCAGGCTATTTTTGGCGCAAGTCTATTTTTAGACATGTTGATCATATTCTATGAGTTGCAGGATGCTATTTGTGGATGGTTGGTCAAGTTGGAAAAATATATGGACTTCTATTTTTAGACATATTAGGCAGAATTTATTTTTAGATTGCCAATCTAAAAATAGATATGTCGAATATTATTAGCTCTTAATAATATTTGGACTATAAACATTATCTTATTCTCTTGGAGCACTTCAGTTAAGTGCACAGATGTGGCACAAGAGTTGACAGAAAGAATTATGCTATTCCTGAGGGTTAAGTGGAGCTATTTCATGGAGACTTCAGTTAGAATTCATGTGACAAAGTTTGGTGGTGTTATTGAGGTAGTTGGTGGAGTTGTGTTCAGTTTAACTCAGTTAAACATAGTTGAGCTAGTTGTATCTAGTCTAACTGATTGACACACTAGTGAGAGTGGTGTGAATTAATTATTAATTAATTCACTAATTATTAACTCATTAATCAACTAAATAATACATCAGTTAACTACAGTGCATGGACAATTTCAGTGGAGACCAGTGAAGAGGTAGGTGAAAAAGCAGTGTGACTATCAGTTGTGACTATAGTGTTGCATGATTTGCAACACAAAGTGGTTGGAGATGCCAATGATGATTTCGTGAGCAAGGCTGGACCAATTCGATTTCATTCAGAACCATTCTTCAGTAGTGATTGCGTAGTAGAGGCAGGCTAGCAGGTGGCAGAGATCGGTGCATGGGATTTGCTAGATCAGACCTGATTAGTGTGTAGCAATTGGAGATTGTATTGAGAGCTTGTGAGGAGCTTTGTATGATGATTGTTACATGATATCTATGACATATAATATACATATATTTGGGGGTTTTCAGCTTTAAGCTTTCCCATAAATTACTGTGTTCAAATGTGTGAATTTTTATGGTTTTAATGTGTGCATGCAATTGATTTTATTTCCGCAAGTAATGATAAATAGTAGAAGAGATTTTGTATTGTGCATGAAGTAAAATAGTGTGTGATCAGGAGAATCTCAGATGTATAACATATCTGTTATATAATTTCTACAATGGGAGCTTATGGGAAAGTCGAAGTTGCAATGGTTTCCTATTTAACTAAGGATGGAAAATCAACAAAGGATTTTCCTTATGGGGTTGTTGTAGGGAGTCAACATAGATATTAATGGTGCAATTGTGTTGGTTGAATTTGAGTTCATCGAGATTATTGATGATAGTAATCTATACCCCGCGTTGTTAAGCTTTTATTGGGATTATGAAATGGATGCTATAATAAACCATAAAAATAGACAAATGGTATTTGAAAAGGATGTAATCCGAATTTTTGTGCCACTGGATCCCTCTGAAGGTACGCGCTATGTAGAACCTATCTAGCATGGGTATTATGATGCTGTTATTGATCATATTTATAAGCTTACTACACAAGATGAAGATTGGATTAATCCCACAATAGATGAAGCAATATGTTGGGAGCGTGATAGTTCATGTGTGTCTGATTCCAATGAATATTTGGACCACTGGAAGAATATATTGCAAGAAGTAACCATAAAGCATTGTCATAGGGTTACAAAATATTTGTGTTGTGTCAAGTCAGAAGTCAATGACTTGCCCTTTTATGATGGAACAAGGAATGTTGTCTTTTTCTTGGAGGAATTTGAGCTAAAAGTGATGGAGGAACAATGGTATGAGACTATGGAATTCACATTAAGGTCCATTCCAGACCGATGGTGAGGTGCACATAGAGAAATTCTAGGAGGTTGGACAAAGTTCTGCAAATTGATAAGGTTAAGGTTTGGTTAGGTTAACACAAGATTTTCGAAGAAGTGTGATGACCAGAAGGATCTGCGCGAGCATTTAGCTCTTTGGAATGCAACTTAGGGAGCAGAACCCTAGCCATAATGGGTGCGCATGTTCTTTCATTATTTGGAGACGATACCTCAGCAATCGTATCTTGAAACATAATTGCGCCATGGAACCATAGATTTGGATGAGATGATAGATGGGTTCCTATTAACCTATGGCTTCACTGATCGTTGGGAGCGCCGTTAGGGGGATTTTGAGGTACAAAATGGGCCTCCTAAGAAACATTTACAACAAAAATAAACTTATAAGAGCCAATAGGATTCAAGATGATGATTTCAACCATGGGGGATGATTCACCATATTTTAAGTAAAACGGTAAAAAGATAAAAAAAATAATAAAATAATAAAACTACTTTTTCAACTTATATCCCAAATTTTTTACTCAAATTTCAAGTGGGATTATTTGTTGGATGCAAAATTTAATTCCTCATCCAAGGAGTACCCATGTTGCATACTTTCGATGGACCCTGCTAAACGAAAAATGTGAAATACATAAAAAAACATGATTGCAATCATGTTTTTCATGTATTTCTCATTTTTAGTGTAACAAGACCCATCGAAATCATGAAAAATTGGTACTTATTGGATGAGGAATCAAATTTTTCATCCAATGAGAACTCCTGCTTGAAATTTGAGTAAAAAAATTGGGAGATAAGTTGAAAACATGAGTTGAAAAAGTAGTTTTTTCTTTTTTCCCACTAAAATTTGATGATGTAATCAAATCTTACTTTACTATTTTCACTATTATTTTATAATTTCCTTAGGAGGCCCATTTTAGACCTCAAAATTCCCCTAATGATTAATGAGGCTCTTCAAGGAGTGAAAGCAAGAGAATTTTTCATTACTAAGGAGCCAAGGACTTTGGTACAACCTGACTGGGTCGCACACTTGGCACAGGCTCGAGCATGTTACAATTTTACCACAGAGGAAGGAGAGGAGGACCCACGTGACATTAATATCCTTGAGTATGAAGGATAACACGCAGTTACAGGGCCTAAGATAGCAATGTCGGATGTGGAACAATTAGCCATGATGCGACAGGTCAACATAGGCTCCAAGGTAGAGCCTAGATTTGCTAAGATAAGGGACTATTGGGGTGATGACATAGTCAACAAGGTCACTAAGATGTTGCATGAATACCAAGACTTGTTCCTTGAAAAATTCTCAGAATTAAAAGGCATTGTGGGTGATCTAGGAGTAATACACATAAATTTGAAGCTTGATGCCAAATGATTTAAGTAGAGCCCATATTGACAGAACCCAAAGTACAAGGAAAAAGTAAGAGAACTAAATTGACAAAATTCTTGATGCTAGCATCATTGAACCAATTGAAGAGTCTGAGTGGGTTATCCCTATGGTGGCTTAAGAGAAGAAAAGTAAAGGAGAGTGTTATAGGTCAATTTGGGCATCATTCCCAATGACTTGGTCAAACTGGACATCATCCCCAGGACCAGAAATAGGGTCTACAACCCCGTATTATTTTAGTTGCTACATTCCCTAAGAGAAGAAAACACTATTCATGACTTATATTGAAAGGTTTCAAAGGTTTGAAGTATATGTTATATCACTTATGAGCTCACCAACACATCCTCTCAAGGGACTAACTGCATTGCATATGCAGTTACCTCCATTCAAGGGTGCTTTGAAAAGAACTTCCTAACATTCAAGAGTGCGTTGGGAAAAATGGGAGCGAAATTATCATTGTTCTGGAATCTCCACATGGCTAGTGCCTTCTAGAAGATTCCATATGTGTCAAGTTTCGAATCCATGTGTGCATCTAACACCTTTGAACTTGGGAACATGTCTTGCATATTATTAGAAAGTCATTGACTGAGAAACTACCATCAGTTGCTCTATAAATTGAGCACAGATCCTAGTGATAGGGAAGGAAGAAATATGCTAAAGAAATGTTGTTGGATTCTCAATTGAGAGAGTGATAGGAGTGATATGATGCTGGTGTGATGTTGATTGTGATGAGGCTAGAATGAAGCTGGAGTTGGTGACATCAAATTGATCATTGGTTGTAACCTCCCCCTTCTACTCATTAATAAATATTTTTGTTCACTTTCCCATATATGTATATGTTTATGTATCTATTTCTCATGCGATGGATTCTTAATTGATATATATGTTTCATGTTCAATTGATTTAACTGATTAAGATAAACAGGCATCTGTATATTGCAATCTCTTTGTTGTTTAGTGTCTATACTTGCAGGAACTAGTCTGGCGATCTAAGTTGGATTGGAAGCTACAACAAAAGCGACAGAAGGAGAATAGGAAGCACTTGGATCACAAGTAGGTTCCTCTTTATTTTTGCGTGTCTATTTAATCTTAAAGAAAGTGTCTACAAAGTCTTTTATCTGTTGTTCTAAATTCATAGCACCAAATTTATGGAATTTGATTTATCCATAATTCATAATTCTGCATAAAAAATTGGTGACTCCACTGGGGAGTTTCCTTATCATTCCTGGTGTTTTTTCCTCTACTTATCCACCTAGTAGCATCTACTGTCAATTATTATAATTTTGAATCATGGAATTGCATTAGAAGTGTGTTTAGTAGCTTGAATTTTGAATCTCTATTATGCCCAATGCACTGTTGGTTAAGACACAGTGCTTTGCAGAGCACTGTCTCCCACTCAGGGGTGCTTTGCAATGCACTGTCTCCCTTTAGAGACTACGTTGCCCCCTTTGTCAACCAAATTCCCTTTGAATTTTTCATTGTCGTCATACTAAACCTTTTGTTTGTTGTGTTTTCAATTGTTTGATACCTCATAGAGACCAGTGAATTTGCATGATTGTTCCTCCTTTGAAAAGTAAGTTTGTTCAATGTCTCTTTAAGTGTTTTTCTTTATCATTGACAAAAAAATTCAAAGAATTTTATTTCTGCATTAGATCCATTTGATTTCGTAAAGGAAATTGTTGTTAAATTTTTTGTTTCTTGTAGGAAAAATTTTAGTTCCATTATTTTTTTTTCCTAAAAGAGAAATTGTTGTTAAATTCATCATTTCTCAAAGAAGAAAGCATTTGTTTTTTGTTGATTTGATGCATATAGTTTCATTTTTGAATTTACATTAAGGGGGATGAAAATAAAAACCTGCATTTGCATATAGTGAGTTGTGTGTTTTGTATAGGAACAAGTTAGGAAATCTGCATATTAGTTTGTCCTCTTTATTATTTTCTCTCAAAACTGATTTCTCTTTCCCTTTAATAGCTAGGATTTCATTGAAAAACTAAAATTGAAAAGTTTTTTATCATTTTAGTTTTCATTTTAGTAATTTACATTACATCACGTGGTAACCTTGAAGTGAAAATTGATAAATAATGTCAACTTAAAATTTATATTAGTTTACCTAAAAAAGCATTGGAACCATAATGATAACATTTAGAAGGTATAGGCTAGAGACGTGTTCCGACATCGTTAAACATAGTAGCTATCATTAATTATCTATGATACTTTCCAAGTGTGATACCTCACTCCACGTACGTAAGTATATCGTAGCTCGTCCACGTACCTTCGAGTATATCGGGTGGTGTTATATTACGAAAATTATAAAGTGATGCTCTCACTGTGCGGTTTCGCATTAGAAAATGCTAATACGGACTTGAGCCTCCACATACCTTCAGATATATTTGGGAGGATAAATTTAGGTTGCTATCCATGCCTAGTGAACTGAGTCGACTGCCTTGTAAATTGTGATACACCGAACACAGCATTCAGGGAGATTTCTTGCCTATACTTTGTGGTTCACCAGGAGCTATTATACAATTCACATTTTCTTGGTAAACCTTTTGCCTAGAATTACCATTTTATTTTGTTTATTTTTTTTTGGTCATAAAATAAATTAGTCATCGTGGAAGAATAAAATCCCTTTCCCTGTTATTCGCGTAGACTTTCATTGAAACCACCTTTACCACCAAAAGCCACTTCTAGTTGGTGAAAGCGACATCTCTCTACCGAGACCATTACTATCAGTACCTATAGTGAAGCATCATCTTCACATATACTAGAGTCGGCACAAGTTGCTTCTACAAATCTTGGTTCATCTAATGTTGTCAAGACGAAGTCCTCACAGCTACTCATGGTCACGATCCATCCAATCAGTGAGACCATACCTACCGAACCCGATGTTGTTCAACTGGAAGTTGATGCAAAACCTGTCTCTTCTTTTCTAGAACATCTGAATCCCGAAGTAGAACGACCAAAAGTTGTTCCTGTATCAGTCTCCCCACAATCTATTGTAGCCATTGAGTTTTTCATATCACGCAGTCAACCTCCTGAAATATACTTTGGTCCTGATGGTGAAATTCTTCCACCTGGTCAAATTTTGATTGAAGAAATTCCACAAGATGAAACACCTTTAACAAGATTTAAATGTACGAGTCTTTTCCTTAATCACCATCCACTGCCTTGGTTAATTTTGTGTCTATTAAAGTCCCATAGATCCAATATGGTATACATTTGGTAAAGTAACCATGCCTGAACCAACATCTTTGGTTGGACCATCAAATCCAATTGTGATAATACCTGCTCCCGCTACTCCTTCAATGTTCACAACTTCACCAGAGTCATATTTACATGGTGGCCCTTTGCTCCCATAAAGTTATAAATATTTATCTGGAATTTTCTCTAGTGCATCTTCAAACCCATCGAATTCACCAATGTCATCATCTGGTATTATAACTAGTAAACCTATAGTGAGTGATGAACGACTTGATCCTTTATATCCATCATCAAGAAAATATCAAGCTGGTCCATCTGGGTATATCCTTCCCAGTTTAATATCAACTGGACTCCCTACATTTGGAGAGCAATATTTACATCTTATTACACTCCTCATGTTGGGGGGAAAAATATGGTCTCCCACTTTGACAATACTCCATCTTTTTTTGGTCATCCTAATGTCTAAATGAATGTTTTTCAATGGCAGCCCACTCTGCCCATCCAACCACAAACGATTGTACACTCGTATTGACCGGTTCAACCTGTTGCACCCACATCAACTCCACTTGTTAATACATCTTTACCCCTATTAGAGACTCAAACCATTGTACCTCAACCATTTCAGGCGGCTCCTTCAACCCAATACCCTCAAGTTTTGGGCACTCAAACCCCAACTCCTTCGGTTGGTTTACAAAAACCACTTGTATCCAGAATCATTTATTCAAAAGTTGGATTACCAAATTATGGGAGGTTGCAGCCACAACTAGGTTATGCCTATCAACAACTGAATCCAAGTTATCCTAATTTGGGTTATAACATTGGTGGACAGACCCCTTGGCAGCCACAAGTGCAAATTCCAAAACTTTCATTTCAACAAGTAGCGTACCCAGGTTTTGATCAACAGAATCCTCAAGCATTTGCTTATCAAAACATCCCCTATATGGGTTACCATCAAATAATTCCTTATGTTGGTGCTCAAAGGCCTGTTTCCAAATAAATTCCATCATACCATGGCTATGCTCAACCTGACCTCAATCAACAGTTTCCCTTTGTTGGAACTTTAGAGTTACTGAATTTAAACCATCTCACCAATGACCCAATCAACTATCTTCCTTGGTGGCTGGTGATACCTCATAAATTACCCTCGGATATTCCTAAGTTCAATGGAAACCCTGGGGAAGACCCGTTGACTCATGTTATGAATTTTCATTTCTGGTGCTCATCTGATACCCTCAATGATGACTCTATTCGACTACGTCTTTTCCAGCGTATGCTCACTGGTCCGGCTACAAAATGGTACATCGAGTTACCAAGAGACTATTTTGATAATTTCACTGCCCTAGCTACTATATTTCTTACCCACTTCCAATTACCCATACGATATGAAACTGGAACGGAACTCTTGACTAATTTTAAATAGACTAATGCTACTCACATTTCTGATCATATTCATGAGTGGTGTCGTCGTCGTAGAATTGTTAAGACATTTGCTCCTTATCAGCTCCTAGCTGAGTGGTTCGTTAAGTCCCTATTACCATCTACAACTGAGGATGTGGCTAAGGGTGGCATCATCACTAAAGAGTAGGTCATTTCTCATGCCCAATATTTATACTTGATTTATACTCAGTCTAGCACGCTCTACAAGAAAATTCCCAATGCGTCGCGATCTAATTTTATTTTTCCTCCTTCATCAAAGGACTCTCATGCCAGAGACGATATGATCGGTACTACAAGCACACATTACACTACTACATCTAATCCTGAAACTTCTTCTAAAATCCATGCCGTGTCATTTGACAAGGCGAAAAGTGAGAAGCAACCCAGAGGTAAGAAAAAAGGGAAATCTAAGAAAAAGAAAACTTCTACCCTGCAGGATAGATCATCTAATCAATTGTTTGAAAATCATAAACCTCGTTACCCTTTCATTATATGTAATGAGGAACAATTTTTTTAGGATTTTCATCATCGTGCTGAAGTCTCAAAAATGGTTAAGACCTCACATGCGTTAGCTGTGTTGACAGATCCATTTCCAAATCCAGATGAAAATTTGGTTGCTACGGATCAAGCTTCTAGTTCCCAAGTGCTTATGTTGTCTATCACAAATCCATCTATTGATGTTTTGGTATCAACATGTAACAAATATTATGATGGTCAGGCTACTGATCAACCTACTACCTCGACCACAACTCCGTCCATAGAATCGGTACCGCCTACTTCTATTCCTGAATTGACAATAAAGCCACCGAAGGGGGTTGTTCATAAATCGACATATAATCCTTGAGTTCGAGCTGCTAAAAATTATAATATAGTTGAAGATTTGGCTCAATCCCCTTCCACTATGTCAGCACTTAAGGTGCTACAAAATTTTCCCTTCCAAAAATAGGCTTTGTTGTCAGCAATTGTTGGAATTGATCCGATAGATTCGAATCTCATAGTGTTTAATCGTACGGGCTATGTGCCAAAATTGCCAACAGAATTGGCATTATCCATACAAGTAAATGTTCTCAATCACCTTATTCATCGTAATATTATTGATGAGGGATCATCTACCTTCATTATGTCTCTAAATTGTCAGAAATCACTTGGCTCGCTATGCTTGTCTTAATCATCAATGACATTGAAAGCTTTCAACGGGCATACATATAATCCTTACGGTATTATTAATAACCTGCATGTTGAGCTAGGGGAAAATAGTAAATGTTGCAGTTGAGGTTGTTGAAGAACCCCTTGACTACAATATTTTAATTGGAAGGCCATGGGTATATGTTATGGCTGCCATTGTTTCTACATATTTTAAAATGATCGCCTTTCCACATAAAGGTGTTATCATAGTCATCAATCAATTGTCCTTCTTTGCCTCCACTTCCCAGTTAACTGGAAGCATTCCGTTAGTTCATGCACCCCAACTCTCACTTCAGAACATTTTTGTAGGACTCTTAAAGGATTCCACTCTCATGGCAACATTTTCATTACCGCCGCATGTGATGTCGGTAGAAATCGCAAGCATAGAGACTTGCTACATGATCTCTTCCACTCCATATGGCTTAAGGAAGAGTACGAGTGATTCTAAAGTTGTTACGTTGGATGATTTTCTACTGCCCAACCCTATTGAGCTGGCATAGCAATCAATATATCTGGCTTGGGTGGCAAATCTGAAATCATCATCGTCGGTCATTTGGGTTGATCATTCATTATATTTTGGTACTCCATCTGATCATTTTACTCAACTTTCTTGACAGATGAGAATATTTTGGAATCCATGATGTCAAAAGGAGAACTATTTGAAGATCATCATCATCGTTCCCATCTTCCTGATTATGAAGAAAGCAATATTAGTGAACTATAACACTCATCGATCAAAAATTTATTTTCAAATTCTTTTCCTATTAATGCAATGGATTCTGAGCGAAATTTATCAAATATTGGAGAAACCATTTCTATCGATATTTTTACCAAACTTGGCATGGTAGAAATTATTCATGTCAGCGTGTCTTGTTCTCCATTAGAACTCAAAACATATCACTCTCTCTTTCATGAACTCTGAGATATATTTGTATGGTCTTAGGAGGAAATGCCATGTATTCACACTAGTATCATTGAACATACTATTAATATGTACCCTGATGTCAAACCAGTATGTCAACGCCTTCGTCGTATTCATCCGAAGAAGGCTGCTGCCATTAAAGTATAAGTTGAAAAACTTTTTTGTGCTGGTTTCATTTACCCTATTCCGCTAACTGAGTGGGTTTCCAACATTGTTCCTATTATGAAAAACAAGGAACCATCAAAGTGTGGATCGATTATCAGGATGTCAATCTTGTTTGTCCAAAAGACAACTATCCAAATCCCTTTATCAACCAAATTATTGACAATTGTGCTGGATGTGAAATATTTTCATTCATGGATGGATCTTCTGGCTACAATCAAATCAATATCTTCCCAGAGGACCAATATAAGAAAACATTCATCTGTCCCTGGGGCACATTCTCTTATCGGAAACTCCCATTTGGCTTAAAGAATGTTGGGTAAACTTTTTAGAGAGCAATTGATTATGCTTTAAATGACATTAAGCACATAGTTCAACCTTATCTAGATGATTTACTTACGCATTCATGAAATCAAACTAATCACCCGATGCATCTAAGAGCTATATTTTTACACTGCCGAAACTACAAAATATGCCTCAATCCACATAAATGTGTGTTTTTTGTTGGTTGTGGTCATTTTCCTGGGTTTGTCATTTCAAAAGAAGGAATTCGAATAGACCCACTGAAGGTCTAGGCCATTCTTGATTTGCCTGTGCCCTCAAATTTTCTTCAGTTACAGAAACTTCAAGGAAATACTAACATGCTAAGGAGGTTCATACACAACTATGCCGAAATGGCTAAAGGATTTACTCGACTCTTGAAAAATGGGATTCCATTCCATTGGGACGAAGTTGCGCAAGCTTCTTTTGATTCTGACAAGGATACTCTTGTCTAGGCATCATTAATGTATCCCCCCAATTATCAGAGTGATTATTTATTATATATCTCCGCAATTGATATGACCATTGCTATGGTATTGGTCCAAGTAGAAAATGGGATAGAACATCCGATCTATTATTTGAGTCGTAATCTCAATGATATGGAAGTGAAGTATTCATACATAGAAAAGCTTTCCTTGGCAGTTTTTCAACCTTTCCAAAGATTTCGCCACTATATCCTATTCCAGAAAACCATTGTCATTTCGGATTGCAACCCCATAACTTATATTTTATCATGTCAATTTCTGGGGGGAAATTATTCAAAATGGATTGTCATTTTGAAGGAATTTTATTTGGAATTCATCAAATCCAAGTCAAATAATTCTTTATTTTTGGCTAATATTCTCTGTCACCTTCCCTCTGATAGTACTGCTACTACGTCAGAACCATCTATTCCTAATGAGTCTCTATTTCTGATAAGATCATCTAATCCTTCGTATGGGGATTTTACCATTTATATCCAGACCCATAATTTTTGGCCCGATACCTCGTGCTCGGACCAACGACGTTTTCGATACCAAGCCAAAGATTATCTGATCTTTGGCGATACATTTTATCGTCATGGTGTCGATATAATTTTAAGAAGGTGCCTCATTCATGAGGAGGCCGAAGAGGTGTTAATGATTTTCACGCCGAGGTTTTGGGTGGAAACTTATCTGGATACACTACCGGGTAGAAGATACTCTGCACCGGTTACTTTTGGCCTACCATATTTCACAACTACATCCTCATGGTCATAAGTTATCATGTGTGCTAGATATTTGATCATAAAATCTACAAACCGCCAGCACCAATGCATCTTGTTGTCTTTTTGGGACCATTTTTTAAATGGGGCATTGAATTCATGACCTACAACCCTCATTTTTCCAGGGGGCATGGTTATATTATAGTCGTTGTATACTACTTTACCAAGTGGGCCGAAGCGATGCCTACATTCAACAACATAGGACAAACAACTGCGTTTTTTTTATTTAATAATTTCATTGCACAGTTTTGGGTCCCACAAGCCATAGTCACAGATCATGGTAAGAATTTTCGCAACCATATGATGACCGAATTGACTTCCAAGTTAGGATTGTCACATGATAATTCTACTTGTTATTATCCACAATCAAATGGAAAAGTCGAGGCTATCAACAAGATTCTTAAATATATGCTTCAACGAATGAGAGGAGTTCGTAAATGAAACTAGCATTTGATCCTATTCTCGGCTTTGTGGGCGTACCAAACCTAAGTAAGAAACCCAACCGGATTTACTCCCTTTCAATTGGTGTATGGTCTGGAAGCTATCTTAAAACTCGTAATCTACTTGTTACCTTACACCTCAAATGAAGAAGCACATATTTTTAACTACATCCATCTTGATGAAATGCGTCGTGAAGCCAAATTAGCCAACGAAGCACATAAGAGACGTATAAAGACGCAATACGACAAGCATGCCCAACCTCACATTTTCTCAGAGGGCTACTTGGTCCTTATTTATGATCAAGAAGCTGATGTAATAGGTACAGGTAAATTTGAGCCATTATGGCATTTCCCCTATATTGTAAAAATATTTCTTGCTAAAGGTGCCTATGAGTTGGTAGGTTACGATAGAATTCAGTTGGTGCAACCCCAAAATGGGTTGTATATGAAACGTTACTATGCTTAATCATGAGCATAGTAATTTTATATTATATTGTATATATATGTTGTTGATTTGCATTCACTGTCTTAGTTTTTTTTTTTAGAGTTTTCTTGAAATTAGTAACCTGCTTTACATTTCATCGCAGATGTCTGAATCTTTGGAACCATTTTTTGTGTATGCTGATGGTTCTAGTCATAGTACGCAGAATTTATCCTCTACAGCGTGGGCCATTTTTTCTCCAAATGACGAGTTAGTGAGTTTTCAAGGGATTTGTATTGGTCGATCAAAAAAAAATATCGTTGAGTATGCGCATTGATCAAATTTCTCTCTGATGACATTTCATTTGGTATTAACAACATCATTATAAGGTTAGACTCACAACTTGTGGTAATGAAACTTACTAGTGTTTATACTGTTATAAATCCAACATTGCATCGTATGTTCCTAAGAGTTAGACTTTTGGAAATACATTTTGATTTCATTCAATATCAACAAATTTTCAGAAACTTAAACACATTAACGGATTCTTTGGTGAATTATGTTAGAGATAGATATTTGCAACACATGTAAGGAAAAATTCACATAATTGAATAGGATTGCGCAATAAACGTTGGAAAACACTGAAATCAAATAGATAGATAGTTATAGGTTTTTACAAAATTTGTGCCCAAGACGCATTGGTCATCTGACCTCAAAATGTATGCAACATGTCAAAAGTAAACTAGTGATGCTCATGGTAACATGCTATCAATCTAGCTATCATATGGAGTAACTGCATCCAGTAGTTAGGAACGCCAATAGTGTGGCGTTACAGTCACATGGGTAACTCTTCGATCTGACAATCCAGAATCCCGAAGGTCAACCCCTCTGTGTGCTGCCGAAGCTCAGCAAGAGTGTCAGCCATGTCTAAATCCCGAAGGACTGCTCTTCTGACAACCCTATCTACTAGCTCATCCACTCCATGCTATGGTTCCTCCACTGGTTAAACTCGACCCACATCTGCATTACATTAAAAATTAAGTTTATCCTTGGGAAAACATAAAAATACAAAAACATGTATAAACCTTAGAAAAATAAAAAAAAAACATGGTCAAAAAATTCTTACCAATTGCACCCCATTAAGCGCCTTCTAGTAAAGCTAAGTCTGGATCTCCTCAGAAATCGACGCCTACATATGCATACTCATCAATGATGATAATATATCACTTAAACCAGGAGAATAATGTAGTCGAGAACACGATGGACGATTGACCTGAATGTATAGCCATCAGTTCTATCCATATCTGCATCCTTGGATATCTAGGGATAGATACACCTAGTGTCACATGTTGTGGCTGCATCAGTGGAATCCGCTCTAAGGAAAAATAAATAAGGATTGAACCATAACTAAATTTTTTCTTCCTTCCTCCCTTTCCCTTGCTCAGTTGTTCTTTTATTTGAGAGATTACAGATTCAGACCAGTTGAAAAATGTGGGTTCCATGCACTCTAGTGAATACTGCATATAAGATCTGTTCGCTACATGTAGTGTAACAATACCAGCATGCTTTGTGATTGTGAATAGAATGGTTCTCAACAGAAAATCACAAACATCATAGATGTTTATTTTCCCATACTTGCTTGGCTCTGCCCCTGGATAGCAATACTACAAAATATAGTCTCTCACCATCTCTCCTTCAAGAGTAAACCTGGAGAGAGAAATGGGTAAGCCTCTTCTCGACAAGCCTGTCAGAAAATATATGTCCTCCACTGCAATAGGAACCACCTTGTTTCTAATGTGAAATTCCTCAATTGTCGGATCCCATGCACGAACAAGGAACTCCAAAAATTCTATTTTTTGCCTCATACTTGATAAGCAGAAGTACTTTAATAACCCAATATCTCCGAGGGCTCTTATAGTACTTGGATCATTAAGGGCAATCATATTTTTTTATTCATGCTCTCTTTCTCTCCAAGTAATCATCATTCTAGTCCAATGAATCCCTGAAACATAACCATAAGGCTCATTAGGACCCTTTTCATGCAAAAAATTAGGCACAATTTGGGTACAGTGCAAGAATAAAAAATGTGAATTGCACCCAACATAGTCTTTCTCAATCGATAGTGCGTTTCATATTCACCTAGGCTTCATTTTGAGTGCTTTTCAACATAGTTTTCGATGCTTAAGGGTGCATTGACCTCTTTATAAAAATAATTTACCCTAAGGGGCCCAAATCCCTAAAAAATTTCAATGAAACGAAATAACTACTGAAAGAAAGATGAGGTTGATGTCACAAACCTGGATCAAACGAAGATGAAATCCATCCACAAAATCGATCACAATCAACAGCTGAGTTCAGGGGCAAAAACAGGCTCAGAGCTCCAAAATGAAAATGGTAACTTTAAAATGGTAAAAATGAATGGTAAAACTATTTTAATTAGTCATTTTTTTATTTTCAAATCATATTTATTGTTGTGACTATGGTTTTATTCAATTTTTATCATGAAACAAGTATTTTTAATCCATTTGATGTTGTTCTGAACAGGTTTTCAATTGATGAGAAGATTAGTCATGCAAATTTATTTCAAGAATGATTTAATCACAAATCATACTTGTATACTTATTTATCGAGCTTTGATAAAAACGAAAAAGGACTTGAAGCGCACTTTTATCTCTTTTTCGAGCTTCAATAACAACGAAAAAGGAACCATTGGATTCTTCTCTTAGTTCTTTTCAGACTCCGATAATGTGAAAATATTGCCGAGCACCTGTCTTTTCAAGCTCGTAAAAATAAATGAATTGATATCTACTAAGTATAAGTTTAAACCTTTTCCAGACTGATAGATTGTTTACGAAAAAGGAATGGCTTAGTCAAACATGGCTAGGAGGTTCTCTCAGATATTATTTTACACTTTTTTGGATCTGAGAGACAACTTTACAAAAAGGTACCTACGGAGTTTCTTTTTTCCTCTTTTTTCAAAAACTCTAAATATTAAAAAGGACCGAGCTGTCATCGTCGTTAAGCTCATTAAAACATAAAATAGCGACGAGCTTGTCGATCATGGAAAGAATTGAGTTTCATTCATCGGTGACTCGTTAAATTATTAAATAGTGATAGATTATTTGCCTGGAGTGTTGAATATAGATTAAGCATAAGTTATTGTCCTCAATCTTGTTAAAAAATAAAGAGGTACTAGTTGACAAATGACCGGGGAAAATTTGGGAAAGTGAACATAACTTTTACGGTAGCAGGTCGCTCTTGAACATGACACTTCACTCCATCATCGTGACTGTTTGGGTTGGGTAATATTATTGACGGTTCATTCATACCTATGGTTCATCATACCTTCACTTCGATTTTGGCTGCTTCCAACTCATCTCAATGTCGTTGATATGTTCAAGAGAAGTCATCCAATCAATACTCATCCCTCTGCAATACTCATAAACCTTCATTCTCATTACATTCATCCATGAACATTTCTATATCAAGTCACATTTTGTCTCCAAAATCAGTAACTCCCATTTCTCAATAAAGTGGCTTCCTGTCAACATCAAATCATCATCCAGGAAGTTTACTTAGAAGCACCATATTTGAGTACCATGAGGCTTTTTAGAGCCTCGAAAATATCCTTAAGTCCCAGAATTTTGACCAAAATATTTTGTTTGGCGTTGGACATCAAATCATCTATTCACATCTTAAAAAATGTATTATAGTACCTTGAGAGCGATTAACATCAATGGTGGTTCTCTCGCATTTGTTAACAACTCACATAATTGACTGGTAATCCAACGATGTCTTACCATGTTCGACTACAAATCATATATTCACATGACTAGAATTACACCTGAACGATCAAGTGAATGAGATAAGAAGACCCTGGATCTAGTTTCAGCCATCTGGGATGCGATTCTAGGATTTTTGTACATGTCATCTGTATAGTGACCTTACATACAGATCATCATCTGAACATGGGCCTATATTTGTAGGCATGTATGTATTGGGCAACATTCCAATGTAGACGACTTTCTGCACTATGTACATGTTATTATCTTGTTTATGTGCTGAGTATGGGAATTCCTCCCTCAGCAATTCGTTATCAATAGGATATATCATGATGTAATGTATTGTAATATTGATGCAGGTCGCCACTCCACTTCAGTTCCAACCCATCACATCGTAAAGCATCTCATTCAAAAAATATTGTTATTATTGTGACTTCATGCTTTAGGGGGCAACTGTTATAGGTCAATTTGGGCATCATTCCCAATGACCTAGTTAAATTGGAAATCATCCCCAGGACCAATGAAATAGGGTCTATCATCCCCTATCATTTCAGTTGCTACTGCCCTAAGAGAATAAAAAAATATTCATGACTTCTATTCCAAGGTTTCCAAGGTTTGAAGTATATGTTATATCACTTATGAGCTCACCAACGCAGCCTCTCAAGGGACTAACTGTGTTTCATATGTAGTTACCTCCATTCAAGGGTTCCTTAAAAAGCACTTCCTGACATTCAAGAGTGTGTTGGTCAAAATGGGAGCGAAATTCCCATTGTTCCGGAATATCCGCATGGCCAGTGCCTTCTAGAAGAGTCCATATGTGTCAAAATTTGAATCCATGTGTCCATCTAACACCTATGAGCTTGAGAACATCTCTTTCTTATGATTAGAAATTCATTGATTGAGAAACTAACATTAGTTTCCTGATAAATTGAGCACATATCCTCGTGCTAGGGAAGGAATAAATTTGGTAAAGAAATGTTGTTGGATTCTCAATTGAGAGAGTGATAGGCGTGATATGCTACTGGTGTGATGTTGATTATGATGAGGTTGGAATGAAGATGGATCTGGTGACATCAAATCAATCATTGGTTTCAACCTCCCCCTTCTACTCATTAATAAATATTGTTGTTCATTTTCCCATTTATGTATCTGTCTATGTATATATTTCTCTTGCAATGGATTTTTAATTGATATATATGTTTCATGTTCAATAAATTTAAATGATTAAGATAAATAGGCATCTGTATATTGAAATATCTTTGTTTTTTAGTGTTTATACTTGCAGGAACTAGTCTAGCAATCTAATTTGGATTGGAAGCTACAACAAAAGTGACAGAATGAGAATAGGAAGCGCTCGGATCACAAGTAGGTTTCTCTTTCTTTCTGTGTCTTTATTTAATATTGGAGAAAGTGTCTACAAAGTCTTTGATCTGTTGTTCTAAATGCATCACACCACATTTAGGGAGTTTTATTTATCCATAATTCATAATTCCGCATAACAGAGAGATAATGATTTGTGTCGATATTCACGAGCTAAATTATGCATGTGTTCATGATTCGTTTCCCACTCCATTCACCAATGAATTTTTAGAGAATGTTGGTAGGCAGGAAGATTACTCATTTAAATATGGATTCTCCAAATATCATTAGCTCAATATTGTGCCATAATACAGGATAAATGCCACCTTTTCTAATGAATGGGGGTCCTTTCAGTACATTGTCATGCCATTTGGGTTGAAGAACGCACCGAATATATTTTCTAGAGATGTTTTCATAACTTTGAAAGAATATATCCACAAATTCATAGAAGTATATTTCGATGACTGGATATTCTTTGGCATGTTAAAGAAGCATGTCTCTTGTCTACACTTGATTTTGGGTACCTTTAGTAAGTATTCGATAAAATATTGATGGTGCACCATCATTGTGACTCAGAACGAGTCACAGTTTTGTGTTGGGGGCATGTTGGAGTTGGGATCCCCTGCGAAGTAAAGACTCTACTGATGGAGGCATGGAGTGCGCAACGCGAAGTATATTTTTGGTCTTAGGGACTTTGGGGTGGATCAAAGCCCCTTAATTATGTAACGAGATGGGAATTTTTGTGAATGTTGGGATCTGCCCATTGTTTGGGACCATGGTATTGTAAAAGATAAATATATATATATATATATATAAGGAGTCTAGATAGAATTCATAGGTAGCATATGAATGAAATATATTTTGCGATGCATTTGGATGTCAGACTGAGCTAGAGTCTGTGTTTTAGGTTAGAATAAAAGTCTCATGCAGCTATCTGTGCGAAAGCCTTAGGAAAGACTGCAGCTATGTGCACAGGGTGGAAAGTGGATGCATGAGATAGATCTGGATGTTAATGAATCTATTTTTGAGAAAATATTAGTTACAATAATTTGTTTTTTTTTTCTTATTATCTATGAATGTTTATTTTGAATGAGGGTGTGTTCTGTAACTGAATAACACAGTCTGTTTTATGGTTATTTACTTTTTTTAATGCTTAATTAAGTAATATCATGCAGTTTGTGGGTAATTTCAACAGTTGTGTTGAATGAAACTCGTGTTACAGATATATATGACATGCGAAGCTCTAATAAGAAGGAAAATCCCTAAATCCATAGTCCAATGTCCCTCTGGATGCAGAAACCTCGTTCTAAAATCCCCCTATATTTCCTTAGGTGAGACTTTGGTCTGCACAAGCAGATCTTTGCCTAAAGGGCTGGTAATAGTGGGTTTTGTTGGACTACGCAGTCACTTTGAACTTGGGTCTAGGCCCCATCAAGCCAACACCTATAAACCCTATATAGGATGAATTTCCATTTTTCTTTCAAGCTTGCTCATATATTCCGCACATCATAAGTCTAATACCATTTAGTTAATTATACCTTAAATATGAGAATATAGGTAGGATAAAACATATATTTTCATAGCTATTTTATGCATAGAAATCCACAATTAATTAAGAAATATAAATAATATTAAAATATATTTTTTCATATAACAAATACACATATAAATCCACATTAAAGAATAAGAATATGAGAACAATTATCTTAATGATAAGCCATCAAATTACTGCTGACTAAGGATGTTCCTCCCAACCTTAGGCATTGTTTTTCTAGGTATCTTCACTGTGGGCCACCACCAATATGCGTATATGACACAATAAGGGCTAAAAAAACAACTTTATTACTTAGCTAAATACACTTTAGTACACAATTTCTCACTAATACAACCATCCCAACCACTAGCTCTCTTTTCCACCTCATCCCACAAAGGCCAAGATGGGACCCCCCTTCTTTTTAGATCCATTCCCTTGTGCAAGTATCCTTAATAGAATCAACCATCTCCCA
The DNA here is from genome assembly GCA_034641835.2 of Pinus albicaulis. Lineage (NCBI taxonomy): Eukaryota > Viridiplantae > Streptophyta > Pinopsida > Pinales > Pinaceae > Pinus > Pinus albicaulis. The sequence continues at coordinate 270,107,483 of CM076579.1, forward strand.
CGTATAATCCTCAGGGATGTGACATCTCCAATAGAATTTTACCAACAAAATGGCTTTCTTCCATAACGCCTTGACTGTTTGGTCCAACATGCACATAGGATCTACGTGAAAATCTCCCATAGGCTCCACTTGAATCATATTCCAATAATTTACATGATTAGAATTATGTATATAATTTTCAAGTAAAAAAACATGAAATACATCATGAATATGCATGTATTATAGTAATGTAAGTCTATATGCAACAAGGCCAATCCTTTCCAAAATCTTAAATGGACCACAAAATCTAGCTAACAACTTGCTATGGTTTACTAACTTCCGTGAAGTCCTCTTTAGTGTCACTTTCAAATATACATGGCCACCAACTTGGAATTCCATGCCTACTGAACCATTTTCCACATAACTCTTTTGGTTGTCCTAGTATACCTTTAAGATTTGCTTAATTTTTATTACTTATTTGTTCATTTCCGTAAGCATATTTTGTCAAACAATGGCCCTATCCAATAGGTTGTCCCAAATCATAGTTATGTTAACATTTCCTACCATGAAAGGAATTAAATGGGATCATATTAAAAGTTTCTAGATAGCCATTATTAATTTAGAAATCCACCAAGTGTAAATATTCCTCCCATTTTGATGGATTTTCCATCACATAAATCTTCAACATATATTCAATCCTCTGGTTGATCCTCTCTATATTTCCATCTAATTCTGGGTGATATGATGTACTAAAGTTAAATTTGGTTCCAAATTTCTTGAAGAAATGTTTCCAAAATTTCAATGTAAACTTGGGATCCCTATCTAAAATAATTGTCTTAGTAACACCATGTAACCTATAAATTTCTTTCTTATATACCTTAGCAATGTTTGTCTCCTTATATGTTTAATTCACAAGAATAAAATGCCAACCTTATTGAGGTTATTAACCATCACCTTGATAGAATCATATTTCCTCATAGTCCTGGAACAATTTGTAATAAAATCAATTGAAATAATTTTCCACTTCCACTTTGCACTGGGTATTGGCTTTAGCAACCCAACTAAATTCCTATGTTCCCATTTATCTTTTGGCACTCCAAAACTTTCCTATATAATCAGTTTTAGGAAATTTAATGATGTGGATTTATGAAGGAACGCAACACAATACACATATTACCATAAATACAGAAATGCAGTAGAAATAACACTTCATTTTATTAATATCAAAGAACTGAAATTTTCTTACAGACATCATGGAAATAAACAAGCTAATGCGTTGGTAGCTTATCTCTAAGAACAGAGGTTTTGGTTACAGACCTATGAATTGTGTTACAATGAGGCTCGAGGGCCTATTTATTATTGAGAAACAATGGTAAACCCTAAACATCCAAAAACCTAACCATAGGAGATGAAGCACCAAAACTATGGGCCCCGTTTGGGTAAATTCGTACATCAACTTCCCAAGGACGTAACATTGGCATACGATCTTCATTTGATGCACACCATACCTCGTTCGAAAGATATATCCAAGGAATAAACTTTTTGGTGAGAAAAATAGGTCAATGGACCCATTTTTCTCTTGATTTTTCCAAAAAACATCATTTAGGGCCTTAAAATGGCTCCGAAAGTTTAGGACCCGAAACATTGCTAAAAATAGTAAATTGTGCTATAATTAAGGAAACTGAAAAATTGAAAGAGACAATGGCGGGGCCCCAAGTGGAATAGGTGGGTGGCCACAAATATTCACCTGGATCATTCCTCCCCCGTAGGAAGAAATGGTCCCCATTGCGTTGAGTTCCTCCATGAGATGAGGAAACTTCTGCTAAACTTGGTCCCTGGTGAACCACTTGCCTTCATGCAGGAGTTGGCCAGCTTTGACAACCTGATATAGTTGGATATTCTGCTGGCAATTTTTCCTGATTTTCATGTCCATGATATAATCTATGGTGGCTTGTTCCATGTAGTCCCGGCTTAACTCTGTTGGTGTGATTTGTTCTCTAATTTCAGAGGTTTCGAGTAGAGGTGTGTAATATTCCTAAATTAGCATGCAACTAATAGGAATATTGATTTTACTTTTAGCACCTAGTTAGATGAATAAATGGGTAAGGAGACCCACAATTATCTTGAATAAGCATAAAATCCCTCTTTATGTGCAAAGGGATCATTATAATAACTGGGTCTAGCACTCTCATGTGTGAACAAGGACTAATGGATGTGGACCAAGTCAAGTTTGATCAAGTCAATAACACTAATGTGGGAGGAGTGGATAATCAATAAAGGAAGCTCAATATGAACATGGATTAGTTTAGATAGCTATCTAAGTGCTGGATTGAAGACCCTTAGGTGTGAAAAGGGCTGGAGCAGGTTGAAGAGGTCAACCTTGACCAAATAAAACAACGTTGTTATGGAGGTGTTGCATTAATGAAGGTACAACACAGTTTTTGAGGGAGATTGATTTTGTGATGGTGGAAAACCTAATAAGTGGGACCCAAGGTGAGAAGGCTCACATTATTTATAAGGGAGAGGATGGTAGCCATATGGGGGTTAGCTTATGAATTATATTTTGATATGTCTGCTTAGACTTTTACTCTCTTCAGTTGTTTAGCTAAGATTGCTGGTGTTGTTTAGCACAAGGGTTTCCTGTTTATAAAATTCCGTCTCTTTCCTTGAGAGGCCTCTTGGGAGAGTTTTTATCTTTCATTCCACACATCTAACATTCTGTCCAAGCTTTATTCTTCAAATACAATGCATTTTCTGTAGAATATTGTGTTGTGTTGCAAGGTGTTGCAGTGGAGGGTTGAGAAACCTAGTTTCTGAGCTAGTTTCTCATAGGAGGGAGGATTCCTTCTCTTGGGAGATCAGTTTGGAAAATTATTGAGCTCATTTCAGAACTTTGGTAGCAGTACAATCTATTTCCATCACCTACAGCATAATTTTAGTCTAGAATTTCATTATTTTGGAGGGAAAATTCAGTGAGGGATCTTGTGGCTCTGTTTGAGTGTTTTCCTGTGATTGAAGGGATCAAAATTTCATTGGAGGAGACCTTGGAGTGGATATGCATAAAATATATATTATATCAGCCCCTATATTCATGTTCTTCTCTTTTCAGTGATTCTTCAGTCCTTGGGCTGTAGATCACCATTTGTATTGGGTGTATTCCTACAAACCCTTCCCGAGTTCTCTTGGATTTGTTTAAAGGAGACTAGATCTTAGTTTTTGAGAATTATTGATTAGTATATGAGAAAATATATTTGTCTCTATAATTTCTGTGTATAAATCCTCATTAGACTACACTGTCACTTTATGTAGTAATTCTTTGTTGCATTATTTTTAGGGTTTCAGTGTTTTGAGCTATACTAGGTGTGGGAGGCTTGTTTACCTCACCTAATATGATTTGTTTCTGATATCCTCTTGTATTTAGGTGTTATATTGTCACATATAATGGATATAAGGGATTATTTTGATTTTTATAGCATATATTTCTGAAAATGTGTTATTTATGCATGTGTTGCTGAGTTTTCCCATTTTGGGATATTAAAGTGGTATCAGAGTTCTAATCTTGGCTCAGCCTGTGTGTTATAACCATTATGCTATAATAAGAAGAAGAGAAGGAGAAGAGATCTAGAATGGTGGAATAAATGAGCTTGAGCTCATCACTTTTCATATCTATGAAGAACCTCTCCAAGGATGTTAAGAAGATGAAAGAGAAGAGATGTAATGAAACTTTTAGAGGGTTTCAAGAAGAGGAAGAACCATGTAATTCCTATTCTCAAAAGAAAGAACCAATGTTGCAGCAAGCTCCAAAGAATTACACCTTGCCCTTTCCTTTTGAGGAAGAAGACAAGAGTCATGGAAATGAAGGGCACTTGGAACATGAGATCCTGAGTGGATACCTCGCAGAATACAATTCTCAACCTAGAGCTTTCAAGGATACTCTAGCTCTTCCTCAGTTTATTCAGCTTGAAGAAGAAAGGAGGCCCTACAACAATAGGAGAATGAGGGGAAATAGATTTCTATTGTCTACTTTTGATGGATCATCCACATGTACAAAAAAGGCTTGGGTGATGAAGCTAGATGCATTCTTCCTACTACATCCAGTGGTAGAAAGAGAGGTTGTTGAGATTTCAGCGCTGCACCTTGAGGGTAAAGAAAGCACTTGGTGGTTCAGCCATTTGAGTCATGCAAGAGTGACTAATTTTGTATATTTAACTCAAAGGGTGATCAAAATATTTGACAAAAAGAAATAAGAAGGGGAGGAGCCTTCACCACCACTTAAGAAGATTTGTACTAGTCCTGACACAACTATGGAGGAGCAGCCATCATTCTCAGCAGTTGGGGGAGACAAATTGGAAGGAGGAACCCTTGTAGCCATACAAGATGTTCCCAAGCTTCACCAAGGTATGCATGAATTTCCACTTTTTTTTATTTCGGAAAATCTTATGGAGGGTTGTGGAAATCTACCTTTGCATGACCAAGGGTCAACACATACTGGTGATTTGGAGCAGCAGACTTGCACTACGTTGTGCAACCTTGAGTTGTTCAAGGAAGGGATAAGCAATAATCCTCATGTGTCATTATTGAGTTGCACACAACACTTGGGGTTGGGGTGTGGACTTGTGGAGGATAGGATGAGATTTTTCCTAAACAATCCAATGTAGAACTCTATGTTCAGCATTGAGCTTGAGCATGAGACAACCAATACACCAATGGGAAGATTAACAACATTGTCATTAAGAAGTAGTGAGGAGTTGGGGGACCAACTATCATTAGAGAATCTTGATGACCATTACACTTGTATGACATTGGATGAGCAGATGACCAATGAGAGACACTTTTTCTTTCATCATTGTAGTGGATCTATTGGGATGAGCATTGTACGGGCCTATGAGGAGATTTTTCCTACAACATACTTGGATCCTTATGGATTCAATATGGTCATTGGTGTGGGATATTCTCTAGGAGATCTCCAAGAGGTTGCATTTCAACATCCCATGAAAATCAAAGGTAGAAATTTGATTTGGGAGGATGGTATTCTCCATTGGAGGAGTACCAAGATGGAGCATGGTGGGAGACACCCACATGTGGATGAATGGGTATGGATGATGAGAAAGAGGTTGGTGAGCCACTTTCATATATATGACACAGGGTAGCAGGAGGCATGGCTGCGTTGGATACTCTTGAAAGGGTTTGGACATCATATGACATATCCTTCTTCTAAGGGTATGATGGTGGAGGAAACTTGGTAGGACACTTGAATCATTTGGTAGGAAGGAGCTTGGGTGCATTATGTTGATGTGACATTCTTCATGCCAATCATTATATCTTCACCTCATGATTGGTATGATGGAGGTGTGAGGGAGCAGCAAGAGTTAATGTTGCTTTGGCTACTCTTGGGAGAGTATGGGCATATTTTTTCCATACTTGGCATAATATTTCCAGAGAAAGGGATGGCACAATCCAAGTGCAAGGAGGCTACCCTTCAATATTGGAGGATAAGGAGGTACTTCCACATGGGAAGGAGATCTCCACACATAGCAACATTATGATGGATGAATTTGGCATATGGCATGTCAAAGAAGGAAGTCATGGATTGAAAAGAGCCTTATCACTAAGGCCAACAACATTTTCACTTGGGAGTATGTTTCTATTGATGGAGTGTTCCAAGGGGAGTATGCATCCTTTCATTTTTCAGACTTTTATAAGGAGATTATCATGGGAGGAGTCATCCATGGACCTCACTTGCAGCTTACTCACTAAGCATGGTAAGAAATGTATTTTTGTACTTGTTGATTATTTCATTGAGTATTTGCATTATCTCACCATCTATGTACAGTGCATTGTTCCACTAGAGAACAAGATTATTATTGGGTTTCATGATCATTCTAGGACCAAAATTTATGATGGAGATAGCCCTTCTCTACATGACTTTGGAAAAGTGTGTTTTCATTCTTATTGTACTCAGTTGATATATAATGCTATTTACTACCTCATAGTAGATGAGGAAACATGCATAACTATTATCTTGTTGAAGGACCACTTGCCACATGATATTCTAAAAAAACATTTGGAAAGACTGTGTTGTATCCACTTGAGAAACCATTGGTATCATCCAAACTTTCACATAACCTTCAACATTTCTCTAATTTCGATGCCATATGGTAATGATATTCCATTCATTTTGTATGGAATGTTTTGGGCCAGCATGATTCATGACATTAGAGAGAGGATCTTTGGAGATCCAGTCTTCTTCTTCCCACTTGAGGGAAAAATTATTGCAGCCCAAGATCAATAGCTACTCTACACTTATCATGAGTGGAGAGAGGGACAGCATGGGGTAGGCTATTTTTTCTACTATGATTAGTTATCCAACCCACCTACATCACATGAGCCAAAGGTGGAGGATAATTTTCATGAGTTACCATTTTTGAGGGTGGCTCATTTTGTATGGATGATAGCTTGGGGTTGGGAGATTCACATGGGGATGATAGATCCCAATATATATTAGATCTCATGCCTCAAGAAGGCCTCTAGAAAACACATTCTTTCCTCCATGGGTATTTTACTTCTTCATAATGATAGCTATTTGGGATGCTCACCAAAAGCTATCTTGCATACTTGGGAGGGGAAACTTGGAGATTTATTGATGAGACATCATCTTATTCCTTGGAGGAATTTATCATATGAGGTTGCTATAGGAGGAAGATAGGAGGCTATTCAGCTCTATCCTTGCAGTTTCTTGAGGAGAAGCAACATTTGGGAGGGGAGGACTGTAATATTCCTAAATTAGCATGCAGCTAATAGGAATATTGATTTTTCTTTTAGCACCTAGTTAGATGAATAAATGGGGAAGGAGACCCATAATTATCTTGACTAAGAATAAAATCCCTCTTGATGTAAAAATGGATCATTATAATAACTGGATCTAGCATTCTCATGTGTGAACAAGAACTAATGGACGTGGACCAAGTCAAGTTTGACCAAGTCAATATCACTAATGTGGGAGGAGTGGATCATCAATAAAGGCAGCTCAATATGAATGTGGATTAGTTTAGAAAACTATCTAAGAGCTAGATTGAAGACCGTTAGGTGTGAAATGGGCTGGAACAGGTTGAAGAGGTATACCTTGATCAAATCAAATACCGCTGTTATGGAGGAGTGACATTGATGAAGGTACAACGCAGTTTTGGAGGGAGATTGATTGTGTGATGGTGGAAACCCTAATGAGAGGGACCCAAGGTGAGAAGGCTCACATGTTTATAAGGGAGAGGATGAAATTAATGCTGCGGTTATCTTATGAATTATATTTTGATATGTCTACTTAGAATTTTGCTCTCTCCACCTGTTTAGCTAAGATTGTTGGTGTTGTTTAGCACAAGGGTTTCATGTTTATGAAATTCCATCTCTTTCCTTGAGAGGCCTCTTGGGAGAGTTCTTATATTTCATTCCACACATCTGGAATTCTAGCCAAGCTTCAGTCTTCAGCTATAGCTTAGTTTTTGCAGAATATTGTGTCGTGTTGCAGGGTGTTGCAGTGGAGGGTTGAGAAACCCACTTTCTGAGCTAATTTCTCATAGGAGGGAGGATTCATTCTCTTGGGAGATAATTTTGGAGAGTTCTTGAGCTCATTTCATACCTTTAGTAGCAGGGCAATCTATTTCCATCACCTACAGCGTAATTTCAATCTGGAATTGCATTATTTTGGAGGTCAGCTTCAGTGAGGGATCTTGTGGCTCTGTTTGAGTGTTTTCTTGTGATTGAAGGGATCAAAATTTCATTGGAGGAGACCTTGGAGTGGATTTTTATTAGATATATATTATATCAGCCCCTATATTCATGTGCTTCAGTTTGTATTGATTATTCAGTCCTTGGGTTGTCGATCACCATTTGTATTAGGTGTATTCCTAGAAACCCTCCCTGGGTTCTCTTGTATTTGTATAAAGGAGAATAGATCTAAGTTTTTGAGCATTATTGATTAATATATGAGAAGATATAATTGTCTCTATAATTTATGTGTATAAACCCTCATTAGAATATGCTGTCACTTTATGTAGTAATTCTGTGTTGCAGTAGTTTTGGGGTTTCAGTGTTTTGAGCTATACTAGGTGTGGGAGGCTTGTTTACCTCACCTAATATGATTTTTTTATGATATCATTTTGGATTTAGGTGTTATATTGTCAGATCTAATGTATCTAAGGGCTTATTTTTATTTTTATAGCATATATTTCTGAAAATGCATTATTTATGCATGTGTTGCTGAGTTTTCCCATTTTGGGTTATTACAAGGTGGAAAGTAGGGCCGAAGGCGGTCCGCAATGAATGCTAAGTTAAAAACGAGGAATAGAGGAATAATGAGATCATAGGTATTTTCCTATAGCCTTAGTGATGGTGTACGACCCATATCGAACTAGGAAAAGTTTGTGGTGGAGTTCATTGAGGCGCTCCATATGAAAATTTAGGCACACTTTGTCGCCCACCTAGAAGTTGTGTGGCAGCCGATGTTGATCATGTCATTGCTTGTACTTAGCATTGGCTCTTTCCAATATTTCATGAACCTATTAGAGGATGTGCTAAATGCGCTCAATGAAGTTGTTCGCTTTGTGAGCTTCAGACTAGACATGAGTCGATCAGCCTCAGTAGCCGCAAACGTCATGGCTACGTCAATGGGGCACAGTAGTTGGAAAGGGGTTGTGGCCAGTTGAGTTGTGGAGAGCCCAATTATAACTATGTTGTACATAGGGGAGGCTCTTATCCCATGTGTGCAGATGCTTCAAATTGTACATGCGTAGAATGTCTACAATCATCCTGTTGAAAATCTCTGTTTGACCATTAGTTTGGGGATATAAAGATGTTGACTTGGTGAGATTGATGTCTAGCATTGACCAAAGTCTGGACCAAAATGTGTTGAGGAACCTACTATCTTGATTTGAGATGATCGACTATCAGATGCCAAAGTGCACCCACATGTGTTCAAAGAAGATTTTAGCAGTGGATTTTGCTGTGATATTATTCTTGTAGACTGTCATAATGGCCAACTTCGAGAATCTATCGAGGAAAATGAAAAACACAGTCATTTCCATGCTTACTAGAAAGAAGTCCCAACATGTAATCTGTTGTGGCTCATTTGCATTTACCTTTGAAATATTTTCCAAAACACCAAAAAAGAATATATGATAGAAAATGTAAAATTTTGTTTGTTATAGAAGAATTTTGATTTATATATTGGTACATTAACACTACATGATGATATGTGAAGGTGTGTTGAGTCGGGCTCATTCACGTGCAGAACAGTTCAAGAGTCAGACTAATGGGTGCGTTCAAAGCATTGCACGCTGAACTAGATCGAGTCGAGCTCATTTGTAGGCTCAGGAGGGACTAACATGACAGGACACCAGATAAGCTGAGGAGGGTTACACTGTGGAGAAAACAAACTAATTTACCAAAGGCAGAGAAAGGGCACATTTCCCTTAAACACTTAATAGTTTTGGAGGAGGCGCAAAGAGAAAAATAAATGGTTAGGATCAAAGCGCAAAATTGGAGCAGAGAGATAGACAACAAAGATTAAATTGGAAACCCCCAATCTCAAGTTTCAAAGGATATGCATGGGAGGTAAATGTTAAATTCTCCAAACTGTGATATGCGATGGCATAGCAAGCTGACGAGGCAATGGCGTGGTGGTGATGTGGCAAGCTGACGTGGTAGATGACGTGGCCCTAACCCCACAAATCGCAGTTGATTCATGCTGACATGGAAAGCTAACATGGCAGTGACATGGCAAGCTGACATGGCATATGATGTGGCCCTAGCCTACATATCGCGCATCGCAAGTTTTAAAAGTCATGTGCAAAGGGTTTGAGTTATAATTGCCGAAGTGCTATATGTGATGCAGTGCGACCCGATCTCAAGTCGCAAATATCAATTTTTAAGGAGTAAGTTGAGAGGTAAGAGTTAAGCTTGCTGAAGTGCGATATGTGGTGATGGTGGGACCCCATTGCATTCGTAAATCACAAGTTTTAAAAGATAGCGCAAAGGGTTCATGTCAAAGTCGCCAAAGTGCGTTGTGCGATGTTGGGTGGGAAATACCCATAAAAATAAGAACAATATCAGCAAATGAAATCATGATTAGCATAAAAATGAGGGAAACACTGAAGGTTTCATGTCATTCTGGAAGGTACCAACAATTTCCCAAATGGTCACAACGCAGTTTTCCCCACTGCAGCTTCATAAAATAGCATGGCAAGTTGTTTCTTGACAAATGGTTAGTTGTTTAAGTCATCACATCTACTAGTAAATAGTAAATGGCTGAGTGTATCGACTAAGCATACAATAAGTAACCAAACACTTGCCCAAATTCATACAAAATATGGTTGTCTCCATCATAATAGTTGGCCAAAAATTGCCCATGGAGCTCAATAAGAAGCTTGCCCCCTTGTAGAGCAATTCACTGAATAGAAATTGTAAGAGAACGCAAATATTGTGTTAGATAATCAATAGATGAAAAAAAAATATTCTTACCATGTGCTGAAAGTAACATGATGCATGGATCCATGAATAAGTTTTCCATAGTGGTTTGGCATACTCCCATGAAGAGGAATGAACCATGTGCTGCATGGAGATCCTCCCTCTTATGCTTGGAAATCCAAGTCAAGAAGAACATATCACAGTAATAGATGTCTCCATCCACTACTCCATCATTATAAACTCCTCCTTGTACACCAAGTCCATCTAATGTGAAGTGATCCTAGGGACACTCCATCAATAAGTCCAAGCTCCAAAGTGACAGCGTTGTTGGCCTATGCAAATAGGCTCCTACCAACTCATAACTCCATTATTTGACATGCTTATTGTCAAAGACATCTCCCATAATGTTGCTATATACAAGAAGTTTCTTCCAAAGTGGAAGTACTTCCAAATCATCCAAGTCTAATGAGTAGCCCCTTTGCACCATGATAGTGCCATCTCCTACTCTTGCAACATCATGCAAAGTGTGAGAGAAAATATGTCCCTACTCTCCCAAGAACAACCAAAGCAACAAAAGTTTTTTCTTCCTCCTCATACCTCCATCATAAAAATCATGTGGTGAAATCATAACGATTGATATGAAGAATTTCATATCAAAAAAATTCATCCATAATCCTTGCTGCCCTATGATGCAAGTATCCTACCAAACTTCCTTCACCCACATACCCTTTGAAAGAGGATATGTCACATGATGGCCAAACTCTTTCAAGAGTAGCCAATGCAGCCAAGCCTCCTGTTGCCCAATATCATAGATTTGAAAGTAGCTTTCCAACCTATTTCTCACCATCCACACCCATACATCCACATGTGGGTGTCTCCCATCATGCTCTATCTTGGTACCCTTCCAATGAAGACTACCATCCTCCCAAATCATATTTTTTTTCTTGAATTTCATGGGATGTTGAAATGCAACTTGTTGGAGATCTCCTAGATAAGATCCCATACCAATGGCCATCTTAAATCCATAATAATCCAAGTGTGTTGGAGGTAAAACCCCCTCACTACTACTTATTGACAACGCTGTTAATCTCCTCCATGGTGTTTTGGCTATCTCATGTCCCAACTCAAGGATGAACATATGGTTTTTCATAAGTTTGTTTGGGACAAAGTTCATGCTATCCTCCAAGAATTCACACCCCAACCCCAAGTTTGGTGTGTATCTCAATAGTGGCTCATTAGGATCATGTTTCATCCCTTCCTTTATCAAGTCAAGGTTGCACAGCGCAATGCTATCCTACTGCTCCAAATCAACAATATGTGTTGACCCTTGGTCATGCAAAGGTAGATTTCCACAACCTTCTAAAATATTTTCTGCAATAATAGAAAGTGGAAAATTAGTCATACCTTGATGGAACTTGGGAATACCTTGCATTGGTGTAAGAGTTTCTTCCCCTAATGTTTTGGCTCCTCCAACTGATGATGTTGAGGGCTGCTCCTCCATAGTTGTGATAGCATTGGTACAAGTCTCCTCCAATGGTGGTGAGGGCTTCTTCTCCTATGATTTCTCTTTGCCAAATTTTCTAATCAACCTTTGAGTGAACTCAAAAAAATTAGTCACTCTTGCATGACTCAAATGGATGGGCCACCAAATGTTTGCTTCACCCTCAAGGTGCAGTGCTGCAATATCTACAACCTCTCTTTCTACCACTATATGTAGTAGGAAGAATGCATCTAGTTTCCTTGCCCAAACCCTTTCTGTAGATGACCCATAAAAAGTAGACAATAGAAACTTATTGCCCTTGACCCTCCCTTGGCTACAAGGTATTTTTTCTTCCTCCAATTGAATGAGCTGAGGGAAAGCTAGAGTCTCCTTGAAGGCTCTTGGTTGAGATTTGTACTCAACAAGGTATTCACTTAGAATTTTGTGATCCAAGTGTCCTCTATATTTCTGCAATTTTTACTTATTTTAAAAAGGAAAGGGTATGGTCCAATGCTTTGGAGCTCTCTGCAACACTGGTTTCCTTTTCTGATCATAGGAAGTGCATGGGTCTTCCTCCTCTTGAAACCCTCTAGAAGTTTCATTGCTCTTCTTTTCTTATTTTTGTTTAACCTCCTTGGAGAAGTTCTTCATGGATCTTAAAAATGATGAGACAAAGATCATTCTCTCCATCATTATTATATTCCCTTCTTCTTATAGAATTTTTTCTTGAAGTCCATAGGCTGAGCCAAAGATCTTGCTTCGATACCACTGTAATATCCAAAAATGGGACTACTCAGCAATGCATGCATAAAAAATACATTTTAAAAAATATAGGCTATAGAAAATGAAATCAACACTTGCATCCTTTATATCTGACAATGTACCATCTAAATCGAAGAGGAGATCAGAAAGAAATCAAACAAGATGAGGTAAACAGACCTCCCACACCTAGTATAGCTCAAAGATGTTGAAACCCAAAAACTATTGCATAAAGTGACAACGAAGTCTAATGAGAGTTCATGCACATAAATAGCTGAGAAAAATAGATCTGATATTATATTAAACAATATGGCCCATGAACTAAGATCTAGTCTCCTTTATACAAAATCTAGAGAACCCAGGAAGGGTTTCTAGGATTACACCCAAATAAAAATGGTGATCTTCAGCAATAAGACTAAATAATCACTGAAAACTGAAGAAAAGGAGTAAAAAAGGCTGAAATAATATATATATATAATGTATATATGATCAAAGGTATTCCCCCATGGAAGGATCAACCCTCCAATCACAGGAAAAATCCCAAAAAGAGCCATAAGAGACACTGTTGAAACCGCCCTAAAGAAATAACACAATTTCAGACTGGAATAATGTTGTAAGTGATGGAAATATGTTGGCCTACTGCTAAATATCTGAAATCAGCCCAAGAATCCTCCAAATTGATCTCCCAATAGAAGGAATCCTTCCTCCTATGCAAAACCAACTCAGAAAATGGGTTTCTCAACCCTCCACTGCAACACCCTGCAACTCAACAGAACCTCCTACAGAAATTGCACTGAAAATGATGACTGAATCTTGGCACCAATGCCGGATGTGTGGAATGATAGATCAGGTCTCTCCCAAGAGCTACTCAAAGGGAAGAGATGGAATTCCTAAACAGGAATACCTTAGTGCTAATCAACAACAACAATCTTAGCTAAACAACTGAAGAGAGAAAGAGTCTAAGCAGACATATCAAAATATAATTCATAAGCAAAACACAAATGGCTACCATCCTCTTCCTTATAAAATAAATGAGCCTTCTCACCTTGGGTCCCACTCATTAGGGTTTACACCATCACATCATCAATCTCCCTCCAAAACTACGTTGTACCTTCATCAATGCCACTCCTCCATAACAACGTTGTTTGATTTGGTCAAGGTTGACCTCTTCAACCTACTTCAACCCTTTTCACACCTCAGAGTCTTCATCCTAGCTCACATATAGTTGTCTAGACTAATCCTTATTCATATTGAGCTATTTTTATTGAAGATCCATTCCTCCTACATTTATGTTGTTGTCTTGGTCAAACTTGACTTTGACCACAAGAAAATTTCCCTTTTCACACATTAGGGTGTGAAATATAGCCATAATAATTATCCCTTTTCACATCATAGGGGATTTTATTCCTATTTCTTAAATGTATGGGCCTCCTTACCCATTTATTCATCTCCTAGGTGTAAAAGACAAAAATCAATATTCCAATTAGCTGCATGCTAAATTTTGGAATATTAAATTGGCCTAATAATACATCACAAACATAAAGAGGAGCAATGTCACATAATACCTCATCCATGAAGGGCTTGATGTTGTAGGGAAGGCGGAAATTCTGGATGACGCGGAGATCCCTTCCTTGGTGAAGCCACCCAATGGTGTATGGTGTTGGTGTGTTGTGGTCGAAAAGCCCAACTGCTGCACGACCTCTACTGAAATGAGGTTCTTTTGGCTCCGACTGTCGAAAATGAATTGTAGCGGGGAACCCTTTACCCACATATGGGAGTGGAAGAGATGCTCCTCCTCCTCTGGATCTTCTGGTTCCTCCTTCTAGATCTTCTCAATGGAAACAGTGGCATTGGGATCCAAATCAATAATCTTCTTCCCTTTTTCATTCCCCTTATCAGGTTCTGATTCAAGGTCGAAGCATGCATCTAATTCAGAAGCTCTCATCTTGGCCACCGGTGACTGCTTGACCCGAAACTCAGTTGTGTTGTGAGTGGAGCTCTTATGGAACTCACACCACTTGCTCGTGTCCTTCTTTGGCTTTGCCGTGTTGTTCTTTGCTTGTATATTTGACAGGTTTTCTTGGGTTTCCATGCCTTGGATTTTTCCTTTGTTCTGTGGTTTGGGGGAACCTTTCCCTTTCTTTTGATTCACAGATCCAAAGTCTCGCTTCTTCTGTTTTAATTTCTTCTCAATCTTGGTAGCATATCGGTATGTTGTACCAAGCGAGGAGATGTCGAGGAACTCCATTTCCTCCTGAATTTTTCTATGGAGACAATTGTGATACTTTAGCACCAAATGTTTCTCCGAATCTTTGATACGCAACTTTGTGCGCAGGGTATGGAACAAATTTGTCAGCTCATGCACATCTTGATCCCTTTGTTGCTGCATCGTGGTCCATTATATGTACTTTTCCTCATAGCTCCCCACGGGATAGTATTGTTCCTTGATGGCATCTCAGAAATAATTCCAAATGTTTACAGTCAAGAAAAGAGAGAGTTTCGTATCGTATTTTTTCTCACATTAGGTTTCCCACTAGTCCTTGACATGGGGGGTACCTTTGAGGAGTGAAAAAATAATATTCTCCTGGTCAGAAAATTCATGAACCAAGAAATATTTGTCTAATCGATTCAACCATATATCTATGGAATTTTAATCTATTTGGCCCTCAAATATGGGAACGTCAAAGTTTACTTGTACCTTAAAGGGAGTCGCGCCTGAGAGTGGCTACTGGATGCAGATGCGCTGCTAGTGGGCAGTCGTTGAAGGATCTGGGCAAAGTTATCCATCATCGCATTCCTTTTTTTTTCGAGGGACTCCTCGAGAAATATTTTAATCGGATCTCCTACTCCCTCATCTTTCTTTTTATCCTGCATGGGTGGTCATCGGGGTTTGCAAGGTTGATCTTGCAAAGGTTCAACCAGATCGAGCCCTAACTCCTTATACCTCGACCTCGTTGGGGACATGTAAAGAAGGATCGAGAAAAAGCATAACGCTCTGATACCACTAATCCGTATTTATGCCGGAACAAAAAAAAATACACATATAACCATAAATATAAAGATGCAGTGGGAATAACACTTCATTTCATTAATATCAAAAAATTGAAATTTTCTTACAGACAGAATGAAAATAAACTAGCTAGAGCACTGGTAGCTTATCTCTGAGAAGAGATGTGGTGGCTACAGGCCTCTAAACTGTGTTACAATGAGTCTCGAGTTCCTATTTATTATTTAGAAACAATGGAAAACCCTAAACATCCAAACACCTAACTCTAGAAGATGAACCACCAAAACTATGGGTCCCGTTTGGGTAAATTGGTACATCAACTTCCAGGGGACGTAATTTTGGCATAAGATCTCCATTTGAAATGCATCATACCTTTTTAGAAATATATATCCAAGGACTACAACTTTTGAGTGAGAAAGAACAGTCCAGAACCCATGTTGCTCTCGATTTTTCCAAAAAACATCATTTAGGGTCTCAAAATGGCTACGGAAGTTCAGGACCCAAAAAACTGCTAAAAATAGTAAACTATGCTACAATTAAGGAAACTGAAAAAACTGAAAGAGACAATGGTGGGTCCCCAAGTGGAATAGGTGGGTGGCCACCAATATCCACCTAGATCATTTAACCACTTTAAATGGTAAAAAATTAAATTATCAAACTAAATACTCATAATATTACGAGGCATTGGAAAAGTATATGTGAGATTAGGTAAGAAAAAAATAAGCTATTCATAATCCATTCAAAAGAATTATTTTTTATAACGAATTTCTATAAATTGAATTCAAATGTGAGAGTCTGCTCTATTCTAAATAATTAATTACAATAATTTTACTAAGAAAAAAATAATTTAGTAACCCTCTATAGCGTTAGCTTATTTCATGACTCCAAAAAATTGTGTATTTTTTTCAAAATATAATATTCATCTCAATGAAATGGAAATTGTGACACCAAACCACACCGAAAATATCCTATAGTTACAATTCTATGTCTTGGAACTTCACATATTTCTCAATATTCTTGGGTTAACAACACTAAGATCCATGCTAACAAATTAAACACATGTTTCCATAATTTTGTTTACACACTTGCTCTTCACATTAAAAATTTAAAGCATAAGTAAATGAAAGCAAAGGAGAAATTAAAGGACAACTTCAAGAAAACAATAAGAGATATGAATTAAATGAAAGTTCATAACTAAATCTATGCAATGCAATGATAAATTTACATATATAAAATAAAACAACAAATATGCGAGGTATACTAAACAGAGGGGCACCTTCCTTTTCCAACACACTCTGCAAAAAAAATGTAGTGCACTCTGGAAGTCTACAAAAAAATATACCTTTATTTAAATATCAAATATAAAATTATAGAGAGATATTATATCCCCTACACTGATACGACCCTCCCTAATCAAATGATTAAGTTAGAATCAATAATAACCATCATCCTCCCCCTCCCTAATCAAATGATTAAGTTATAATTAATAATAACCATCATCTGCCCCCCCCACCACAAGGCTGGTCTCTTTCTGTATTTATGCTTATAGTCTAGAAACCAGATGAACTTGGCCCCTAAAGAAGTCGATCACAAACCATTGTGCTTATGGAACATTCTTGGTTAAGACACAAGTGGTTGCGCATATTTGTCTTGATGATAAGGGAAGGTGATCATTTTGGCTATAGAATCAATATGGGTGATGTGGGGCATCCAATTAGAGGAAATAAATAAATATATTCCATTTATGCTTAATTATAAAAAGCATTTTGTTTGCGGATTTGACCAAATATATACACCTTAGTTGATAGTTCGTAAATATGTTTATATAGCATAGAAGCGTAAGAACATCATCCCAACGAAACCTAAATGCTTGAATTTAACCATAATGGGCACAATTATATAAATCATATAAGAAACACTGGTTTTCTAAAGATCATGTTCTTCCATATGAGTGCTACCATATTTCTTAATATTGGAGCCTAGCCTACAAGATGGCATTTATGTTGTGCCAAGAAATTCCACTGAGACAAGGAGTTATTTCCCCATGGATCTAGTCCTCTAATTCACGAGATATTATGTTTAATCTAGTAAGTTCCTATAACTAGATACCAATATATGCAATAAAGTATATATTGTAAGAGAATTAGTGTGACCCTGATCCCTAGCAGTCTGATGAAGTAGGTTTGAAAATTATATTGGATATCACGCTCCTAATTGAATTTCATGCTACTTCTTTCCCTAGATCCAAACTTATACACACATTCGCCATCAAACAAGGAAAGCTCCTCCTCTACAAAGAAGGAATTAGCATGCACAATAAAATGAATTATATATATGTAGATAATAATAATAAAAACATACATAAGAAATGAAATTGCATGTACTTCCATTAATTTGAAACATTATTACATCATATGCCTTGAGCATGTTGCAACTCCTCCTTAATCCTTAGCTTAATCACTTCCTAGATCGAACAAGATAAGGCTAATGTCACATAAGGTAGAAATTTAACAATAAATAATAACATAATTGAGCTATATATCTTTCTCTCCCTTCCCCTCTCCCCTTGATAGGGTCTTCTCATCACATCAAAAGTGATCACCTAGCCATAATTCATTAGGTGGGTCAAAATATTCCATGTAGTACGTGTTTCTACGCATTAAACCCCAATTTTACCTTAGGAAATAGCCTATGGAATTACGCTTCCTAAGTTATTTCCATTAATTAATTTACCACGTGAGAATAACCCATAAATTCATTAATTTTATGTTATTATCCTATTTTTACCCATTAAAGTGAAAATAATTTAAAATATTTTCACTCACATTTTTCATTTCCATAGGAATAACTTCATAAATAATTTATTTATTGATTATTCTTGAACCCTCTAAACATTCTCATAGAAATAATTTATTAATTATTATTTCTAAATTTTTTCTAGCTTATTTGACCATTTCATCTCTATGTAATTTAATAAACTCATTTTATTATTAATCGTTTCTTACTATTTTACCCATTTGTATTAGTTAGTTGAATAAATCATTTTTTTGAGTTAGTTATCTAAATAAAGGTTATTGCCCTTTTCTTTGGACTTTTCTTCTCACAAATAATAACAAAATACCAAAAGTGGTTATATCTTTATTTTTTCTAACAAATATTTTATTGTTTGACCATATCAAATCTAACCCAACATTTTATCATAAATAGAGATGTTCTCTCTCCTCCTTTCACCATGACAATTATCATCGTTTAACCTTTTCTCTTACTACATTTGAGTAATCTTGATTAGAGTCTCACCATATACCCTTTACTTTATGCATAAACCAACTAATTTCTCAAGAAAATTAGCCACTACAACCACAAATAGGAAACATAAAAACCCTCCCAAGTAGAAGGTCATCATGAACCAATTTTGGAAGACTTCTCCACATATGTATTTCTTAATAAAATAATTTAATTTCATTTTGTATGGAATTTTTGTGACCATGGTATGTTTTAGATTCCATTTTTGCTACATATTTTCTATTCTATTTATTTTATTTATGCAGATCTATTTATTTATTGTATGCATAGTCAAAAATTCTAAGGTTTAATCATCATTATTTTTGTTATCCTAATAAACCATTGTAGGAAAATATTTCTTCCTAACACCTATAAAGGAAATTCATAATAGATCTCATTACATAGGATTTTTTCATCCATAAGGAGAATGCATTTGGATACCTAGGGGTTTGAGAAGTTAGAAAAATTCTACAATAATGTATCCCTAGCCAACTCAACATAATCATTTCAAGTTGATCTCCTTGAGAATTAAAAACTCTAGAACCATTTTCTCAATTATGAAATAATTATTATTTCATAATTATTAAAGTGTGACAAAATAGTTATGATAAATTAATCAATTATATAATGTCATCCTGATATCCTCTACTAACTTCCTTGCAAGACCCATATAAGTAAAAGAAACGATAAAATCATCATATTGAATCCTTTGGTTTTTATAAAGTTGATTTTTGTTTTTCATTTTTGTTTTGAGACTCATTTTTTACGTCAAAATTTCTCTAATGCTACATTGATTCCCTTATTTTCCTTTTTATGAAGTACATTATCTTCTAGAGCAGCGAAGAAATTCAATTTCCCTTGTGTACATTCTTCAAAAGGTCTAATCCATTCATATATTTGATAGAAAAGTATAAATCAGGAACGATTTTGACAACATGGTTTTAATAACTAGAGTAGAAGATGAAGTGCTTATGAAGCTAAAAGGGGTGTATGCTCAAACATAGAATTTTTCATAAAAATTTTACCACAATTAGAGTACAATAAAATCTAGTATTCTATGGCCCATTAGAGGAAATTCGGCCTAAAAGTGGCCTCGAAAAAAATAACAAAATAATAATTAAAATAATAAAATACGATTTATGAATTTTGGAGGAAAGAAAAAGATAATTAATTTTTAATTGTATTTTTGGTCTATCTCCTTACATGTTTACTCAAACTTCAAGTGTAGAAACTCATTAGTTGTAGAACTAAATTCCACATCCAACGATTACGAATTATGCATACTTATGAGAAGGCACATATTGGTAAAAATTGAATATTTGATTTTGTCCTCTATGATCCATATTGTATATTTGAAAACCTTTTGGTAAAAAATCACATTCAAAATATTGGGTTGACGCATTTCGAACCACCCAATGTGGTTTATCATTAGGAATATTATGGAGAGTCTAATATTAGCATACAAATAAATAATGTGCTGATGTAGAGAAAATGAATTCCCAATGGTTGGAGATAGCGGTAAAAGAAAGAAAAATAATAAATTAATTCTTCATAAAAGAGATTCAATGTAATTAAAAAAAAAAAATTTAATTACTAACTTAGTTAATAGAAATTAAAAATTCTATTACCTAATTTAATAATTAATTTGTTTTTGAACGTTACAGTGAATTTTTTTAATTAAGAATTAATTTATTATTTTTTTTGTTTTTACCGTTAATCCAAATTTTCAGGATTAATTTTCTCTACATCACTACATTATTTATTTGCATGCTAATATCACCCTATATCTCAGTCATGACAATAAACCACATTGGGTGGTTCGAAACATATCAAACCAATATTTTGAATGTAATTTTTTACCGAAATATTTTCAAATATATAAAAATTGAAGACACATTAAAAATTTGTTTTGAACAAATGCTTTTTAATGTATATTCATTTTTTTTCTCAATGTGGGTCTTCTCAAAAGCATGCATAATGGGTACCCATTGGATGTGGAATTTAATTCTGTATCGAATGAGTGTCTACACTTGAAGTTTGGGTAAACCTAAAAGGAGATAAGCCAAAAATACAATTAAAAACAAAATAATTTTTTTCTTGTCTCTCCAAAATGTTTATATGTATCTCTTTTTAAATTTAAAGGTTTTTATTGTTTTACATATTTTGATATGGAAACTTCATGAATACTTTTAGGTAGAAATTTCCTCTAATGTGTGCTAAATTTGGACATATTAATTATAAAAACCTTCATTTGCAAAAAAAATAATGGTGTTACTAGTTTTACTACTATTCCTAGGAAATTGAAGCAATGCTATTCATGTATCATTGGAAAGAACACACCAAATAAACCTTTCATGATTCCACTTCTAGAGCATGTAGAAGACTAGGAATGCTAGATTTTGATTTTTTGGCCATATGCCTATTCCATCTGCTAATGGAAATAAATATATGATGAATTTTATTAATGATTATGACAACATGTGTTGGGTTCACTTGTTGAAAAATATATCTCATTCTTTTGAAACTTTTAGAAATTTTCATGAATGGGTTCAAAATGAAGAAAATCCACATATTGCGTCTTTGTGTACTACTAATGGAGGAGAATATTCATTTTATGAATTTGAAAACTATATTTTCCAACATAGGAATTAACATCAATCTCCATTTCATACAATCCTCGACAAAATGGTGTAACTAAAAGAATGAGTACAACCATCTTGAATATGGTGCACTCCATGATGCTTTTCAAAAATGTAAAGTTCGTGTTTTGGATTGATGCGGTTCTATATGCAACATATGTGAATATTAGGTGTCCATATCATGCTCTTAAGAGAATAAGACTTTTTAGGAAATGTGATTTGGTACTATTCCTTTGGTGATGCATCTCAGGGTCTTTGGTTCCAATTGATGTGCCTTGATTCCTGAGGAAAAAAAAAACTTGATGAAATGAGTTAGAAGTGCAATTTATTAAGGATTACAAACACCACCAAGGTACATTTTTTTACGATGAGGTAAAAAAAAGTTTATTCTTTTCAAAGATGTGATATTTCATGAATATTCCACAATTGACAAAGATATTGAGTAACAACTTGATTATTTGGATAGATTCACTTTTGTAAAGGAATATCGTGAATTTGACAATAAGATTCTACATTTCTAAGGGGTGATCCCTATGTTGGGATTAATTTTAAAAATATCCTTTCAAAGCATCACCTCCCCCTCACAAACTTATAACCATTTCATTAAATCAGGAAGATCCTTTGAGTCATGTGATTGAGAGGATTGAAAGGGTACATCTTGATGCAAAATCATCTCAATCTGTGGAGCAACTTGGAGCACCATAAAATTATCCACCAATGTGGATAATCAAAACACTTAAAGTTTTTCATCCTAGTGAGGTTGAAAAAATGGGAACCAGAGGTTCCATTAGACAAGATGGAGGTGATGTAAATAATTCCAACTCAAGAAATATAGATGATATCAATGTTTCATATGATTTTAGATTGAATTTTTCTAATAATTTTGAATCAAGAATGACACATGGAAGTTGGTGGACCCTCCATTCAGAACCAAATAAAATAATTGTAGGAGGGTGTACATGAACAAGTACAAATCAATTAGCTCACTTGGAAAGCATAAAGAATAAAGGATCCTGGAAAAATAATTTGCATAGAAACACGGTGTTGATTACGGAGAAACTCCCCCCCCCCCAACATAATAAAATGGCCCACCATCAAGATTCTCTTTGCCCTAGCAACATAGAATGGATGTGAAGAATAATTTCTTGAATGGACACCTGAAAGAGAATGTCTTTATTCCTCAAAAATAAGGTTTTTCTTCGAAGGGATAGTAAAAAAATGTACGCAAGTTCATCAAATACTCATATGGCCAAAAACAAGAATCATGTGCTTGGTTTGATAAGTTGACTAAGCATATTTTGAAATTGAATTTAAAACACTTAAATCTAGATTGTGTGACTTTATTTGTCAACAAAGCTGAAAAATTTGTTGTATTTGTTTTAGTTTATGTAGATGATTTGATGGTGACATTGGAAAATGAGAACTATACTGCATCCACAAAGAAAGAGTTGGAGATGGGCTTTGAGGTGCTAGATTTGGGACATCTTCACTACTACTACTTGGGAATTGAAGTGACTAAAAATACAAAGAACATATTCATCTCCTAAAAGAGTACAATGGAGAATTGTTGAATAGGTATGGAATGAATGAATGCAACCTTTTGTCCACTCTATTCGAAAAAAAATTGAAGCTCACATCAAAATAAGGGAATGAATTTGAGAATGTAACAAAATATAGAAAACTTGTGGGAAGTCTTATTTACTTCACCACTACAAGACTAGATATTTCATATGTTGTTTGGATTCCTTCTAGGTTTATGAAAAAAACTTTTGAAGGACATTGGTCTATTGCAAAAATAGTTCTGAAATACTTGAAGGAAACACAAGAGTTTGGAATAAAGTACTCTAAGGTGTATCAATTTAGTTTGATATGATCTATTGATCTAGGTGGATATCGGTGGCCACCCACCTATTCCATTTGGACCCGCAACATCAATTATTTTAGATTTTCAGCTTCATCACAACTTACTATTTTTAGCAGGTTTTCGGGTCCTACACTCCCAGAGCCATTTTGGGGACTTAATGATCTAGGTGGATATTGGTGGCCACCCACTGAATCCATTTGAACCTCCACCATCAGTTATTTTAGTTTGTAAGTTTCAGTACAACTTACTATTTATAGTAGTTTTGCGGGTCCTGAACTTCCGGAGCCGTTTTGAGGCCCTAAACAATGCTTTTTGGTAAAATGGGGAGAAACATGGGTCCTAGACTGATGTTTCTCACTCAAAAGTTTTATTCCTCAGATAGATCTTTCTAACGAGCTATTGAGCGTGCCAAACAGAGATCAGATGCCAAAAATACGTCCCCGGGAAGTTGAAACACCAACTTACGCAAATGGGGCCCATAGTTTTGGCGCTTCATCTCCTAGGGTTAGGTTTTTGGACATTTCAAGTTTTACGTTGTTTTTCAAAAATAAATAGGCCTTTAAAGCCTCATTTTAACACAGTTCAGGGGTTGGTAGCCGACACATCTCTTCTTAGAGATAAGCGCTACAAGTGCCCTAGCTCGCTTGTGCCCACCATTTCAGTTCTGTAACAAAGTTCGAGGGCTGGGAGCCGACACATCTCTTCTCAGAGATAAGAACTACCAGTGCCCTAGCTTGCTTGTTCTCATCATGTATATATTGTAAAAAAGTTCAGGGGCTAGTAGCCGACACATCTCTTCTCAGAGTTAAGTGCTACCAGTGCCCTAGCTCACTTGTTCCCATCTTTTCAGTTCTATGACACAGTGGAGAGGCCTATAGTCGTCACATCTCTTCTCAGAGATAAGCTACCAATGCCCTCACTCGCTAACTTCCATTATGTCTCATTGTAACACAGTTCAGAGCCCTGTAGCCGCCACATCTCTTCCTAGAGATACGCCTATCAACACCCTATCTGTTCATTTCAATTATTTGTTTTATTAATAAAATGAAGCATTATTTCTGTTGCATATTTGTATCTATGGTTAAATGTGTATTCTGTTTCGTTCCTACATAAATCCGGATCAATGGTATCAGAGTGGTCTTCTCTTTCTCTGTTTTTCTTTTCATGTCCCCAACGCGGCCAGGGTATAAGGAGTTCAACCGCACAACCCCGACGACCCCCCATGGTGGAAGGAAAGAAAGACAAGGGAGTAGGAGATCCTATCAAAATCTTACTCGAGAAGGCCCTCGAGAAATAGAGGAATGCAATGATGGAAAAATTTTCCCAAATCCTTCAACGATTTCCCACCGATGGCATATCCACATCCAACACATCCGCCAACAGGTCTAAGACATCTTGGACAAATCCAACACCAAGTTCTGTAGAATTTGCCCCCCCCCCCCCCACCCCCCCATGGAGGAACTTAACGCAATGGAGACCATTGCTTCCTAAGGAGGGAGGAATGATCCAGGTGGATATCGGTGGGCACCCACCTATTCCATTTGGACCCGCAACATCAATTCTTTCAGTTTTTCAGCTTCAACACGACTTACTATTTTTAGTAGGTTTTCGGGTCCTACATTCCCGGAGCCGTTTTGGGGAGTTAATGATCTAGGTGGATATGGGTTTCCACCCACCGAGTGTATTGGAACCCCCACCATCAGTTATTTCAGTTTTTAAGTTTCATCACAACTTACTATTTATAGGAGCTTTTCGGGTCATGAACTTTTGGAGATGTTTTGAGGCCCTAATTGATGATTTTTGGGAAAACGGGGAGCAACATGGGTCCTAGACCAATGTTTCTCACTCAAAAGTTGTAGCCCTTAGATAGATATTTCTAACTAGCTATTGAGCGTGTCAAACAGAGATCAAATGCCAAAGTTACGTCCCCAAGAAGTTGAAACACCAACTTACCCAAACAGGGCCCACAGTTTTGGCGCTTCGTCTCCTAGGGTAAGGTTTTTGGACACTTCGGGTTTTACATTATTTCTCAACAATAAATAGGCCTTCAAGCCTCATTTTAACATAGTTCAGGGGCTAATAGATAACACATCTCTTCTTAGAGATAAGCGCTACCAGTGCTCTAGCTCGCTTGTTCCTACCATTTTAGTTTTGTAACAAATTTCAGGGGCTGGGAGCCGACATATATCTTCTCAGAGATAAGTGCTACCAGTGCCCTAGCTCGCTTGTTCTCATCATGTCTATATTGCAACAAAGTTCAGGGGCTGGTAGCTGACACATATCTTCTCAGAGTTAAGCGCTACCAGTGCCCTAGCTCGCTTGTTCCCATATTTTCAGTTTTGTAACACAGTGGGAAGGCCTGTAATTGTCACATCTCTTCTCAAAGATACACTACCAGTGCCCTCGCTCGCTCATTTCCATTATATCTCATTGTAACAAAATTCAAAGGCTTGTAGCTGCCACATCTCTTCTCATAGATACGCCTATCAACACCCTAGCTGTTCATTTCAGTCATTTGTTTTATTGATAAAATGAAACATTATTTCCGCTGCATCTCTATATCTATGGTTAAATGTGTATTCTGTTGCATTCCTGCATAAATCCGGATCATCTATCAATTAAAACCTTGATGGGGAAAAATAATATGGTGTTTCAAATTCATGTGGCCTCATGAGTCTTCGATCAACACTTGTCCCCCAAAGGTCATGAAAATAGTCAGTTATATCATATTCCAAAATAGAGGCACAACATGTGGCACTTATTTAGGCCACAAAAAGGATTCTATGGCTAAAGAAAATACTTGAATATTTGCAGGAGAAATAAATGGGTTTTATGCCTATTTTAGTTGATAATACTTCTACAATCAAGTTTGTCAAGGATCCTAGATTCTATGATCGATATAAACACATCAACACAAAGTATAATTTGATTCAATATCATGTAGAGGTGAAGAATAGTCATTTAAGACATTGTTCCACAAATGGCCAAATTTTGACATCTTCACCAAAGTGCTCACAAGATAAAATCTGAAAGGTTTAGAATGTTGTTGGGATCACAAATACCCCTTTGGCTTAAGGGGGGAATGCAATATTTTTGTCCTTATAAATACATTATAATTATTAAGAGAAATAGGAGAATGCAAAATATAAATGGACTTTTTGAAAGAGGAAACCAATAATCATTGTATTACATTATATATGGCTTCACATTAACATAATATCATCCAAGTTTTGATTTATTCACTTAGCTTGACATCAACCATTCAAATATCTCCCTTTTTAACAACAATCATTATTATTACCTACCACATTTAAAATGAATTTCCATATGTAAAACTAAATTAAGTTAAACTTGATAATATGGTCATTTACATTAAAATGTCATGCTCCTTAAGTGTGGGATTGTTTCTCCTTATACTTTGCTCCTTAAGTTTGGGATTGTTTCTCCTTATGCTTTGATTCAATTCAAATTATCAAAGTAAAAACCTACATTTCATTTCTTTCAACACCATCTAAATTGTTAATGATCCTATTAGCATAGTTCACCTTATCTTCATAATTATCTCTTATATGTATTTTGTAGCATTTTCCAATAAGTTTTGTTTGATCTTAAAAGTTTTGTAATAGAAGTCAATGAGATGAGAATCAAATAAGTACCATCTATAAATTTTTGTAATGCTATGAGTACATCCTAAATGTCATTACATGAACAATGCCCATCAATTTAATTCATTTTACAACATCACATTATAGAAAATTTGGAAGTGAAATGGGTAATTATAACCAAAAGAAAGATATTTGAAATTCATCGAGGATTTTCTTATAATATTATGTAATGGTGGAGTCTAAATATTCTATGTTTTAGGTTTTCTCAATTTCTCTAATACAATTAATATTATGAAATTGTGGAGTCTAAATATTCTATGTTTTGGGTTTTCTTCGTTGCTTTAATATAATTTTAACAAGATCACAAATTTTATTTACATTATATTTTTGAATGTATAAATATATACCTTGAAAACAACCCAACACACTCAAATTTTATATACTTAGTAACTCAATTCTAACAATTTCTAACCACATTTCAAAACAAAATAGATCAAAAAGGAATCTAGAAAATAATCCAAACATAAAAAATTTAAAGCACACTTTATAAACATAAAAAAGAATCTAGAAAATAATCCAAACATAAAAAATTTCAAACACACTTTATAAAATTTATTATTTAACTTAACTCAAATAAAATATAAAATAAGATCAACTTAAAACATCAAATCCCTTCTCGCATAAACTTTACTCACTCCATCACTCAGTAAAGTAATTTGATAGACGCAAGAATTAAAAGTTTTGAATTATAGCATTTGAAGCAACTAACACAAGATGCACACAACATAGATAAAGAGGAGTTGGAGCTTCAGCTTGAATGCATAGGAAAACATAGATAAAGAGGATTTGGAGCTACAAAGAACAAGATTGTGGAGAAAATGCGGTCATTGCCAAGAATTTTTTTCCAAGAACTTAGCGATAAATACACAAAGGAGGTAAATACTCCCTAAACCTTAGTGTTATAAATTATAACAATAACTAATGCAATACAAAGGAGGTAAATACTCCCTAAACCTTAGTGTTATCTACACACATGTAACACTGCTGTTAATGATTTAATGATGTACAGTTGGGTGTTTAATGCTTGCCTCAATACATAATTCATACTGTCAGATAATTGGAATTTTACACTTGTTTTGACAGTAGAAAAAAGAATTATATCACAGGCACCATAGAAAAATAATTCCATATATACAGCAACTTCTTCTATCATAGTTAGTGAAGAGGGGTGACCACAACACTGTAGGACATATTTTTAAGCACTTTTATGCACCTGCAGAACGTTTTGCTATGCAATGAAGACGGCAAAACAATAATATAAGGAATATCTCAATATCCATTGCAGGTTGTCAAATTTGTTGGATTTTGACACTCATTTTGTTGGGATCCACCTTGAGACTCATTTAGTTGGATTTTGACACTCATTTATTTAATGTTCAAAATTTATTTTACATTGGATTTTAGTTTTGAAATTTTATTATTGATATTATTAAAATTTATTTTTATATATTTATATTTTGTAATATTAATAAAATTGACATATTATGTATCTTATTATGTTTGGATTAAGGTTATATATATATATATATATATATATATATGATTTTCTTTTCTGTTAATTTTTTTTCCATTTTCTAAATACTCAAACATTTTTGTTTTGGTTATATTAAGTTTAGTTGTCAAATAAAACTGAATCTGTGATATTAAGTATAGTTACCAAATTAAACCAAATTGGCTTAAAATAATTTCAAATTTCCAATGATTAGTTCATATTAATACACTAGTTTCAGCTAGATAAAATGAATTGACCAACTATTTTTTCTTAAAAAGGTTGTAAAAAGAGGTAATATGTTATTAAAAAAAAACAGCCATTATAAAACTCTTCAACAGCTTTCACAAAACAATGTATTTGGATGATGGCGATTATCGCGTGCCAATTAGGTGTGGGGTTATATTAGCAAATTCTGTTTTCAATAGAGGATCATAAGAATGGTTAGTTTGTTGATTCCCATTTTATCATCGTGGAATACATTTAGATGGGATAATTCCGAAGGAGTTTTTCTTATGAGGTTTCATGTTGTAACATTGTACATATTTGTCAGCTTGTACGATGAATCTCTTCTCCACGTAGCATCAACTCATCTCATCAATTTAACTATGTTGTCTCGTTAGTTTAACTTTGTTGTCTCGTCAATTTAACTTTGTCGTCGTCTTTTGGTATCAACTCATAGCTCATAGTCTTGTCAGGTTAATGGCAGACAACTCACGATGTCAGACAGGTTTTGGGGAAAGCGTCGGGACGGGGGAAGAAAATACTAGGTAAAAATTGTAAGTTATTCCCTCCGCAGATGTTTGTTGAGCAGGTAAAGAAGGTAATCGGGCATAAAGCAGGTGAGTAGTAGAAGGGGTTGGCAGTAGCCGTGTGTCGCTTCCTTGGGTATGTTTATGGTTTCCTTCTCTGTATGATTGTATCTATGGTGAAATAAGGCCTTGGTCCATTTGTTTCATTTCTTTTCTCTGTGTTTGGAATGGAAGGGATTCATCCTCGTTTTTATAATACGTTTGATTCACGGGATGCTCAATTAAATTCTGCATGGTATGTTATGGTTGTTATCCCATGGACGTCTGGTTGCTATGTGTGTTGGGTTTTAAGTTTGCATGCAAATTATGTTATGGTCTTTCTCCATGATTTAATTATTGACTACCATGTTGCTCGTCATTTTAATTCCCAAATTTTGGTTATGAATAATGCCAAAAAGGTGGTAGGCGAAAGTGTGGGGTAAACCTTGAATCCCGACTCATCTTGTCATTTGAAATGTTTGATTAACCTTGCATGTTACTTAATTAGCTTTGTATGTCAAGATTACAGAGTCGTATATCAATTCCAGGCCTCTTCTTGTCAATCTCTCATATTTTTATGCCCAATTCATAGTTTTGGAAGTCAAATTACGAGTTTACCATCTTAATTCCACCGCATAGGAAGAAATTTATGGAATTATACCTATCATGCCCATAGTGATGTTGGTCAATCTGTTTTCCCTATTTTCAAATTCCATAGTTTTGCACGAAAATTTCATGAAATTTCATGCATGGCATACAATGATACTATCGATGTTGATAGGGTCAGGGGAAACTTGCATGGTAGGAGAAATTCTGGGTTGTTTTTTGGGGGACCTAATTCTATTACCACACACAATGAGGTTTCATTCTCGGGTTGCATGTGTGAAGCTTATCAGGTATTTTCTTGGTGTCTTAGTCACTGTCTGGTCTTTGTGTTGGTGTTTATGGTGAGTGCGAACATATTGTTTCTACAAGTCTCACTCCTACATGTTAAGCACGTATCTCACACATATGCTGAGAAGGGTATATAATGTGGAAGGTTGAGGCTCCTTTGTGTGGCCCTGTTATAGAAACTGAAAGTAAAGAGAGTTGTACATCGCTCTCAGGTCAGCCCAATAAGCTGTCGTGGTTTGAAAATTTTGTAATACTAAGGGATAAAAGAAGAGGGACATATGAATCAAACAGAATGAAAATGGTTGGGGTGGTGACCCTAAAAAAGTAGGACATTATCTTCTGTACTATTACTAAATTCAATATTGAAATTTTGTTTCCTTCTACAGGTCTTCTTAGTATTCCTCATTTTCCAGCTACTACACATTAGGGGAGTACTCCAGTGTGGCATAGGAAGACAGTTTAGTCATTGGCCAAACACCATCAACCCAAAATGGTGAAAGTGCAATCTGCAAAAAAAGATGGTAAGGATAAAGGAAAGTTAAAAGTGGGGCCAAGCAAGAGGGGAAGGAATTCTGGGAATGAAATAATGCAGAACCTTTTCCACGGTTATGGAGTAGGAACACCTGGTCACATGAAATATTTGATTTCAGGATGGGAGCAAGATCAAAAAACAAAAGTGGAAGAAGACATCTTTGACAAAGAGATGGAGATGATGACAGATTCGGAGAACACTAGGGGCAGACTATCATTATTTAAATAGTACATACATATATATTGGACAATGAAGTTCTTACTGGCCAAGGCCACTATTAATGTTCAAGAAATAGGCGGAGATCCGAAAGCAACCTCTATTTTAGCAAAAATTCGTAGGGACATCTAGGAAATCCATCTTCTGCGACACCATTAGAATGTTCGCCTTGGCCGAATGGAATGACATCTTCAGAGCATGGACCAAGTCGATATGGTCGAGTCAAGTGTCAAGGACCCGACGCCCATTGAATCATTAGACGACTAAGTTTTATGGTTCCTTGTTTTTGTTTTGGGATGCAAAGTTTGAATAGTATTTATTTTCTCGTTAAGTATTTAGATATAGTACATAATAGACCTGTTAAAGTAGCTAGGGACAGAATTAAACTTTATCAATTTTGGTTGGCCTATAACTCTCTTAGGTGGCCAACAGACCTAGTTTCCTATAGACAGGTTGAGAACATCAAGGATATATTCTCATTGTAACCTTCTATTTTGATCTAATGAATTAATAGGGAGGTACTACCAAACTTACAAAAAAAATCTTTGCTGTCGGCGTTTCTTTGCACTCTATATGCAAATGCAAGTTATATGGTTTTAATGTTATAAATAGTTTTAATATTATCCAAATTTATATGGATTTATTTAATATTCAATATACAGA
Source organism: Pinus albicaulis (assembly GCA_034641835.2). NCBI lineage: Eukaryota > Viridiplantae > Streptophyta > Pinopsida > Pinales > Pinaceae > Pinus > Pinus albicaulis. The sequence goes on from CM076579.1 coordinate 270,139,201, forward strand.
AATTACTTTGAGTCTATTTTTACGCCGTAAGGCATATTTATTTGAAAACAACTTTGCTAGCTGCCTTTCTGTCATAATATGTGTCATTGGATCTTTTGTTAGACGATTGAAACATTATTAATCGTTGATTTTGAATATAACCGTAACAGTTGCGACGGTTGCCAGGGCTACCTCCTCTATCATCCGCTCGATCTCATCTCGAGCACTCTTCTTTCTCTGAAGGATCTCTCCGCCTTAGCCATATCGTCCTTAATACGCCTGTCTGGACTGCTGGAAAAAGGGACGGCTCCAGAGGCTTCGATGCAGCTTCTCGTACAGTCGCCAGCATGTAATAAAAACTAGGGATATGTTGTGGGTGATAGCTTAAAGAGCTACCAGTGTAAGTTCGAACGACATTCAAATCTAGATTGCTAGAGAAGGGACTGACTGTCTGTGCATCTCGGCTTGGGAAGAGTACCAAGGTTGACAGTGCTGCAAATAGGTATGCAACTGGCGACTGCGATGATGTTCAAATGGTGACATTACTGGAGATCGTTAGTTAAATATTTAATCTTTTACTTATTTATTATATATTTTTCTATCTTCCACAGTTCAGTTTAAAAAACATTAAAATTATAAATATGATTTTTTTTAAATTATGGCTTCTCAGTTCGAATTCATGAAAATTACCATTAATTCTTTGCTGGTGCAGGTGGTCAAGGAGGTTCTTGAAATAAAACTCTATAAACACAGTAGCTACAACACCATGACTACCTCTTGCTCTTCCACAGTAAACATAATATCTACAATGCTGGATTCGTTGCATAACAATATTCTAAAAACGCACAAACAGAAATTATAAACAAATAGCTTTAAAAATTATAAACGAGAAACTAACAGGTAGATGACGGTCTCTGAATTGCTGCCGATGGTCTAGGGAACTCTGGTTTTTCTGCATGACATTGCAACAATTTTTCCATTCTGTTTCGATTCACTGATTGAGTGAATTCTTCAAAATCAATTACTCTCACCTCTTCGTCATCCTCTTCTGCTGCAATAATGTTATTCTCTGCTACGACTATGACACGATGAGTGTTTTCCTCTTCCTCTGCCTTTCTTCTTTTGGCCGCCAATGATCGATGCTTTCCCTTCCTTTTCCTCCCCGTAGAATTACCCTGATAGTGCTTTTGCAAAGATTTGCTCATTGTTGGCACAATGGATTGGCTCTGTAATGTAATGCAGAAAAGTTGGAAAACGGGATTTTGATGAGAGGAATTGGGTGCATGTCTCTTTTTTGCGAGGAAGAGAGAATATATGCAGATATAAAGTTGGCGGAATGCATGCATGAAAACTGAAATTGAACAACCAATCAAAGAAAATGCAGATATCTGGTAGTGGCAGCGTTTGAGGCGAAACAGCATGAGCACATTTCAGGCTGAACGTTGACAAACAAGATCTAAAAGAGTGTATGATTTAGTGGCTTAGGATGGAGACGCAAAACACGTGTCTTTTCACAGGCAGCATGGAAGGAGAAGGTGAAAGGATGGTAGTTGATGGTCTACGTGAAAGAGAAGGTGAAACGATGGTAGTTAATGGTTATTTCAAAATGCAGCATTAATGGGCCCTTTTTTTTATAAAATTCCATGTGTATTAAGGGGTGACCGGTGACCGGAGTGGGTATTGGTTAATATAATTAAAGTGTTTTTTTTTTTCAATAGGATTGATATTTATTTTATTTATAAAATTTGGTTTTCATGGCTGGTATCATTCCATTGTTACATGGGTTGTCTCAAAATTCCAGTATAACTACAATATTGTTTTCTTATTATTTTAGGTTTTATTTATTAGTAATTGCACTAAAAAAATATTTGTAAATTTTACAAAAATACCCAAAAATAGTTTATATTTGCAACACATATATTAAATTTTATTAATTTATTGCAGAAGGGCCTAGTTCCACATTATCATTATGAGTAGTCTACTTTCCATGGCTTGGTCCGTCTTCTTCAAGTGCTTTTCCATTGCAACTTCGTAGGGGTTCAGAATAAAAATCGAGAAGCCCTTAGCCTCATCTTCTTTGGTGCCCTCCCTAGTGTCGCAGGCCCTCATCTTTAGTGGAAAATTTTCAGACACCATGTCAATTAACCTCCTCTCCATTTGAGCATGCATCCACTCTAGCTTCTGGTCCACCACCTTAGCAGAGAGTTCGCATGAAGGTATAAATTCTATCAACCTTTCTACTCATCAAAGTGACCCTCAGGCCTATGCAAATGGTGTGTTTCACATTTAAAAATTTTCACCTTCTAGAGTGAGATCGCTAGGTGTAAGAAATCTCTTGCATGCAGTGCCACAAATCTTCTATTAGCCCAGAGCACATATGTCCTCCAATGTCCTTCATCCACACAAGGTGGAATTCCACTTGGCCACTATCATTAAATTTCCTTGGATTTAGAACCCTCTGGTTGAATCATATTGTTCTTATGACTCCTTGTCATTTACTACTCATGTTATCATACGATTGGGGCCTAAATCCTCCCCCCATCTTCAAATTTATTGTTCCTTGCTCCAATAGGAGCCCAAATTAAAAAGTTTGTCTACTTTCAAATTTAAATTTTGAAGAATATGCAAATAGAAAATTTCTTCGCATTGCAAGGATAGAATGGCAATTTGATGCACAATTGGAGGAAGTGTTATGTGACCTTCTTCACTGTTTCAAGCAAGTTCTCAAAAAGAGATAGACAATAGTGATATAGAGAATTTATTCATAAACAAGAGAAAGCTAAAATTATAACCCGAGTAGTAATTCACTCAACATAATTCTCCACCGCTTATTCTGGAGGATAAAGTTCCTACTACCTCATCAATTGAAGAAGGCCCACAGGAGAAAATCAGAAGAGATTTCTCAATGTTATTTTCATTTGACATTCAGTCACTCTGTTCTTTTTTGTCTAGTAGTCTCTTTACCTCTGCCCTTAAATTCAACAACTCGGAAAATAATAGACAAAAGACACTTACCTATTGCAATCAGTTGAAAAAAAAGGTATCTCTAAAGGGTCACTTGGGGAGGAATCTATTATTTAAAAGATCGGGAAAATAATTTCATTTCAAAACAAAATTGTACTATCACTAGGGAAGGGAGTTATTACATTTAAAATTTGTTCCCATTCTTGTCACTACAAAATTTGATTGTTGCTTTTTATTTGATGGGAAAATAAATGATCTTTAAAAGGCACTAAAGTCTTGAATTATGATCCTTAAAGAAGTCGCTAGATTCCTTGATTATGAGCTGATTTTTTCTTGTTACTTTTGGGTCTTCATGATGTTTGTTATTCTAACTAAGGTGAAAAGTTCCAAAAAAGTGGAATATTGGTCGTTGAAAGTTCCTACTACCTCTTCTTTCTTATATGTTTTTCTTTCCTATACCACAACCTTACGGCGTTTCCTTTGCAACATGTGGTGCAATTGCTAGTTAATATTTATTATCTTATTTTTTACATTTGATTTTAGTTTTGAAATTTTTTATTAATATTATTAAATTCTATTTTACATTTTTTCTTATTTTATAATATTAACAAATTTGATACATTATATTTCTCATTATTTTTGAACCATATTATAACATCTTAAACAAAGATATCAATATTTAAATATTAAAATGTATTTTCTCAAATATTTTCAATTTTGGATTTTAAAATATTTCCGTATCTAATCAATTCCAAATTCCTATTCAAACTGGTAAGTTATCCGGAATGAATTCGAAATCGTATTACCCGGAATGAATCCGAAGTTCCATGAAGTCGGTTTTCTAGAATGCCATTGTGAGCGAACAATAATACGTTAATTACGAATTTATTGACCAAAACAGAGAAGTAGAAATATGAGGGGTTGTTTTACAAAGGTTACAATTTGTTATAATTTTGTTTAGATGTTAAAAGTTTTGTTGAAATTTAATGATTTTTTTTTTTTTTTTTTTTTAAATTTAATTTAAAAGTGTTTGAAATTTTTTTTACAGTGAAAATTAATTTAGCATGATGAAGAATTTCTAGAAATCTTATATATAATTTGAGTGAATTAAAATAATGTAATATATTTTCTAATTTAATATATATATATATATATATATATATATATATAATTTAACTAAATGTAAATATAATTTAATATAATTAATAATTTAAAATTGTTAATATTTTTAACAAATAGTATCTTTTTATTACAATTAGTAAGATAAGTATGAATTCATTTTACAGATATTATATTTTCATTACAATTATGAAAATTGTTGGAATATGTAATTCCTACTTGTCTTCAGTTGTGATTTTCTCTATGTATAGAGTCTGTTCCTATTCTATAGGTTAGTTTCTAGTTTAGTGTGAGGTTGAGATATTCCCTCAACCAACTTATTGTGTGTCCAAGATAGCTTCCCTATCTTGAGACTGTACCTCATGCATATTTGTAACTTGAGTTGATTAATGAAATATAGCTTGTATGTTCAGTTCTTAAGTTGGTATCGGAGCTCGTCTAGGCTTGGCCTTGGCCCCTCTTGGGCCGAGGGAAATAAAAGATTATATCTGTATTGTTTTTTAGTTTTTTAGTTTTTTAAGTTTGTCCATTCAACTTGAACGCCGCAGAAACTCCGCTGTGATGCAATTGCCGTGAGTGTTTTGGAAGAGCATGGATCTGCGGAAGCGAGATGTCGGTCGTGGGGAGCAGTGATCTGCTCGGAATCCTCCAACAAATAAATGCATCTTGTGTTGGAGCGCTGTTGTGAGGAGAGGGCACTTTGCTGCGTGTAGGGTCTGACAAGACTCCACAACAAGCCCCACTGTGAAGAAGAGGTGGTGATCTATTGTCTGCATCCCGCAAGGGATTTGTGTGGCAGCCTGTGGGAGGAGGAAGAGAGCCGCCTGACATGGCTTGATATGTAACGACCGAGATTAGTTATATGCATTTCCTTTGGCAGCATCACTATGAAATCTCAGCAACAACTAGAGCAGTTGGCACAAGGAATAAAGGCGAGCGGACATTTTTTTTTTTGTGGGTTCTCCGGTTGGATATCACCGAAGGTGAGGTTGCAATTTTTTCCTGATGGCTTTGAAGAGTGAACGAAGGAGCGGGCGCTATTTGTGAGGTGGGTGCCATAGTGGAAAGTACTTGCCCATGCATCAGCGGGATTGTTCCTCACACACAGCGGATGGAACTCTACCTTGGAGGCAATGGGATTGGGAGTTCCCGTAGTAGGATTCCCATATGTTTCCATTCAGTTCCTCAATAGCAGATTTGCGAAGGAAATATGAAAAATCGGTCTGGCTTTTGAGGATGTGGAAGAAGATGACCAGAAGGTGGTCATGAAGAAGAGGCGGTGAGCTATTTTCTATAGGACTTTTGTAGGATACTGAAGAGTATTCAGGCTTCTGAGCTTGGAGCTGAAACTCGAAGCAGAAACTCAATGCAAACGCAGTGTCGAGAGGAAGTCGTGGTAGAGAGAATTAAGGGAAAGAATATTCTATTCAGAGTCCCTACCGACGTAGTGCAAAAAAATGGTAGTTGTGGTCTTGATCAGTTTCAGTCAGAGTAAAATCCAAGTGTCAAATTCATGAATTGGTGCTACATCTGTACTTGACATGGATTGGCTATTGCATTTTCTGACCTGAAGCATGGTGGATGAATGTTGCATATGCAGCATATCTTTAATACATTTGCAACACGATGATCGATAGTCTATAGGCTGTGTCATCGATAGCTCTCACACTACTGTGATTTGATGCTTCTGATCATTGGAGCATCCTAATCTCGGAGAGGGTGAAGATGAGAGTTTTATTTCCTGCATGAGGAGGTCCAAGAAGCTGCATTTGATTGCAGCGTTCGGTGTTGGCTGCTATGTGTAATTTCCTCAGAGGTTTGATGGTATTCACAATATTTCCTACAGACAAATGCTTGGTGAAATAAGGAGACGTGAGAAGGAATGTAACTGTAACAAGGAGACGTGAGAAGGTGAAAGAAGTGTTGTTGTGTAATTCGGCCCCCCGTCATGTATGCCTTGATGCTGTAGAGATCCGGTGTCGGAGAGGAGAAGGAAGTGTTGGTGCATACACCTGTGCCATAAATCGGACATCATACAACTAAAGACTGCACAGGAGGAGATATGATCGAATTTGAAGGGGATTTGTGAGGATGTCTAACTTATTTTCTCATACTGGATCATAGTTGTTTGGCGATATAATACACAATGTGAGGCAATCGATGCCGCCATTGATGAGGTGAAAATGTTTTACATAAGCAAATGTAAAACCATGTATATTGAAATTTATGCTGGCAGCAAACTCATCTTGCATAGGAGCAAGTCAGCCGTCAACAAGAAGTGTCAAATATCTTGAAGATGCTCAGTTTCTATCAGGATTAAGCAGAAGTCAGAAATATCGAACTCGACAGTGCCGTAAAGACTGGAAGGCACTGATAAATCTGGTAGCAACGATGTTGGAAATTGTTTTATCAGTGCATTTTTCTTCAAATGGATGCACGGAGCCATCAGAGAAACTATAGAGTCCCATAAGATTATAATTTCGCAGAGAAGACAAAAGATCATATTGAAGAGGCACTGGTGCGTAGATTTTGTGAGCATAAGCAATTGAGAAATTTTGCCTGGATATTGTCAATTCATGGGTATGTATTATACACTGCTGCTTGTGATATTGCACGGAAATTTCATAGTATTTTCGGTTGCAAATTGTCTTGGAGTGCCTCTTTGGAGTTTGTTTATATCTAGATATTGGGATGGCTTCCGATTTATGTCGATGGGAGGTTGATCCCTTCTTTGAAGGCGCGGAAGTGTGCTTGTTGGTTCATGTTCATTCGCGCAAGCAGAAGTGTGATGTATGAGCAAGTCTTATTTTCATGCTGCGCCTGAGCCCTGCGTTTATCATCTTTCATGATGTCAGACATATTCTGGAGCCACGTTTGAAAGATGCGGGATTGAATGACCGTGAAATCCTCGTCAAGAATGACAGTTTTTTTCCTTCCCGTTTTTCTTTTCTTGTTAATCCCTGGTATCACTGATCCAATTGTACGATTCACGGAAAGTTGAATTCTTTCTGAGTCAGATTCCAACGATTGAGGTCCTTGCACTTGCTCCCCACCTTTTTGAAATATTATGTCTTGTCCAGGGGTAATATTATGCGTTCTTCTTCATTGAACCTACGAATCTCGTCATGACGTCTATGTTCAAATGTAAAGTCCTCCTGAAGTGTGATATTATCACGGCCGGCCTGAAACATCGTTATTTCCAGAGAATAATTTTTTGTGTATGCGGAATCATAAAGATGTCATCCATGAAGATGCAAACAGTAAGGTAAATCTGGTTGAAAGAATTGAGTTATTTATTGTGACATGTAGTTTGGCCAACTATTGTCATGAGTTTGAGTCTTTGCTGGAATTGGCCATTCCAACAATAGACAAATTTATTTGCAGGATTGATTTGCTACCAGATATGATGAAGACAAGACAGTGAAAATGGCATCAAAGAGTAGTGGTTGGAGATACATGATGATCGTGTTTGTGTGTGCCCAGTGTGACCAGGAGAGTAGATTGTGATGGAAATTAGCGAGCATGAGGAGGCATGCTTGGAAGAAGTTACCATGCCTTGATATTGTGAACAGGGGAAGTGGCATTACGCTATGATTCTAGGGGAATTGGATACTGAAACGAGAAATTTTTTGTGTATAAAATTGTTGAATTTTATGCATGTCGACAGTGAATTTGTGGACGATTGGACCATGGAGTCCTGGAGTATTTTTATCCTTCGTGGCTGTGGTGAGCCTTCAAGGCTGTGGTGAGCCTTCATGGCTATGTTGAGCTTTTGTGGCTGTACTAAGCCTTCGTGGTTGTGGTGAGCCTTTGTGGCTGTGGGGAGCCTTCATGGCTGTGGTGCGCCTTTGTGGCTGCAGTGAGCCTTCGTGGCTGTGTTGAGCCTTTGTAGCTGTGGTGAGCCTTCATGGCTGTGGTGAGCCTTCGTGGATGTGTTGAGCCTTCATGGCTGTGTTGAGCCTTCGTGGTTGTGGTAAGCCTTGGTGGCCAATTTGAGCCTTGGTGGCTACATTGTATCTCCTTAAGGTTGAGCGCCTGAGCAGTGGAGGTGAATTACTGCTTGTCGAAATGTGAACTATAAAGCAGGTGAAAGGGTTTTTCTCGTGCTTGTTCATGAAGCAATGTGGAGCGATCAGTTGTCAGTGATCTGATAGCGATCAGATCAAAGACAACGTGCAGTGTATGATCTTAGATCTGCTCACAACAACAGTGTGGGAAGTGTTCTGGTGAACTGAAATTTGGGGCAGTCTATCCACAACAATGAATGGTGTGGCCATGTGTTGAACATTTGCATTATCATTTGGTATTGTTTGTTTGAAAGCATGATTGTTTGTGTATGTTTGGGAAAACGAAATATTTCATGATGGACATATTTTAGAGCTAAAATTAATATACATATTGAGATTAGTCACCTCAATATGAAGTTATTTTTTTTAGAAGTGACTACTCTAACAAATAATAGGTTAAGGATGGAGTTCCAAGTTCTAATTGACAAACACAAAGATGCCCAAGATGTGAACATTTCAAAATATGATGTAAATGAGCAGCGACAACATTTATAGGATGATGGACAACGAAAGTGGACAATCAAGTTTGTGAGAGTTTGTTTTGCGTGAGTTTCTTGGAATAGACTCATGACCATGAGTATGAGTCACAGTTTGTAATTAGAAGAAACTCTACATGTCATTTATTGTTTGTACGTGTTGTAAGACCTAGAGAGGCATGCATACCCCTTTGTTATATGTTCCCTCTCTCAAAGATTTTTAACACGCTGGAAGAGTGTGTCATGTGGGATGGATACACTTGGGTGGGCCGTATTGGTTTTAGACTCCATAAGATGAAATTTTATAACAAGGGGGAGTTAATCAAGTGATTGGATGGACCATGTATGTGAAGGACTTCCTAGTATAGTGGCGGTTGCAGCGGTTGGGAACCCATGCATTTCAGTAGATGTTGTTCCTTTATATGGACATCAACAATAACATGAACAAGATACAAAGTGTAATTACCAAACTGAACCAGTGTAATTACCAAACAGGATCAGTTGTAGATTTTGCAGATGGATATTGAGACAAGTAGTCATTAAGGGGGAGTTTTGGAATATGTAATTCCTACTTGTCTTCAGTTGTGATTCTCTCTATGTATAGAGTCTGTTCCTATTCTATAGGTTAGTTCCTAGTTTAGTGTGAGGTTGAGATATTCCCTCAACCAACTTATTGTGCATCCAAGATAGCTTCCCTATCTTGAGACTGTACCTCATGTATATATGTAACTTGAGTTGATTAATGAAATATAGCTTGTATGTTCAGTTCTGTTCTTAAGTAGAATAAGTATGAATTCTTTTGTATTTACATAAAAGCACCTCATTCAAATCATTGGTCTCCATAAAAACATATGATAAGAGTATGCTTCAAATACATTATTAGGTTCATAATAAATTTAATAATGCATACTTTCTCTTTGAATAATTGTTCATAATGAGCATTTTAATTATTTATCTGGCATGAATTGATGTTTACACTGGTGCTAGGATATATTGTTCATTGGCATTAATAGTTTACAAGCTAGAGTGGAAGGAACAACACCTCATGGGAAAGGATAGAGGAAGTTTTTAATACAAACATGTATGGAAGTGGATGTTTACACTCGTGCTAGGATATATTGGTCATTGGCATTGATAGTTTACAAGCCAGAGTGGAAGGAACAACACATCATGAGAAAGCATGGAGAAAGTTTTTAAGACAAAGATGTATGGAAGTGGGTTCCATAAATGTAAGAATTCAAATTTTCAAGTGGTAGAATTTGAAGCATGTAACAAATGATGCTTGAAATAATTTAGAAAGAAAAATGTTAGAGCTTCAGTTTTAAGATGCTACAATGAACATAAATGTGGAGGTATGTAAATTGCTAAAGAAAACAAAAAGTAGGTAATGTGGAGGCCGATAAATTGCTAAATAAAATATAAGATAGGTAAATTGGAGAATAAGGCAATGTAAAGTTATATTCCCTAGGGAATCCCTAAAATTCAACAACTAACACACTGCAAAATCCATCTCTCTAATCCTTTGTGTCAAAAATTAAGACAAAGCATACCCGAATTCCCTAAACCTTCAAAGAATCCATAAAAACTGTCAGAGCCTTGACACAACATTACCACATTAATCATGGAAGTATCATAGTGCCAAATCCTCTTAAATTGTTATTCATAATTTCATTTTTTTTAAATGAAATATTAGATATAACAATTAATTAAAGAAAAAAAAGAAAAACAAGTTAAGAAAATAATGTTTTTCCAATAAAAAATTAAAAAAAAAATGATATAAATAAGAAATATATATTTATTTTTTCAAAATTAAATTAAAATAAAATTTAGATAAAATTATTTTTAAAATTGTAAAAATAAAAAATATATACTAATTGTTTCAAAATTAAATTAAAATGAAATTGGGGCAAAACATTATTTAAAGTTAAAAAATTGATTGAAATTAATATAAGCTCAATGTGATTTTTACAATAAAGTGAATCTCCTCCTAACCATTATCAATAACCATTTTAATAGTTGGTTGTATTGTTTGGCATTCTATTATATTGTTTGAAAAGTACAAAATTATTAGAGCGACATTAGATTTGATAAATCTGGTGAATTAAATTTGAATAAAGCATCAATTTTGACATTTTGTCCAGCATTTCCTTTTATTGTTTGGTATTCTATTACACTAGGTTATTGATGAAGGCGAGCTTTATTTCCACTGCCATAGGCCCATAAATGCGCCTAGACAGGGAATGCTCACCGCATGATGATCAACAGCTTTAATCTAGCGATGAGCATTCCCTGCCTAAACACATTTATGAGGCAATGGCAGTGGAAATAAAACTCGCCATTGATGAACAAACATTTTCATTGATCTTCACTTGACTTTCTATACGAAACTATTTATTATAATCTCACTTATTATACACAAATTTTATCTACCAATTATCTAATATAATCTTTTTTCTTATCTACAAATTTTATATACGGACTATCCATTCTAATTTATATATATATGTATATATATATATATATTCTATAACAATTTTATTCACGAGCGTTTCTATTTTTGGAATATGCTTTTTATAATTTCAATTTTGTTTGAAAAATGTAATTGTAATGGTTTAGATTTAACTTGTATTTAATGTTTTTGTTTTAAATGCAGGGTTGAGATTTCTTTAGAATCTTAATTTCTGTGTTTTTTTTTTTTATATAATTTAATAATTATATTAATAAGTGTATTTTACAATTTAATATGATTTAGATGTGTAATTTTCTTTATGATTAACTTCAAATTAATTATATATATATAACAAAAATGAATATACATGTTTGGTTAGTTTTAATAAAAAAATTATAAAATATCAATAATTTTATTCAGAGAGTGGAGACTTGTCACATTTCCTAATCACTAGCATTAAAATATTTATTGTTTGGAGCCAACAATTATCGTTCATCCTCTCTCGGAGATTGGGAAATGCCAAAACAAAAATCACTATGCTAAATTCATTGTTGTTGAGGGGAAAGTTGGGTGGAGAGGTGCTAAAAAAAATACTTATCTTGAAAATTTTAAAAATATTAATAACTAAAAAAAATCTTTGGAAATAAATATTAATAACATACAAATTTTCAATGTCAACCATAAATAATACCTCAATGTACCCCATAAATAAAATACTTCATTTTTTTTTTAATTTTTTAATTTTTTTTTTTTTTTGCCCTAAATAACATAATTTTATATCAATAATTCATTTAAAAAAATAATTAATTTCGTTCATTAATATTTTCTACTTTTTAGTATGAAGAAGATGTGTAATTTCTTGGTTACTCAATATGGAATTTGAATGTGATATATAAAATAATATTGATATTACAAACCAATATAAGTGAGATTTGAAATTCCTTCCATTTTAAAAATTGTATACTCATAAAAAAAAAAACATATGTGGAAGTTTTTTTCGCTCTACCTGCAACTCGCACGCTACTAGCTTGTTGCTGCTAGGGTTGCCGCCACCATGGAGGAGTAGGGATTGCCTCGGGCCTCCTCTCCTCCCCCCTTCCTCCGCCATCGCCAAACGCAGCTGCATTCATCTCGCTGATTGCCTCCCTGCCAAAGAAGAAGAAGGTAGAATCTTCGAAGTTTGTAGAAAGGTTAGAACAAATGCTAGCGGTGTCTCTCCCACCGGATGGACCTATACAAGTTGCCTTGACTATGTATGAGCAAGCGTTTGTGGGGAATTTTACAGGCCTATGGTCATCTCCCAAAGCCACATAAGCCTGGGTTATAAATAACTGGAAAGCTTTGATTAACCAGAATGTCACCTCTTACTTCCAGGGAAGAGGATACTTTTGATTTGAATTCACCTCCAAGGAGGATAAGGAGCTGATCTTCAGGAATGACCCATACTTTATGGGAGCACAAGGGATGTATCTAAATAAGTGGACTCTGAACTTCGACCCAGTAGAGGACATTCCATCAGCGGTTCCAGTGTGGGTCAGATTGCCTAATCTCCCAATCCATTGCTGGAACTGGGACTCTATGAAACACATTGGGGATTCTCTAGGAAAATTCATTGACAGGGCAAACGATAAAGACCAGCACGACTTCACTTGGATCTGTGTGGAGGTGGATCTTGAAGTAGGGCTATCGAAGGCTATCAAAATCAACGTCGGAAGTTGGACTCATATTCAAAATCTGGATTATGTACAACTTCCATTCAAGTGCCGGGGCTGTCAAAAATACTGCCACTTCGCCAAGAATTGCCCAAAAAAGTGTGAGGAGGACAAGGAGAAAGAGGAGGGATGGAAGAAGGCCAAGAGTTCCAAAGCTAACCCAAAGGCCTCCAATCCGACAGGTCAAGAAAAGGGCAAAGGAAAACAATCCAAAGGTAGCAGCTCGATCCAGAAAAACCCTCTTTCAAAAGATTCGGAAAACATGTTTGGGCCCCTTGGCTCAGTTTCACAAGAAATCCCTGAAGTGGATCTGCCTCAGAAGGAGACGAATGAGATTTCAATGACAAATTACAATGAGACTACTGAGGCCGCAATGACAAAGGACTCAAGGCAGGGGGAAAGAGGAACAAAAATATCCAAAGGTAAGAACATAGTGAGTGATGAGGAAAGTGAAGGCTTGAAAGAATCTGAAGAGGAAGGAGAGATAGGAGACTCTCAAACCATGATCAGAAGATCGGCAAGGGGAAGGATGTCAACCAAGGAGAAGAGAGATAAATAAAAATACAAAGACAAATTGTAAGAAAGCGAGCCAAATTTGGAAAAAATATTGGCTAAACCTCAAAGACGGCAAGAAACCAGGGACAAGGCTCCAAGGGAGGCCCTCACTCACATAAAAATAAGTAATGAAGGTGATCTCCAAGAATTGCAGAGGTTTGGGGAGAAAGACGAAAGAAGAAGCCATGAGGAGTCTAATCAGGACAGAAAACCCAGACATAATGCTAGTTCAGGAGACAAAATTGGAGGATAAGGATTTCCTCCAAAGCAGAAATTTTTTTTGGAACAACGGCGGGACTAAGGTTGTCCCAGCCGGAGGGGCCTCAAGAGGTTTGGGCACTCTTTGGAATTATTCCAAACTCAATATGGTAGCTGGAAAGCACAATGTTCATTGGTTGTTTACAAAGTTTCAACATCAAGAATCGAAGGAAGTTATCAATCTCTTCAATGTCTATGTTTCGGTAAACGCAGGGGAAAATAAAAATTGTTGGGACTCTTTGAGAGACATGGCGGAGGGGGAGGAGCTATAAAACATTCTAATTGCAGGGGATCTTAAAATTTCCCTAAGCCAGGACGAAAAGAGAGGGGGATGTATTTTGAGAGATCCGGCTAGAGAGTGGGTGGAGGATCTCATTCAAGATTGGGATCTTCTCGACATCAAGCCTTGCCGAGGTAAGTACACCTGGTCAAATAAACGAGTAGGCCTTGGGCATATTGCTGCAAGATTAGACAGATTTCTCATCCAAATTTCCTTCCTCCTTCTTGGCCTTGATGCTAATATGAGTATTCTTACTAGTAGTACATCAGATCATAAACCCATAATGTTGGATCTCTCTGCCCAAAGGAATTTAGGCCCCATCCCCTTCAGGTTTTGTCCACTCTGGATAAATCAAAAGGACTTCTTGGAGTGGGTAGAAGAAATTTGAAAGAAGCTTGTCTTGGGATCCCCATTATTTGTTTGGTAGGAGAAGTTGAGAAGAGTGAAAATAGCTTTGAAAAGCTGGGCTAAAAACATCCCTAGCCCTACGGAAGAAAGAAATAAAGTCCAGTCAGTTCTTGAGAAGCACCAAGCCCAAATGGAAGAGGCAGAAATATCGAGTGAAACTCTAAAAAGGGAGGAAGAGTTACAACAAAAATTTCAGAATGCTTGTCGATAGGAGGATGAGTACTAGAGCCAAAAATCCAGAAGCCTTTGGTTACAAGCAGGAGACAGAAACACCTCCTTTTTCCACAAGCAAGCCCAAGCAAGGAGAGGTTTCAATTCCACTTTAGAAATCAAGGATGAATCCCAAACATACAATGATTTTTCAAGCATTAAAAAGGTTTCCTTCAATCATTTTAAAAGTCTATTCAGTGAAGAAGAGGTGCAGGGATGCAGTGCTAAGCTGTTAGATGAGATTCCCTCTAATATCACAGCTAGAATGAACCAGAAGTTGGAGGCTCATGTTGCTAGGAAAGAAATAAAGGCTGCCTTGTTTGCCATGAGCCCAGACAAAGCCCTAGGTCTGGATGGTTTCACGGAAAAAATTATCCAGTTTTGCTGGCAGATTGTGAAAAAATATCTCCATAAAATGATTCTAAAATCCCAATATTCTAAGAAAATTGGGGGTAGCACGAACTCTTCCTTTCTAGCCCTCATTCTGAAATAAAAGGGAGCTAACTCCTTCAACAGGTTCCAGCCCATATCCCTGTGCAACATAGAATACAAGATCATTACCAAGGTGATTTCCAACAGATTGAAAGGGATTCTCTCAGGCCTTATCCCGATGAACCAAGGGGGATTTGTTCAAGGAAGGAAAATTGTGAATAATATAATCTTAGTCCAAGAGGCGATACACTCAAGCCTAAAGAGAAAAGAAAAAGGTATGATTTTTAAGGTTGATCTTGCAAATGTGTTTGATAGGGTAAGGCACACATTTTTGTTCGAAGTTATGCATAAGTTTGGTTTTGGGTCTGGTTTCATTCATTGGATCAGAGCCTGCATATTCAAGCCATGGATTTCTCCGTTGGTGAATGGTCGAGCAGTAGATTTTTTTAAAGCCTCGAGAGGGCTTCGGCAGGGATGCCCGCTCTCCCCCTGCTCTTTGTCATCCAAGCCTCTGTCTTAAGCTTTATTCTGGAGAAAAGAATATCAGATCAGGATATTCTGGGCCTTCAAATTGTCAGAGGAGTAAAAGAAATAAATCATGCCTTGTTTGCAGATGATTCCCTGCTCCTTGGGGCAGCTTTTGTTCAATCTACCAAACAGTTTAAATTGGTTTTGGATGATTTTTGCGCTGCCTTGGGAGGTAGATGGAATGTTGGGAAGTGTCATTTCTATTGCTGGAATGTGTCTCAAAGTGAATTTAATTCTATAGCTAGATGTTGGGGCCTTGCCGGTTCCATTTGATGGACGTCTTTCAAGTATTTGGGGTTTCCTATCTTTCAGAAAAATCCTTTAGTTAAGGACTGGATTCCACTCCTTGATAAATTTAAAAGTAAGTTGCAGGCTTGGGGGTTTTCATGGCTGAATCTTGTATGGAAGACAGTGCTCATTAAGTCGGTCCTGAACAATCTCCTAATCTATCAAGCTTCGCTATTTCTAACTCCGCTTGGTATCCTCAGAAAATTGGAAGGCTTAATAAGGAGATCTTTCTAGAAAGGTGGAAAACAAAACAACAGAAGATTTCTGCTTGTCAATTGGGACAAAGTCACCAAGCCAATTTTAGAGGGAGGTCTAAACTTCAAAGATTTAAGACTACAAAACATAGCGTTGGGGGCCAAAATTATCTGGAGACAAGCTGCCCCTAAGGCTGGCTAGGTTGAGCGTGCTCTCTGGAATAAGTATTTCGCAGGGCAAATAAATCGTTGTCTCGACAGGCCTGTTCCATCCATTAATGGATCTCAAATCCATAAGTTGTGTGCGCAAGCCCAGGCGCTCATCCAAGACAATATGTATTGGATCATGGGGAATGGAAAAACAATTGATCTATGGGAGGATCACATAATGAGTGATGCCCCATTTGCTGATACACATGATATGTAGGATTTATGATGCTAGAAGAAGAGTGCAGGAATTGTCACTCTGTGGGACATTTCGAATTAGAAAGAAAAAGTCTGGACAGAGTGGAAGAATCCATATATGCCAAGAGACCTTGAAAATGCATGGTTGGAGCTTCAAACCAGACTTAAAGGGAAGGCTCCCATTCATTAAAAGAAGTATCATCAGAGAGGATGGGGTTCAAAATATAGAGTTTACACAGTGGCGCAAGGTTATGCAACGTTGAGGGAAATTCCTTATGTTCCTCCTTTCCTATCATTGTGGAAAGGGCTGTGGAAACAAAAATACATTCCGAAAATCGATATTTTCAACTGGATTTTATGCCACAATCAGGCTCTTACGGAAGATAACCTCAAGAGAAAAGGCTTCCATGGCCCTTCTAGATGCTTGTTGTGTCTGGAAAACAAAGAAAGTGCCCAACATATTATGCTGAAGTGCAGCTTCATCATAGAAGTCTGGGAAGAGGCATTGAGCCACTGGGCTGCGAAAATTACACTCCCTTCCTCCATTTTCGACCTTTATGCAACATGACTGGACCGCTACCCTGGAAAGCTCCCAAATAACAATTGGTTTAAAGTTGGTTGGCTGGTTTTGCCAAAGCTAGTTTGATGGCATATATGATTGGATCGAAATAGCATAATTTTCCAAAGTAAGGCGCATAACGCAAAATTAATCATGACTAAGATAAAAAGTAATCTTAAAGGGTTTATGAGTGAGAAAGTGAGGAATCTCACCGATAAAAACCTCTCCCCTCATGAGGTGGAGTGGGGTGTTTTTTTGGGATTACGGCTCTTCAACAAAGATATTCAGGAGGAAAAGAAAAAAATACTGGCAGAATAGATTGACTGAAGAGAACTTCTGCAATTGGAATAAGGAAATGGCTTTCTACTCCTTGTTCTTTGACAGGGAAGAAAAATGTAATCTAGGGAATGCAGGTACTGGTGGAGTCATTAAAAATATGAGGGCCAAACTGAGCACAGGTACGCTTGGGGTCTAGGCCAAGACACCAATACTCAAGCAGAAGTGATGGTGCTGCTACAAGGTCTCAAGGTAATGCAAAATGTGGGTCTCAAGGAAGCAAGGTCATTGGAGATTCTCAGACTCATAAAAATGCTAGTGGAAAATACAATTCTGAAGGATCTTCGGTTAGCCAGATTGATGGAAAGAATAAAAAATCTTGCTAGCTCCTTTCACAATTTAAGCTTCTTCCATGTTTTGAGAAACAACAACAAAGAGGTTGATATGGAAGCTAACAGAGCTACTCTTCTTCCTGCATGCACTCTATTATGCGATGGGGAGGAAAATTGCGATCCAATTCTATAGTAGTTTTGCTAATGTTTTATTGTCTATTACTTCAACAGTTTGTATGTGTCTTTAAGTTAGGGGAAACCTCGACTTTAATGTGGATTACTGAATCTAAAAAGCTTCAATATGTCAGATTTAGAGACGAATTGATTCTAGTCTTGGGGGAAAATCGGGAGATGTCCTGAAGATCTTGAAAGCATGTAAATGGGCATTCATGCCGAGAATTTTAATACCAAATCATAATCATTTCTGTTAAAAAAAACAAAAAAAACATATGTGAGCATTAACACAGAAATATTTCAATTTCTTCCTTATGTGAATTAATTTAATTTACTTTTTATATAGAGAGAAATAAATTTTATTTTATTCCATGTATATATTATTTTTGTACTTATAAATAGAAAAGACATCTACTTAAAAATATAAAATAACTGAAAAAACTATCTTAACGTGAACAAAATATTTCAATACCCATGTTTCAATGTCAACTAAATACATATTAGATAAAGCAATTAAAAAAAATTCTATAATTAAAACATTTTATTGTGTCTTCTCAAAATAAAAGAGATGTGAATTTTTTCTAGAAGTTGAAACATACTATATATATATATATATATATATATATATATATATATATATATATATATATATATATATATATATATAACGAGAACTTTACAGACTACCCATTTTTTTGAGGTAGCAAAACAATCACCCGATTGTGAAAAGTGGTTATTGAGAATACACCTTTTTTTAGCATATTTTTGACACTTTAAATTTTCTAATGTCATTTTATTCTTCTTCTTCTTCTTTGAGATATTTATTTTTAAGTGTATTTATGTTAGATATCAATTTGTTTGGGATTCAACTGTCTTAATTAAGTCATTCATGTATGACCATTTCCATAAGAGGTAGTCGTATGTCACTAATTTCTCATGATTTTTGAATAGTCCACTGAGTACTCATTGTATTGGATGATGCTCATAGGGTGAAGAAATGGAATTGGAACTAATGAAATGAAACGCATAGCATCAATCATCACTTTCGAGGCTTGCACCTAGTAACAAGAACTTCCTAGGAGGTCACCCATCCCAGATCGCCTCTGCCTCAAGCACGCTTAACTGTGGATTTTCCCCACAATCAAGCCCACTTAGATTGCTACCCCATTTTCAAAAACTTAAAAAGTATTCTGCCTCATCAACCATTCAATTAGAACTCCCTTTACTCTTTGTATTTAAGTTGAGGGGTTTTTGCAGTGCATTATATACATATCATTTTTTTTGAGATTCAACTGTGTTAAGTAAGTCATCCATGCATGACCATTTCCATGAGAGGTAGTCGTAACGGGCTAATTTCTCATGATTTTATGTTTTTGTATTCTTTTATTTTTCTTTTCAATTTTTTTTGTAATGAAATATTTATTTTTTCACATAGTTAAAAATTTAAAAAAAAAATGGTCGATATTTTAAAGTTAGGATTTTCTATATGTGTATGTATGGTTAATTAATATTTCAATGCACATCAAATCATTGTCACTTAAAAACAATAATTTTAAACATTTGACCAAAAATACATATTTTCAATATAGATATAATGAAAAAAATACACATTTTGAGGCTTTTTGTTAAGAATGACATGTCAAATAAGCAATTTTTATGGGACAATATTAACAAAAAACTTTAAAAATAGCATTTTTTAGGAACTTTATGTTAAAAAATAATAGTAATCACAGCCTTTTTACAAAAACTAATGATTCATATAAAAATTAAAGTGAAAATCAAATAATACAAATATTAAACACATAATAAAAATAATCGAATACTCATTCTTCTCATAAAATCTCAAAGTCAAAACATTACAAGTAAAACTGATGAATAAATCTCAAAATTGAGTTTGATTTGCAAGCATAACTTAAAATTAATCAATAATATCATATAATCCATGTTCATCATATTCTATAGCTTCGTTATTGTCTTCTTCCACAATATTTTCTACTTCAGTTTTATCATTTTCCTCTTCTAATGGATCTTTGATATCTGCAAATCTCCCAAAGTATCATTTTCCAATCATTCCATCTAATGGTGGTTGAAGTTCCTTTAATTTTTTTGTCACATGTGATTCATTAAAAACCCCTTTCCTCAAACCAACTTCTTTCATTACATGTGGAAGAAATTGAAGAGCATTGATTCTTTGTTGAGTAAAACTACATTATAGTGAGTCTTTTTCCATGACAATGCAAGTTTTTCCTTTTTATATTCAACATGCTAGTGTTGTACCTAATCATCAAGAAAAAAATTCATAATTAAGTAAATTAGTATAAACACATAAAAACTAAAAAAATAAAATATTAAAATTCAATTTTATATAATAAATCTTACATGAACCTCAGAATAAATCCAAAACCTAATCTCCTTCATTTGAACATAAATCTATAAGATGATTAATCAATTCTTGTGGTTTTTAATAAATTTTAACTATATCTTCTTTTGTATCTTTATCCTGATATGTTAGTTTTCTTATGACAACATCATGAACCAATACTTGGCTATGACTCTCTCCATCTACTCAGTTCAGAAGAATATGCTTATCATTATCATCTTTTGTTCAACATTCAACATGGATGAGCTCACAATCACTTATAATTGGTTGATCTATGGAACAAATAAGATTTAAATTTTCCTTGTAACATGAAATATTAAAACTTCAATTAACTTGTATATAAATAAAAATTCCTAACATTAATCAAATATAGAATTTCAATGTCTTACCATGTAATTTGCATTGAGTTTGTTTTTCCCTTGAAGCTTGTTAATAACATTACAAATTGTGTGTCTAAATAAAATGACACAAATCTCCAAAGTGGTGATGTTGTGACTTCTTGAAAGCACATAGCCACTTTATTAAAAACTTGATCAGTATAAAGCTCACTATCATATCCAATTTCTGGTAAATTGAAACCATGAGGAATATCTGCAATAACTAAGACATATTCCCTTTTAGGTATGAGTTTTGCAATGTCTTCACAATCACCTTATATTATTTGATATTGGATAGTCTCGAACTCATTCCAAATGAAATGAGTAAGAGTATGATCAAGTTCATCATTCCTAAGACGCTTCTTTCTCATCCTTTCCAATTTAATTTTTTCAATAAATCTTTTGAAAGTATTCGGTACTCTATCTGCATCCCTCTTTGACATATTTAATGAAATAAACAAATATATGTATAATTAATAAAATAAAAATATTTTACAAATGAATAAATGAATGTATGAATAAAATACATTTTTTAATGCAAGATAAAAATATTTAAATGTTATTGTAGATTATGATTCTAGGTATTTTTGTACAACATCATCCAAACTCTTTGCATCCAATATTTTAATCATATGTTCATGTATTTTCATATAAATATTATGAATAAATAAATAAAGTAATAATGGTTAATATAGTGATATGTATAAAAAATACTACCAACAACAATATGTTATATTTAACAGAAAATTATAGTCCAAGAAAAAATAAAAATTGTTCAACAAACTTACTTTTGAAATTTTGAGAACATTTCGTCCTTTGATAATTCACGACTTCAAACGACATAGTATTGGTTTTACTAGTTTGTCATGCTTTACTCCTTGCATTGTCATCCAATTTGTGATAGTAATATCATTTGGAATTTGTTTTATTTTAGGACTTGTCTTACTGTTGGTACATATTAAGGGTTTAGACTTTTTAACCTTTTGATTGTTTATGGAAATATTCTCCCACATGTTGAAGATCTCATCAATCAATTCCCATATCTTCTGAGTTCTAAATTCTAATTAAAAAATGTTGTCCATGTCTCTAAATAAATGTGAATTTACTTTTCCACCTTTTGAATTTATTTTATCCTCAATTTGATAACATGTTTCCATACAACATTCCTTCCAAAATATTAGACTAAATTTTGTCTTATTCCTATCACATTTTTCTTCAAATTCACTATGCATAAATTTGACCTCTTGCATGAAACTCATAGACATTCTATAATCAATATCTATATTATTATCGCATACCAATAAATTTTTTATGTTTTTGTTAAACCAACATAAATGATGCATATCACTATTTTAAAAAGATAGTTATTGGGATATTCCTCGATCAAATTTCTTCTAGCATTTGCTGAATGGGTCCCTCCAATTCCATAATATTTGCATTCAAAACATAATGCCCTCTCAAATACCTCTTTGTTGGGAACTTGATTTGGATAAAAAAACCACATAATCCACCACATGTGCATATGGATTGTATGTGAACAAAGTTTTCAAGCCATGGACATGTAGGTGATGTGGCTGTCTAATTTGATATTGATATTGTTCTTCATTTGACATATAGAATTGACTGACATTAAGCTGAAATGTTTTGTCAACATTACTTAATTTATTTTTTATCGAGTGATCTCAAATGCCATATTTTTTATTTTAGTATTTGGATGCTCTAAATCAACACCTAGTGTTATTATTTATGCACTTCCTTTAGAGCTTTCACTTTGATGTTCATTGTTTCCTATGATTTTTACAGATTTACCAACTTTTGATTTCTTCTTCTTACTGGTTAACATATTTTCTTCTAGATTAAAAAATCTCCTCGTCACCCACTAGAAGAGAGAGACATCCGTAGCCACTTTTATTTTTGTTGTTTTATTTGTTGTCTTCTTTTGAAAGATAGTTCTAGTCTCCTCCTCACTAATGGTAATATATCTTTTGGCTTTAGCGTCAACTTCCACATATTCAAAAGAAACATGTTTAACTTTATTAGATTGATCTACCTTAGTGATTCTTTGTTGATCCCTTGTATGTACTATTGCAGTTTCATGATTCCCATTTATTTTTTTAAAATGTTAAAAATGTACAAATGATTTTCAATTATTTTTTCCCATTTTCCAAAAACTCAAACATTTCTCTGTTGTATTAAGCCTAGTTACCAAATTAGGTTGAATATGTTGTATTAAGCATACTTTCCAAATTAAACCGAATTGGCTTAAAATAATTACAAATTTGCAATGATTAGTTCAGATCAATACGCTAGTTTCACTTAGGTAAAAAATTGAATTGGCCAACTGATTTCTTTAAAAAATTATAAAAAAGGTAATATGCTTTAAAAAAAAATACAACCATTATAAAACTCTTCTACCTCTTTCACAGAACATGTATTTGGATAATAGCGATTCCCGAGTTCTACTGTGAAACAATGAGCTTGGTGTGGGATTTGAATAGTGAATTTCGTTTTCACTAGAGGATAATAAAAATGGTTAGTTTATTGATTACAATATTTTATTATCATGGAATACATTTAGATGAGATAATTATATGGTTTTTGATGTTATAGATAGTTTTAATATTATCTAGGTTTATATGGATTTATTTAATGTTCAATATATAGAAATCTAGGTTTATATGGATTTATTTATTTAATTTGCAATATATAATATACAGTTCAGTTGAAGTTTATTTTTTATATTTATTATCTTATTTTTACATTTAATTGTAGTTTCGAAATTTGAAATTTTATTATTAATATTATTAAATTATATTTTCATATTTTTTCCCATATTGTAATATTAATAAATTTGAAAACCTATATTCCTCATTATTTTTGGACCATGTTATAACATCTCAAACAAACAAAGATATTAACATTTGAGAATTCATGATTTTCTTTTCCATTTCAATTTTTTAATGTTAAAATGTATATACTCAAATTTTTTTCAATATTGGATTTTAGAAAATCTCCGTATCTAATCAATTCCAAATTCCAATTCAAACTGGTAACTTATCCGGAATGAATTCGAAATTCTATTATTCGGAATGAATCCAAAGTTGGATTTCTCGAATTCGACTGTGAGCAAACAATGATGACGTTATTACAAATATATGGAACAAAACATGGAAGTAGAAATATGGGGCATTGTCTACTGAGGTGTTATTTGGATAGTAAAAGTTTCGTTGGAATTTAATTTAATTTAATTTAATTTTTATTTATTTATTTATTTTTTTTAAGAGAGAGTGTTTGAATCATGTTTTTGAGGGTGAAAATAGATTCATCATGATGAAGAACCATTGGGAATCCACAATTCTGAAATTTGATAGCAATAATCTAATTTTCCAAAAAAAATTATTGTTTTCTCTGAATTCTAAAACTTGACAATTGTAACCAACAATTTCCATTACTTTCTAAACAAAATTATAACCTCTTTAAATCCCTCAAACATAGAGAAAGATCAAATTCCTCAAGATGCCAAAGTCTTTTTCTAGTGTAAAACTTAAGAAAAAGAATGATCCCTCTACAAAAAGATAAATATGGAGTTAATATGTACACACACACACACATTTTTTTTACATAATTTGACTGAATTAAAATAACATAATATATTATCTAATTTAATTTAATTTATATTTATATTTTTATGTAATTTGATGGCATCATACATTAATATAGTAACGCAAATATAATGTAATATAATTAAATTAGTAAGATCCTATAGAGTTTAATGTATTGTTTTCATTAGCACAATGTTTTTGGTAAACTATTATTAAATTGAATTATTATTTAACCAATACTTTCTTTGAAATATTATTATATTCAATAATTAGTATATTATAATTATTATGTTTTACTATAATAATTTTTAATTACAGTTAATATATTTGGTATATTTCTCCGGATGTGGGTGTTTAATATGTTAGATTTGGGTGGCGACCTGGCCTCTCTGTGCAAGGGCATCTGGCCTCACCATGGGGACGCACCTGCCTCCCACGTGAGTGCTTTAAACACACCTCACTGGGCAGGACACCGGCACTTGCGACATTCAATCCTGCATAATGTACCTTAGCTCTTGCAATTTTCACTCCGGCCATTTATGGCCAATGGCTCTGATTCTCATGCTCATTCGCTCCAATTTTCATTCCAGTTTTCACTCCCATTCTGTTGTGCCTTTGTCCTCTTCTCTGAAAGCCTTCATCTCACCTCCGCCCAGTGCATTTCTCCTCAACCACCCTTTGAGCTTTCCTTTCCTGCCCTGCAAGCCCATCAGTCTGTTGACTCAATACCGCGCAGACATCGTATGTGTTGTTGTCGTGGAGGAGGCAGAGGCTCTCCCTCTCACCCTCTAGCTCCGGCTATGGCAGAGCGCTCCTTGTCCTTCTCTGTGGATGTGGAATAACCATATGTATTTGGCCCCCAACTTCTCACAGCTCCTATCAATTCACCTCCCGGAGGCACAACATAGCCACTCTGGCTCCGGCAGTAGGAAACGCCCTCGCAAGTCAACTCTATCACGCTCCTCCTCCCCTCAGCCAGGGAAAACAGTCGGTATTCCTACCTAAAGCGTGGAGGATGCTTTAAACAATGGAGGAAGTAGCTCTGTGGAAGGCGCCCAGCAAAAAGTCATAGAATCGGACAAAGGTGCAGGCTCAACTTCAACTCTAGAGTTGGTTCCCCAGTTCTCCAAGAAGGATGACGCCTTGTCCAACTATGGATTCTTCATAGTTGAAGAAACTCCCCAACTAGACAATCATGACATACATGACTGATATCTGTAGAGCCTTGACTCTCCTCTTTCTCAGTTTTTACATGGTACTCTCTTATTTTATTTTCTATATTTCTATTTTCCAACAAACTCAATCACTCAGGTCTATGTTAACAACTAGTTTCCTCAAGATGGGCAACTCTCTTTTTTAAATTTTGAACTAACTAAGGGCTGGTTTTCCCCTGAAGGGAAACCCACATTTTGAATTTTTGAATTGTCTTCACCCAACAGGGGATGGATAATTCAACAACCCCTGTTCTGAAGCTCGAATGTAATTTTTGTACAATATAATAGAATTTAGCATTACTTGGAAAAAAAATATTTGTAGATTTAATCAACCAGTAAAAATTCATTTTAAATTTATATCTATCAAATATGTAGAAATATCAAATCCCTCAAGATGCAAAACTCTTTTTCTAGTGTAAAACATGACAAAAAGTTTACACTAAAAATTTGATCCCTCTAGAAATGATAAATCTAGTGTAACATTCAACATATAAGTTTTTTTTTAACTCTTACACTAAGATTGACCTCCTAAGGAGAATACTTACCCACATATGTTTATATATTTTATGCCATGCATTACGAGTATGGTTATAGTTAAATGTTGGATATTATCGCGTTTTTCATTTTTGATTATCTTAATTTACTTCACATTAATTATGGTTGAGCAAAACTATGCGACTATAATTTTGATTGTGACCATTATAGTTTCTGGTACCTGGTGTGTGATTGATAAAATTTCTTGGATTAAGTGTTGGTACGTGGGATTATCCACCCTGTCTTTGACACTTATTCTCACATGGTTGTTCGAGACTTGGGATTTAGTCTGAAGATTAATGTGGCTACCTGCCTTACTATTCACTGTGCGATCAGGGGAAAGATCGATGGTAAGATTTCGGTGGGAATATTGCATGGATATTAGCCCTGCAACCCTAACCGAATTCCCCATTTCCCCTTGTATGTGTCTTGTTTTCATCTGCGACCCTCGCATGTATGGAGTTTAAAGAGTTTTCGACCCTCTTCTCTGGCGTTGTAGCAGGTATGGGAAACCTTGCTTCAAGTGTTAACATTTTAAATTGTTGTCACTCAAACTTGATAAGGGTTAATCTACTAGCTCTTGATTTTGGACAGAGCATCCTTGCGTCCTCACTACGTGGTTTGTGGAAGGGTTCTGGGTCTCCATTGTTAACTCCAGCTCTTTGCGGGTTCTCGAATCCAACCCACCTGTAAACCTTCACCTGCTTCCAAAGGCGGCCTTCCCCCAAAGTGTCAGGTAAATGTTTTTATTCCAGTTTACTAGTTTTTTTTTGTTGCACTCAGTTTATAAGATTGAAATCCTTAAGGGTATCTTTTCATTATGGATTTTAACGCTTGAATTCATTGTGCTTGTCCTCCGTTCCTTCAGTTCGAAGCTTAGCCGCTCAGTAAATGTAGTCTCTCAGGTAAGCAGGTTAAGCTTTTTTCCTTTTTCTAGTTATTCTTTACCCTACAAGCATTCTCTTTTATGGATAACAGTCACTAATGCCCCTCAGGTTTGTGGTTATAGGTATATTCTTTACCCGGTTACCAAGGGTTCACTGTGGGTCTTCTCCACGAATAATCAAACACTTTCTTGCCAGTTATTGAAATCATGTTCCTTCTTTTTAGGTAGCCCATATTATACATGCTCACCACTATTGAGACTTCTATTTTCCTCTTTGGTATGGTTAAGGTCTTGCCACTAGGGTTACAGTCCCTTGAGACAGGGTCGTCGAGTGGCTTGTTCATTTCACTTACTGGCATGTTTATGCCAAACTCAGCTTTCAAGAAGACTTTCCAGTCATTGAACATTTTAATGGTCACATTTTCATTAAATTCCTTTCAATGAATTGTACTGGTTCTCTCAGAATCCTGTTCTCATGTTTATTGGAGTCCTTAGGTTAGAAAATTTCCCAACTCAATTTTTTCATATATATATATATATATATATATATATATATATATATATATATATGTGTGTGTGTGTATTTTTTTCTGGCATATTTCCTTTTGGTCTTTCTCTTAAACTCACTGAATTTTCCATACGGGATTCTTCCTAAGTTTATGTTCTAGTTTGAGGAAATCTGGAATGAAATAATACTGTATATTTATTTCTAATATGGCTCATGGTCTTGTTCTTAAGTTTATGTATCATGTTATTTAAATATGCGTTGGTAAATTCTGTGCCTTTGACCGTACTGCGGGTTTTTGTTTTCCTTTGCTTTTCGGTTTTCTCTATTATACTTTCCTTTTTCTTAGATTGTACATTGGCTTGGAAATTTTGGTACTACGCCACATTTAGTATGACAATTTATTTTTTAGAGTTTTATCAGTGAAAACTTTATTAGCTAGGTATTTTTTCTAGTTTTTCTTTTCAGATGATGAAGATAACCGGACCATATAAATTGTCTGTATATAAATTTAGATAAGGAGTAACGATGAGTTTAGGGTTGAGGTTCCCACCTTGGACCCTGAACTGATAGTTCACCTCCGGTTTCCTCTAAATTAACAGAGCTCCATACTTTGTTATTTTCTGTATATTTTATGTTTCCACCAACATATTACACATTGTTCTTTTTCCTATTTATATTTATTTGACAGTCTTTATTCGATTTAAACTCTTACAGAGAAAGATATGCATAAAAATTCCTGTCATAGGCTTTACACAATAAGTTTCTTATATTATTTCATACATAGCTACATAGAGTTTTTCCTTCCAGAAGTTCCACAGATATATATGTTTTTTTTTACAATACTTAATTATTTGCCTTCGCAAATTTGTCCTTTACAGTGTTGTTTCCCATTAAGATAGTAAAACACATATCTGTATGATTTTCCTGTAATAACACTCCTTTATAATTCAACTAAAATAAAAATAAATCCGAATACTTATATGAAATAGAATTCTGTTGATGATGTCCTTCCAACCATCAAGAGAGGAAATTACGTCCTTATCTTTCCCCCGTGCTCCACACCTGAGAAGTATGGGTTGACAGAGATTTCTTCTGAGACCTTAGGACACCAAGTCCAGTCAAATCTAGAAATCCTCAGGAATGCTGAGTGTTTTCGACTGGTCTCTACTAGCTCAGGAAATTCCTCACTCTCTTCCTTAGTTAATGAGTAGAACCCATTTTCCTCAATGGGATGTACCTTTTATCCTCAGAGGAAAAGGTAACTGTCTAAAACTGTCCAACCACTTCTCAGTTCTTGGAATACTTTTTACCATCAATATTTTTTTACTTTTATGAAAGTAAATTTCCATAACTAATTTTATTTCTCATAAAACAAAAATAATATTTTCCAGACAAGTAAATTTTTTATTTTTTCTTCAAACAATAACTAAAATGACATAATACTAGTTAAATAAAAATTTAATACTTAAATCAGCTCTCACAACTTTCCCCCCTGGAAGTAAACACCATCTTCGATGTTTCACTCCATCTTAGAAAATAACTTCGGATAAGCCTCACGTACAAATCCCTCGTCTTCCCAAGTAGCCTCATCCGATATGAAATGCTTCCACTACACTTTAACCTAGGTGATGGCTCGCTTCCGGAGCAGGATTTATCTCCGGTTGAGTATACGTTGAGGTTTGACCAGAAAATTGCCGTCCGACTCTACCTGCAACCAGCAAAGTTTCTTTGTTAAGTTCTCATAAAAAAAATATGATTCAAGTTAGGATTTCCTAATCTTGTCCTACCTGAATGTTCTTCCAATGGATTACATGATTTGGATCATGTACATATCACTTTAGTAAGGACACATGAAACAAATTGTGTACCTGAATATGGTTGGGTAGAGCTAAGCGATATGCCACAGGCCCCACCCTTTCTAATATCCGGAAAGGTCCACAAAACATGGGAGCCAACTTGGCACAAGAGGCCCATATTAAGGTGCTCTTCTTTGGTTTGATCCTTACGTACACATGGTCTCCCACCTCAAATTCTTGATAAGTCCTTTTCTTATCTGCATATATCTTCTGTCAATCTTGAGCAGCTCTCAAGTTTTTCGTGATCTTCCTTACCTCCGATTCCATTTCCACCAGCATTTTTGGTCCAAGCATTAACTTAGTCTCGGGACTACTCCAATTAATGGGGGTGCGACATTTTCGTCCATATAGAGCTTCGAAAGGACACATTTCAAGAGACTCCTGATAACCATTGTTGTAGGAAAATTTAACTAGATGTAAATAATCTTCCCATCTTGTTTGGTGTTGCATCACGTACATGCGTAGCATGTTTTCCAAGAATTTATTTACCTTCTTAGTTTGTCCATCCGTCTGAGGATGATAAGTAGTGCTAAAATTTATTTGGGTCCCTAAACCTGTAAACAAAGTTTTCCAAAGTGATGAAGTAAACTTCACATCTCTAACTGAAATAACAGTCTTTAGAATGCCATGCAGTCTAAATATTTCTCTCATAAAAATTTCTGCTATCTTTATAGTTTTGTAAGTAGACTGTACTGGTATAAATGTGTAGCCTTACTCAATCAGTCGACCACCACCATAATGGACTCATTGTGCCTATTTGATCATGGTAAACCAATAATAAAGTCTAGGGATATAAGCTCCCATTTCCATTTAGGTACTGGTATGGGCTGCAAAAATATAACTGGATGTCGATGCTCCACCTTGACCAGTTGACACTAGTCCAAATATTTGTTTAAGTATTCAACAATGTTTTTTTGCATAACAAGCGAGAAATACAATTTTCTAATTTGGTCAACATTTTTTGGTATCCCGGGTGTCCTGCATAATTTCTATGATGATATTAAGTCATGATCATGTCCTTTAGATAGATTCGATTTGTTATATATATCTTTTCCTTAAAGGTTAGAAATTGTTCTTTGCTAACTCCATACTCTGAAGGTTTTTCTTGCTTTATGGCCTCCTCCATTTGTTGCCATAAGAATTGGTATTCTGAATCCTTTTGTGCTTCCTCTTTTACTTGATCTAGAATTTTTCATTCAAGTTGGTTATAGCAAAGCTCATAAACACAATGCATTTTTCTGCTTAAAGTGTCCGCCACATGGTTTTACTTACCCTTCACGTGCTGAATATCCATATAAAACTCACTTAGGAAGGCATTCCATCTTGCCTATTGAGAGTTCAAATCATCTTGCTTAAAGCAGAAGGTTAGGCTACTATGATCAGTTTTTAGTACAAAACTCTTTCCCAGCAGGTAGTGTATCCATAGCCGAAGTGCATGTACTATTTCTATTAGCTCAAGGTCATAGGCTGAATACCTTTTCTCATGCTATTTCAACTTCCTTTATTCATAGGAAACTATATTTCCTTCCTGCGATAAAACTACCCCAACCCCTTCCTCACAGGCGTCTGTAAAAACCTAAAATTATTTGTTGGGTTCGGCTACCCTTAACACGGGGGTAGTGGTCAATAGATGCTTTAATTTTTCAAAACTATTCTAACATTTGTTAGTCCACTAAAATATTTTTTTCTTTCCTCTGCAAGGAAGTGATTGGAAAAGAAATTCTATAGAACCCTGAAATGAACCTTCGGTAGTACCCAACCAATTGCATAAAGGATCAGATATCTGCCACATTTTGGGGAATTCTCCATTCCATGATTGTCTTAATTTTCTCTGGGTCAACTGCTACCCCTGTTGCTGAAATAACGTGGCCTAAGTACTGGATTTCCTCTTTGAAGAAATCACATTTTTTGAATTTCGCGTACAGCTGATGTTTTCTTAACATATCCAACATTATTCTTAGGTCCTCCTTATGGTCTTCCTAATTCTTGGAATAGATTAAAACATCATCAATAAATATTAGCACAAAATTATCCAAGAAGGGGTGAAATATACTGTGCATTAACCTCATAAATGTTGTTGGCGCATTGGTTAAACCGAAGGGTAGTACCACAAACTCATAATGCATGTATTGGGTATGGAAAGCAGTCATGTGGATATCCTCATCCTTAATCCGGATCTTGTGATATCCAGGCCTTAAGTCTATTTTTGAGAATAATGTTGCCCCCTTCACTTGATCAAACAGGTCATCAATATGAGGTAAGGGATATTTATTTTTGACTGTCAATTTATTGAGCTGTCTATAATCCATGCACATCTGCATGGTTCTGTCTTTCTTCTTTGCGAACATCACTGGTGCTCCCCAAGGGGACACACTTAGAAGAACGTACCCTTTTTCTAATAATTCTTGCAATTTCATTTTTAATTTAGTTAGCTCTGGAACACTCATTCTGTAAGGAGCTCTAGAAACTGGTGATGCACCTGGCATTAACTAAATGGTGAAATCAATATATATTCTTGTGGGTAGTCCTAGTACATCTTCTGGAAATACATCCATGAAGTCTTGTACTACTGGTATGTTTTCCATCATAGGAGTCTTCTCCTTGGAGTTGGCATATCCCACTTGGATGGCATAAATCTGACATCCTTTCCTCATACATTTACTCATTTGGGATGTTGTAATAGGACGCAACTATAATGGTTTCTTGATTCCATGAATCTATTTGTGTGTTCTATCTTGCACTCTATATTATATAATATTTTCTTTATAGTCCACTAAATTCCAATGTTTCTCCAGCCAATCCATGCCCAATAGTACATCATAGGATCCTAATGGCAGTATTTTTAGGTCCACATTTAATTGCTGGTCTCTAATTTCCAATTTACAATTTCGAATTTTGGCGCTTACCTTTCTTTTTGCACCTGTGGCTAACTGTACCAGCCAAGGATTTTTGAATTTTTGACTTTTTAATTTACATAATTCTACTATTTTGGGGTTTACATAAATTAAACTTGCACCTGGGTCAACCAAAATAAAAACAGGCTATGAGAGTATCTTACCTTCCAACTCTATCATTGTTGGTTGATAATCTGCCTGTCGGTCTTCAAATGTCGCGTTGATTCTGGGTTTATTTCGGGCTACATCTCCCACTATAGAAGCTTCTTGCATATTAGCAACTTTTTCACTTCTCCCTTGTTGTGGGAAATTTTTGTAATAATGCACCTCACCACACCCCCAACACTTCAGAGGTGGTTTGGGGATATTTCCTTGTTCTGATTTGTTGGAAGCGTTTGTAGGCCTCTCCTCGGCAGGCCATCAGGTTCTTTGATGATTTCTACCAAATTGTTTGCTTATTGAACTTCACACAAAATTCTTAAAGTTTTTATTTCTAGCACCCTTGAACTTTGAACTGCTTTTCTGTCCTTTTCTTGGCTACCAACTTTTGCCCACTTCCCATTTTTCCTTGGACTGCTGGTAGCACATTCTTACCTTCTGAATTGCTTCGTCCATGGTCCTAGGATTTACGAATTCAATTCGTTCCTTTGTGTGGGTTGGAAAACTACTCAGGAACCTCTGAACCTTAGCCTTTTCATCCCTGAGATAAGGAACATATCTTAATAGGGAAGTGAACTTGGTTATGTACTCATCCATATTCATCTAACCCAGCTTCAAATAATATAATTCTCTGGAATTTTCGTCATAGAAATGTTCTATTAAATATTTTTCTTTAAAGTATTGTTGTAATGAATCCCATGTCACATCTTTATCTTCAATGCTACGAAAATTATTTACTTCCTCCCACCATAGGGTGGCTTTTTCTCTCAACTAGTAAGTGACCAGTCCAACTTTAAGGTTGTTGCTATACTCATAAAATTGAAATTACTTATTCATATTTATCAGCCAAACCTCTGCCACCTCTTCAACTTCTCCATCGAATGTAGGTGGTTTTATCTTCTGAAACTCACCTTGTAGTTCCACCTTTTGTTTCTTAATTTCCTATTGATCTGACACATTACTAGATTCTACTTCATTGTAGTTTTTGTTTTTTTTGCTTCGCTGTGAAGGGAACCTGCCCATTCTGTCCATGGTCTGGTCCTTAGTTTGTCATTTTTTTTCTTCTTGCATATTCCTATCGGGACTGGGTTGTAACACCCCTTGATTATGTTTGTCAGAAAGACTCTTAAGTATCCTTTCCTTCTCCTGCATCAGACGTTAATTGTCACTTATTACTCAGACCTTTTCGTCCTACAACTTCTGCACAATACTTAACAATATACTGGTCTGGTGTTGATGTTCCTTGAGCAATCTACTAGTCTGCTAGTGCTGATCCACACTCAACTGAATCCACATTTCGGGATTCATTTCTGGTTGTGCTTGAGGTGTAGATTCCTCAGTATTCTGAGGTGTTCGCTGTGTCGATCCCCTTCTGATATCGTCCTTTTCAATACTACTTATTTTCTGTGCATCAATATACACACAATTTTAACTTTTTAGGTGACCCCTAGGGTACCAGTGTGTGAACTCTTCTCTAATACTACTTGTAACATTCAACATATAATTTTTTTTAACTCTTACACTAAGATTGAACTCCTTAGGAGACTAATTACCCACATATGTTTATATATTTTATGCCAAGCATTATGAGTATGGTTATAGTTAAATGTTGGATATTATCGTGTTTTGCATTTTTTATTAACTCCATTTTGTTAGAAAATTATATATTACAGAGAAATGCAACACATAAAACATGCAGAAAACATAAACACACAAAACATATAAAACCAGAGAGACACATATATATGTGGTTCATCCAGTTTGGGATACATCCACCCCAAACAATCAGTCTTTATTTTCTATTATCCAACAAAATGAAGAGACACAACCCACAACAGATTCGTTGTAATATCCTTTGTTCTCTCTCACAGTCTCCGTGTTTGTTTCTCGCTCTGAGAATACACATACAATACATAGCCGCAATACAATACTCTCATACAAAGCGAGGGGTTTCCTTCTAGGGCAAAAAACCCTAAACTAAACATAACTTCTACCATCAAATCATCTGCCTAATGAATGGCCTAGATTGACTAGAAATTACTATACTTTTACAAGGAAATTTTACATCTATTTTTAGCTTCGAGGGCGTTGCCCCCAAAACCCCCCCACCAAGGGGGGGGCTCCATAAAGTCATAGCCACCCCCACTAGACCCCCAGGCAGCATTTAATTACGGGCGGTATTACTACCCCATTAAGGTACAGGGGTCCAACGTTGTGATACAAAATAAACAAGATAATCTGGCTCCACACCTAACACGTTTCCTTCACATTAATTATGGTTGAGCAAAACTATGCGACTACAATTTTGATTACTACCATTATAGTTTCTGATACCTGGTGTGTGATCGATTAAATTTCTCGGATTAAGTGTTGGTATGTGGGATTATCTGCCCTGTCCTTGACACTTATTGTCACACAACTATTCGAGACTTGGGCTTTGGTCTGATGTTTAATGTGGCCACCTGCCTTACTATTCATCGCGCGATCAAGCGAAAGATCGATAGTAAGATTTTGGTGGGAATATTGCATGGATATTACCCCTGAAACCGTAACCAAATTCCCCATTTCCTCTTAACTACGTTGTGGTTTCGTCTGTGACCCTTCTGGGTATAGAGTTTACAGAGTTGTCAACCCTCTCCTCTGGCATTGTAGAAGGTATGGGAAATCTTGCTTCAAGTGGTAACAATTTAAATTGCCATCACTCAAACTTGATAAGGGTTAATCTACTCGCTCTTTCTTTTGGACAGAGCGGCGTTGCACCCTCACTACGGAGTTTTTGGAAGGGTTCTGAGTCTCTATTTTCGACTCCAGTTCTTTTTAGGTTCCCGGATCCAGCCCACCTGTAAACCTTCACCCGCTTCCAAAGGCAAACTTCCCCCCACAGTGTCAGGTAAATGTTTTTATTCTAATTTACCAGTTTTTTTGCTTGCGCTTGGTTTATAAGACTGAAAGCCTTAAGGGTATCTTTTCATTATGGATTTTAACACTTGACTTCTCTGTGATTTTCCTCCTTTCCTTCAGTTCGGAGCTCAGTTGCTCGGTAAATGTAGTCTCTCAGGTAAGCATGTTAACGTTTTTTCATTTTCTAGTTATTCTTTACCCTATAGGCATTCTTTTTTATGGATAACAGTCACTAATTCCCCTCATGTTTGTGGGCACAGGTATATTATTTACCCGGTTACCGAGGGTTCACTACGAATCTTCTCCACGAATAATCATAGGCTTTCTTGCCAGCTATTGAAATCGTGTTCCCCCTTTTCAAGTACTTCGTGTTATACATGCTCACCACTATCAAGACTTCTATTTTCCTCTTTGGTATGGTTAAGGTGTCGCCACGAAGGTTAAAATCCCTTTTGACAGGGTCATTGACTGGCTTGTTCATTCCACTTACTGGCATGTTTATGCCGAACTCGACTTTCAAGTAGACTTTCCAGTCACTGAACATTTTAATGATCACATTTTCATTAAATTCCTTTCAATGAATTGTACTGGTTCTCTTAGAATCCTGTTCTCATGTTTATTGGAGTCCTTAGGTTAGAAAAATTCTCGACTCAGTTTGTTCATATATATATATATATATATATGGAGTTCTTTCTGGCATATTTCCTTTTCGTCTTTTGCTTAAACTCACCGGATTTTCCTTACAGGATTCTTCCTAAGTTTCTGTTCTAGTTTGAGGAACTCTGGAATGAAATAGTTCTGTATACTTATTTGTAATATGGCTCAAGGTTTTGTTCTTAATTTTATGTATCATTTTATTTAAATATGCATTGGTAAATTCCGTGCCTCTGGCCAGACCATGGGTTTTTGTTTTCCTTTGCTTTTCGGTTTTCTCTTTTATACTTTTCTTTTTCTCAGATTGTACACTGGCTTGGAAATTTTGGTACTATGCCACATTTAGCATGACAATTTAATTTTTAGAGTTTTATCAGTGGAAACTTTATTATCCAGGTAGTTTTTCTAGTTTTTCTTTTCAGTTGATGAATATGACCAGACAATCTAAGTTGTCCGTGTATAAATCTAGATAAGGATTAACGATGATTTCAGGGTTGAGGTTCCCACCTCGGATGCTGAATTGACAGTTCACCTCTGGTTAACTCTAAATTAACAGAGTTCCATACTTCGTTATTTTCTGTATATTGTATGTTTCCACCAACATATTACACATTTTTATTTTTCCTATTTATCTTTATTTGACAATATTCATTCAATTTAAACTCTTACAGAGAAAGATATGCATAACAATTCCTGTCATAGGCTTTACATAGTTAGTTTCTTATATTATTTCATACATTGCTACA
Source organism: Pinus albicaulis (assembly GCA_034641835.2). Classification (NCBI taxonomy): domain Eukaryota; kingdom Viridiplantae; phylum Streptophyta; class Pinopsida; order Pinales; family Pinaceae; genus Pinus; species Pinus albicaulis. Next base: position 270,175,577 of record CM076579.1, read on the forward strand.
TACAGTTTTTCGTTCCAGAAGTTCCACACACACACACACATATATATGTTTTATTTTTACAGTACTCAATTATCGGTCTTGTATGAACTTCTTTTATTTCATTAGTATGTTGATATTTCTGTAATAGGACAGATAGCTCATGTGGCTTATAGATGGATGAAACAATTTCAATTTTGGTTTGCTTTTCATGCTTTAATGTGGCCAACAAACCTGGTTTCCTACGGGCAGGTTGAGGCCACAAACTTGATTTTATATTTTTGTAACTTTTAGCTACAGTGTTTTAGAAAATAGCGAGAAATTCCTACCAAATATATATATATATATATATATATATATATATATATATATATATATATATATATATATATATATATATTCGTTTGTTTTTTTACATAATTTGAGTGAATTAAAATAACATAATATATTTTGTAATTTAATTAAATTTATATTTTTATATAATTTTGTAGCGTCATACATTAATATAATAATGTAAATATAATTTAATATAATTAGCAAATTAGTATAGTTGATAATTTTAATATAATTCAATATATTAAATTAGTGTTTGAAAATTTGAATATAATAAAATATAATTGATTAATATAATATAATACAATTAATTCATTAAATATAATATAATATCAATATAATATAGTAAATTAATAAATATGATTCAAATAAAATTTAATATAGTTTCAATATAATTAATAATTTTAATATAGTTGATAGTTTAATATTGGGTAAGTGTAAGTTGATGATGGTTTGTCATGGCTTGTTAGTGATAATTTAAATTTGGAAACACAACAATATGTTAACTTGAAGGAATGATTAGAGATACTTGAAGATGGTGTAAACATATGAAATGTTGAAAAATGAATTAGCTCCGTGAATATATAATTTTTGTTTATATAAAATGTTGTTGTGCACAATTAATAATTATTAATATATAATTTTATTATCTAATAAATTAATATATTTTTTTCACGAGGGGAAAGCTCACGGGAAACCCGGGCATACTTCCCCAGAATTTCTGGATGGTACGTGCGGTAAACCGTTCGGCGGACTTTCGGCGCCTGACCCCAACGGACTCAAGGATCGAACCCGTGACCTCCCTCAACGGAGAGGCCCGCGTATTGGCTCACTACCACTTGAGCTAACACTTGGGGCTAATAAATTAATATATTATTAACAAGTTTAATATATTAATTTAACATAATTTATTGATTTAATATAGAGGATAATTCAATATAGTTTATTATAATTATATATTTCAATATCATTAAATATATAATTGAATATAATTTTAAAATATTTTATAATGTAATGTAATTTAATATAATAAAAATTTAAGATGCCGGAAGCATCCTTGCCTTGTTGTTTCTTGTAACAATAGTTTCTTTATATTTACCTAGTAAGGAATTTTTCTTTGAAAACAAGTCTCCCAAGTGCCACATCAGATCAAATGTTAGATGATTGAAATGTTTTAGGCCATGTATCCACCACCTCCTTCATTTAAGCTAACTACCTAACTAACTCTCTAACTAAGCAAGAGCCAAAAGTTGTGTGATCCTCCTTGACAGATTAGGCATTTGCACCGAAGATTCTGTAGAAATTTGAATAAATGAGATATTATTCACCGAGATTCTCCTGATCACACACTATTTTAGCTTCATGCATAATACAGAATCTCTTCTACCATTGATCATCACATGCGGAAATAAAATCAATTGCATGCATACATTAAAACCATAAACAATCACACATATGAACACAGTATTTAATGGGAAAGCTTAAAGCTGAAAACCCCAACTATCTGTATATTATATGTAATGGAGATCATGTAACAATCATAGTACAAAAGCTCCTCACAAGCTCTCATGCACACCCTCAATTGCTACACACTATCAAGCTAGATCTAGCAAAACACATGCTCCAATCTTTTGCCACTTGATAGCCAGCCTCTATTGCATTTTCAATGCTATGGGATGGCTTCATTAAATAGATAAACCACCTGGCTTGAACTACACAATCCTCATGGGCTACTCCACCTATCTGTCTGTTGCAAATAGCAATAGTATAGTCAAAACTGATAGTTAACCTGCTCTTTCAACTATTTCTGCATTGGTCTCCACTGAAATTGTCCATGCACTGAAGTTAACTGATGCATTCTTTAGTTGATTTATGAGTTTATAATTAGTGAATTAATTAATAATTAATTCACACCACTCTCACTAATTGTATCAATCAGTCAAACTAGATACAAATAGCTCAACTATGTTTAGATTAGTTAAACTGAATACAACTCCACTAACTTCCTCAATCAACTCCACCAAACTCTGTCACATGAGTTCTAACTGAAGTTTCCATGCAATAGCTCCACATAACCCTTATGAATAGCGTAATTCCTTCTTTCAGCTGCATGTGCCACTTCTGTGCACTCAACTAAAGTGCTCCAAGAGAATAAGATAATGTTTAGAGTCCAAATATTATTAAGAGCTAATAATATTTGACATATCTATTTTTAAACTCGCAATATAAAAATAGATTCTGCCCAATATGTCTAAAAATAGAAGTCCATCTATTTTTTCCGACTTGACCAACCATCCATAAATAGCATCCTGCAACTCATAGAACATGATCCATATGTCTAAAAATAGACATAGTCTAAAAATAGACTTTGCGCCAAAAATAGCCTGCGGACCCACTTAGTGAAGGCGACTCCTTTCCATTAAGCTCATCATCTTGTTGCAATCTTAACAGATTCCTTGGATTCAAGCTCTACAACTAGGAATCTCTCTAGATACATCACCAAAAAATCATGGCAACACAACTCTATTTTTGCGTGAGGGATGTGGAATTGGATGTGGTTCAGTCTGCCAATGGAAATCGTTTTGAGGTTTTAGAACTGCGTTGTAAGAATTTATTTTTCAATGATTTAAATTTTCAGTATTTGTTAGAGGCAAAGTATATTACTGGTGTAAATTGAATAAGGATTTTATGATTCATAATGTAGAGGAAAATTATCATATTCAATGATTTTTTTATAAACAACGTTGCAAATTCATGCTATTACATGTAGAATTTGATGTATTGTTATAATTTATTTATTTTTTTAAAGACATATAGGAAGTTATGAAGAAACATTTTCACACATTTTCATTAAATATTTGGCTCCATTACCAAACTTTTCACAAAAATAAAAATGTTGATGCACTACTGTAATTTACATATTTTTTTGAAAGAACTCATGAAGAAACATTTTCACACATTTTCATTAAATATTTGACTATGTTACAAAAATTTCCACATGAAGAAAAATGTCACACACACCATTATGAAACATAATTTTATTTTACTTATTTACACCTAGCGATAAGGTTACAATTACTTCAATGTAACATTCACAATTATTGATTTAGTACTGTAGTTATTCAACATTATTCATTTCAATTTTATAATATATATAGTAATATCTTAATTAATAATAGTCCTAGATTTTCATTTACAATCTATATTATTGTTTACTTCTGACTTGAATACCAAGGTTAAATCTAGATTTCTATGGCTCCACCTCTTGGTGACGTTACATTTCTCATCGTTCATTATAACTATAACCATAGCTACTACCGAGGAACGAGCTGGAACCTCTAACTAAATTAATGATTCGGGTATGGGTAAATAGCTCAAGTGTACAGTTGGGAAAATTCACCGAGATCTGGTGCGAATTTCCATGTGTCATGTTGTGATCTCCACCGTGCATCGCAACCAAATCCACGACTGAGATTTTGGGCAGGAGTTGTCTAGAAAGCTCCACCAACCCTAGCTTCCTTCTAACATATGTCTCTGAGTTCCCAAACTGAGATGAGTTTAATCTTGTTTCTACCTCCTTTCCGCACCTGCTTAGCTCCCTTGGGGACTATGGTTCTACCGTCGCAAGACCTTCCACGGTGCTTCAAAACGAGTTTCGGGTTCAGTTCCTTCCTATCAAAACCTTACACAGAGTGGGAATTCCTTCACAAACTTAATAACTGAGAAAGAGATGGCTTGTAAAGCACAGTCGACTTCACAGGTTCAGTTGGGTTTAGCTTCTTATACAAGTATCAATTTCTGGTTTTATTCCACTCCTGGAGTATTGGATTTATCTTTGTTTTTTGCTTAATAGCATCTTCGTTGTATTATGAGTTTTGCATATGCATTTATGGCAAGAGCACTAACTGCTTCTTTTTTTTCCTTGTTATTTTTCCTTGACGGGCAGAGTTACAGGTCTGCAATCCCCAGGTCAAACCCTTACCATCCCAGTTAAGGAATGCGAGAGAGGCTTGAAGTCCCTCACCTCTATTTAATCTAATTCGGCTAACATAAACAACAGATTACTCCAGGTATTTATGCATGCACATTGTACCTTATCATTCCAGATTCATTCTCATATTCACATGAAGTAATAGGGGTTAAATCTTGACAGAATTTATCTATTTCGACAGGTCCTAGGACCAGACTTTTATTTGCATATGACTGTTGTGAATTCCTAAGCAAGGCAGAGTCCCTTGCAACTTGTTTTAATTTTTCTCTTTTAAGGAAGTTCATTGGAAAAGAATATGGCTTGTAATTTTAACTGTGCTCTTGCACTACTGCCCTCGTTGGGTATCTTTTAACACAGTAACATGTATTCTTTTACTGTCCTGAGGTTCACTCCATTAAAGCAACAATTTTATTTAGAACAAGGCTATCTAGCCTCTTATATACATTTTAAGTCGTGTTATCTTATTGGAAATATTGAATATTGTTCTCTTTTATCACCTGATGTTCTATATCAGGGTTTACTTTCAGATATCTTTTTTTATACACTCAACGCATTCTAAGTTTTGGTCCTTCAGTGTTAAATCTGATTCTTAAGAACCGTATTCCAAAGATTTTATTTTTTGTATCAGAATTCTTATTCGATTAAACTCTTGTCCAGCTATTTCACTGAGTTATTCTTTCTTTTTCTTTCATTCGACCACAGAATTGTATATTAAATTGTTTGATTTGAGTATTACTTTCTTGCACATAATAGATTGAGTTTTAAATGTTATGGAGAAGACTATTTACTGTTGTCATCTCTTTCTTTATGTAGATTTTTAAATGTAATTATGCATCAAAATCATTAGCTCGGTGTCCAAACCACCAAACCTTTATGTCCATGTATAGATTAGATTTAGTAGTTGAGAACGATGTGTCCTGGGTAGGGTTTTGCCGAGAACCCAAGATCAACAGTTCCTCTAACTCTTTTATTATTCTGTTATGGTTTAGCTTTAGACAGGGTATGAAGATATGATTTTGTTCTTTCCTTTACAGAACATATAATTTATTTATGTCTATAAAAGAGTGTCTATATTTTGTTTAATTGTTTACCATACCCCTAAGAGTTGGGCATAAATTGTAGTAAACTTGAAATTATAAGTGTGTCCTTCCTTTATTCGAATTTATTGTTTTTCTTTAATAATGCTCCATTGTAATTCGGTCACAATTTCTTCTAAACAGTAAGCAAATGGTATTATATTCAGTTTTACTGCTTCTAGCATTCTTTAAAAAAAATACATGAATACATAGTAAAATCGGGTTTTTCCTGTCTTAAGCATTCTTAATAACAATGAAAGAATAAATAATAATTTCAAGTTTTCCTTTCTTAAGCATTCTTTATATTAGAACATTACCTATATGGCTGTATAACTACAGATAATTTTCATTTTCAGTACTTATTCACTCAAAGATCACAGAGTTACTATTTTTTTTAGCAGATTCAGGCTGTGGTCCTCCCAACCTTTAAGAGAGGTGATTACATCCTCTTCTTGCCTCGAGATCCAATCTTTGATAGTATGGGTTAATAGTGGATTAATTTTCTGCTGTGACCTCAGGACACCCAATCCAATCAGTGCCAAAAATAATCTTTTTAAGGATTAATGAGTGTTTCCACTGGTCTCTACTAGCTCTGGAAATCCATACTCTTCCTTAGTCTTCCCAGAGAACCCCTACTCCTCACTGGGATCAAACTCTTATCCCCAGAGGAGCAGGTAACTGTTTCCAACTGTCCCTAACCACTTTCTAGTTCTTGGAAACATTTTACCATCAGTTTTTTTTTACTTTCCTTAAGAAATTCTCTCAATTGATTCATTATTCAAAACTAATTATTAGTAAAATAACTTTCTAGACAAATGATAATAATTTTAAGTCTTTTCCTGACACCATAATAAAAAGAATTGTCTCTTAACTAGTTAACACTAGTTATCTTTAATGAGGTTGTCACAACTTCCCCCTGTGGAAGTAACACCATCCTTGGTGTTTTTACTCTAACTCTTTAAAGAGTTTTGGGTAAACTTCTCGCACAAATTTTTCATCCTCCCAAGTAGCCTCATCCTGGCCGAAGTGCTTCCATTGCACTTTAACCTGGGTGACAATTCGTTTGCGGAGTACGATTTCCCTTCGATCAAGTATGAGTTGCAGCTCGAACAAGAACTCGTCGTTTGGTTCTACCTGCTCCCACAAGGTTCCATGTCAATTTTCTCATAATAATGTATATCTCAAGTTAGGATTTTTTTATTTCTATCCTACTTGTATATTTTGCCAATGTATTACGTGCTTTGCATCATGCACATAATGCTTCAACAGGGACACATGAAACACATTGTGTACTCGAATGTGGCTGGGTAAAGCTAGCCAATAAGCTACAGGTCCTACCCTTTCCAAAAATTGGAAAGGTCCACAAAATCAGGGAGCCAAATTGGCACAAGAGGTCCACCGTAGGGTACTCCTCTTTGGTTTGAGCCTCACGTACACATGGTCTCCCACTTTGAATTCCCGATAAGACATCTTTTTATCTTCATATATATTCTGTCAATCTTGTGCAACCTTCAGATTTTTTCTTATTTTCTTTACCTCTAATTCCATCTCATCAAGCATCTCAAGTCCCAACATTAATTTTGTCTCGGGGCTGCTCCAATTTATGGGTGTGCGACACTGCCTCCCATACAAGGCTTCTAAAGGACTCATTTCGAGGGACTTCTGATAACTGTTGTTGTAAGAAAATTCAACAAGGTGCAGCTAATCTTCCCATTTAGTTGGCTACTGCATTACATACATGCGTAGCATGTCTTCCAGCACTTAGTTTACTCGTTCCATTTGACCGTCGTTCTAAGGATGATAATATGTGCTAAATTTTATCTAAGTTCTCAGTATTGTAAACAAGGTCTTTCAGAATGCTAAAGTAACTTTAACATCTTTGTCTGAGATAATTTTCTTCGGAATTCCATGCAACCTGAAAATTTCCTTCATAAATCTGTCGGCTATCTATACAGTCTTGTAAGTAGACTGCACAGGTATAAAATGAGTAGATTTACTCAATCTGTCCACTACTACCATGATGGAGTCATTTTTCCTTTTTGTTCATGGTAAACCTATAACGAAATCTAGGGATATGACCTCCCACTTCCATTCAGGTATTGGTATGGGTTGCAACAATCCTGCGGGATGTTGATGCTCCACCTTCACCTGCTGACATTACAAACATTTACTTAAATATTCAAATAAGTTTTTATGCATACCAGGCCTGAAATATATCTTCCTAATTGCAGTCAACATTTTCTAGTAACCTGGGTGACCTACGCAATTAATGTGATGATATTCATCCATTAACATATATTTTAAATCCACTTGATTTGGCACATATACTTTACCTCTATAAGTTAACATTTGGTCTTTATTTATTCCATATTCAGATGTATTTCCTTGTTTTCTGGTTTCTTCCACCTGTTACCATAAAAATTGACACTCTGGGTCTTTTTGTGCCTCTTCTCTCACTTCTTCCAAAAATTTACTTTCCAACTGATTATATTACAGCTCATATATACCATGCATTTTTCTATTTAAAGCATCAGCTACCCAGTTTTCTTTTCCCTTTACGTGCTGAATATCCATATCAAAATCACTTAAGAAGGCATTCCATCTTTCATGTCTGTAGTTTAAATTTGCTTGCTTGAAATAACTAGTTAAGCTACTATGACCTTCTTTTAACACAAATTTTTTTCCCAGCAAGTAGTGTGTCCATATCCAGAGGGCATGTACTAATGTTATTAATTCCAAATCATACACTGAATACCTTTTTTCATGATCCTTTAGCTTTCTAGATTCATATGCCACCACTTTTCCTTCCACACACACTTAAAATTATTTATTGGGATCAACTACCCTTAACACAGGTTTCGTGGTCAAAATATTTTTCAAGTTTTCAAAGCTGTTCTGACATTCAATAGTCAATTTGAATCCTTTTCCTTTCCTCTGCAAGAAAGTAACGGGGAAAGTAATTCTGGAGAACCCTTCAATAAATCTTAGGTAATACCTAGCTAATCCCATAAAGGATCTAATGTCGGCCACATTCTTGGGTACTTGCCATTCCATGATTGTTTTGGTCTTCTCTGGATCAACAAAAATTCCTTCTACTGAAATAATATGGCCTACATACTGGATTTTTGTTTTGAAAAATCACATTTGATGAACTTAGCGTACAAATGGTGTTTTCTTAACATTTCCAATGCATTCCTCAAATGTTCCTTATGCTCTTCCTGATTTTTAGAATAGATAAAAATATCATCTATAAATATAAGTACGAAATTATCCAGGAAAGGATGAAAGATTCCATACATTAACCTCATAAAGGTTGTTGGTGTGTTTGTTAACCCAAAGGGAAACACCACAAATTCATAGTGTCTATACCTGGTATGGAATGTTGTTTTACAAATGTCCTCATCCTTGATTCGAATCTGGTGATATCCAGATCTTAAATCTATCTTGGAAAACACCGTGGCCACCTTCACTTGATCAAACAGATCATCAATCCTTGGTAAAGGGTATTTGTTTTTTACTGTTGACTTTTTGAGCTGCCTGTAATCCATGCACATTCGCATGGTCCCATCTTTTTTCTTTACGAACAGTACTGGTGCTCTCCAAGGGGACACACTTGGACAAATGTAGCCTTTATCCAAAAGTTCCTGTAACTGCATTTTTAACTCAGTTAATTCTGGCACACTCATTCTAAGGGAGTCCTTGACACGGGAGAGGCTCCTGGCATTAACTCTATGGTGAAGTCAATGTCTCTTCTTGGTGGTAATCCAGTAATATTTTCTGGAAAAACATCCAGAAATTCTTGTACCACAGGTATATTTTCCATCATAGGTGATTTTTCCTTAGAATCTGCATACCCCACCTGAATAGCATATAAATGGCATCCCTTCCTTATATTTTTGTTCATTTGGGATGATGTAATTGGGCATAACTGTAATGGATTTTTGGTTCCTTGAATCTCTCTATGCGGTCTGTCGTGCATTCTGTAATAAATAACCTTTTCTTTACAGTCCACTAAGGTCCAATGCTTTTCTAGCCAATCCATGCCTAGCAAAACATCATAAGATCCTAATGACAGAATCTTCAGATCTACTTGTAACTGTTGTTCTGAAATTTCCAAAGTACAGTTTGGAATTTTGGCAGTTACTTTTCGTTTTGCCCCAGTGGCTAGCTGTTCAAGCCATGAACTTTTAAATTTATGTTCTTTCAATTTACACATTTCCACTATTTTGGGACTAACATAGCTCAGACTTGCACCTGGGTCTACCAAAATAGAAACAAATTGAGTTAGTATTTTACCTTCCAGCTCTATCATTGTTGGTTGATAATCTGCTTGTCAGTCCTCCAATGTTGCATTGATACGAGGGATGTTTCACGCCACATCACCTACTGTAGAAGCTTCCTGTAAGTTTTCCACAGTGTCATTTATTGCTCACTGTGGCAATTTTTGTAGTAGTGTGCTTCACTACACCCCCAACACTATAGAGGTGGCTTAGTCACCTTTCCTTGCTCAGGCTTACTTGATTCTTCCATAAAATTTTCTTCTGCTGACGACCTGGTTCTCTGATGATTTCTGCCAAATTTTTTGTTGACATAATTGCGTTTGGAATTCTTCAAGTTACTGCTTTTTGCTCCTTTTAAGTTTGAGTTGTTTTTTTGTCCTTTTCTTGGCTGCCAACTTTTGCGACCTCCCCTTTAGCTTTGGATTGCTGATAGCACATTCTTGCTTCACGAATGGCTTCATCCATGGTTTGGGGGTTTACAAATTCTATTTTCTCCTTCATGTGTGTTGGTAGGCTGCTCAAAAATCTCCGCACCTTAGCCTTTTCTTCTCGAAGATATGGAACGTATCGTAATAGGGAGGTGAACTTGATGGTATATTCATCCATAGTCATCTGTCCCAGCCTTAAATCATGAAATTATTTAGCTTTTTCATCATAAAATAATTCTCTCAAATACTTGTCCTTAAAGTATTTCTGGAACAATTTCCAGGTGACATCTTGTTCCTCTATGCTGCGAATGTTCTTCACTTCTTCCCACTACAAAATGGATTTCTCTCTCAACTGATATATGGCTAATATAGCTTTCAAGTTGCTACTATACTCGTACACTTGAAATTACTTATTCCTATTTATTAACCATGCTTCAACCACTTCTTCAACTTCATCATCATACGTTGGTGGTTTTATTTTTTCGAAACTCCCCCTGGAGTTCTACTTTCTGCTTTTTAATTTCTTGCTGATCTAACACATTGCCAGATTCTACTTCATTGTAATTTTTGTTCTTGCTTCGCTGGGATGGACTTATTTCCACTCTGTTCGTGGTGTTGTTTCTCGTTTGCTTCTCATCTTCTTCTTGCATGCCTCTGTCAGTACTTGGATGTTCCACCTCCTGGTTTTGTTTATCTGACAGGATCTTTAATATCTTTTCGTGGTATTGCAGTAATCGTTCATTTGATTTTCGTACACACACCATTTTCTCTTACAGTTCTTGAACTATGTTCAACAGGAAACTGGTTTGGTGTTGTTGCTCTTCCAGCAATCTGCTGGTTTGTTGATGTTGTTCCACACTTAACTGAACTCACATTTCTGGGTTCATCATAGGTTGAGCTTGGGGTTCCCCAGTGTCTTGGGGTAGTGATGACGTTGCTCCCCTCCTCATTATGCTTTCCAAACTCTCTCACTCTTTCTTTGTGTATCAGTACACACATATTAACTATTATTTGACCCTTAGGGTCCCAGCATATAAACACTGCTCTGATACCACTTGTCACACACACCAATATGAAACATAAAAAAAAAATTACTTATTTACACCTAGCGATAAGGTTACAATTACTTCAATGTAACATTCACAATTATTGATTTAGTACTGTAGTTATTCAACATTATTCATTTCAATTTTATAATAGATATAGTAATATCTTAATTAATAATATTCATGGATTTTCATTAACAATCCACATTATTTTTACTTCTGATTTGAATGCCAAGGTTAAATCTAGATTTTTATGGCTTCGCCTCTTGGTGACATTACATTTCTCATCGTTCATTATAACTATAACCATAGCTATTACTGAGGAACGAGCTGGCACCTCTGCCTAAATTAATGATTTGAGTACGGGTCAATACCTCAAGTGTACAGTTGGGAAAATTCACCGAGATCTGGTGCGACTTTCCATGCGTCCTGCTGTGATCTCCACTATGCATCGCAAACAAATCCATGACTGAGATTTTGGGTGAGAGTTGTCTAGAATACTCCACCAACCGTAGCTTCCTTCCGACATATGTCTCTGATTTCCCAAAAAGAGATGAGTTTAATCTTGTTTCTACTACCTTTCCGCACCTGCTCAACTCCGTTGGGGACCATGGTTCTGTCTTCGCAAGACCTTCCACAGTGCTTCAAGGTGAGTTTCGGTTCGTTTCCTTCCTATCAAACCCTTACGTAGAGTGGGAATTCCTTCACAAACTTAATAACTGAGAAAGAGATGGCTTGTCAAGCACAGTCGAATTCATAGGCTCAGTTGGGTTCGACTTCTTATACAAGTATCCATTTCTGGTTTTATTCTGCTCCTGGAGTATTGGTTTTATCTTTGTTTTCCGTTTAATAGCCTCTTCGTTGTATTATGATTTTTTCATATGAATTTAAGGCAAGAGCACTGACTACTTCTTTTTTTTCCTTACTATTTCGCCCTGACGGGCAGAGTTACACGTCTGCAATCCCTGAGTCGAACCCTTATCATCCTAGTTAAGGAATGCGAGAGAGGCTCGAAGTCCCTCACCTCTGGTTAATATGATTCGGCTAACACAAACAACAGATTACTCCAGGTATTTATACATGCACATTGTACCTTATCATTCCTGATTCATTCCCGTATTCACATGAAGTAATAGGGGTTAAATCTTGATAGAATTTCTCTATTTCGACAGCTCCCAAGACCAATTTTTATTTGCATATGATTGTTGTGAAGATTTCCTAAGAAAGGCAGAGTCCCTTGCAACTCATTTTAATTTTTCTCTTTTAAGGAATTTCATTGCAAAATAATATGGCTTGTAATTTTAATTGTGCTCTCGCACTACTTCCCTCGTTGGGTTTCTTTTAACACAGTAATATGTATTCTTTTACTGTCCTGAGGTTCACTCCATTAAAGAAGAATTTTATTTAGAACAATACTATCTAGCCTCTTATGTACATTTTAAGTCATGTTATCCTATTGGAAAGATTGAATATTGTTATCTTTTATCACCTCATGTTCTATATCAGGGTTTACTTTCGGATATCTCCTTTTATACGCTCAACACATTCTAAGTTTTGGTCCTTCAGTGTTAAGTCTGATTTTTAAGAACCGTATTCCAAAGATTTTATTTTCTGTATCAAAATTCTTATTCGAGTTAAACTCTCGGCCATCTATTTCACTGAGTTATTCTAGCTTTTCCTTTCATTTGGCCACATAATTGTATATTAAATTGTTTGATTTGAGTATCACTTTCTTGCATAGAAGTGATTGAGTTTTAAATCTTATGGAGAAAACTATTTATTGTTGTCATCTCTTTCTTTATGTAGATGTTTAAATGTAATTATGCATAGCAGTTGAGAACGATGTGTCCTGGGTAGGGTTTTTCCCAAAACCAAAGATCAATAGTTCCTCTAACTCTTTTATTATTCTATTCTGGTTTAGCTTTAGACAAAGTATGAAGATACGGTTTTATTTTTTCCTTTATAGAACATATAATTTATTTTTGTCTATAAAAGAGTGTCTATATTTTGTTTAACTGTTTACCATACCCCTAAGAGTTGGGCGTAAATTGTGGTAAACCTGAAAGTAAAGTGTGTCCTTCCTTTATTCGATTTTTTTTTTTTTTTAATAATGATCCATTGTAATTATGTCACAAATTCTTCTAAACAGTAAGCAAATGGTATTATATTCAGTTTTACTGCTTCTAGCATTGTTTCAAAGAAATACACGAATACATAGTAAAATCAGGTTTTTTCTGTCTTAAGAATTCTTATTAGCAGTGAAAGAATAAATAATAATTTCAAGTTTTTCTGTGTTAAGCATTCTTTATATTAGAACAATACCTATATGGTTGTATAACTACAGATAATTTGCATTTTCAGTACTTATTCACTCAAAGATCACAGAGTTACTTATCTGTTTAGCACATTCAAACTGTGGTCCTCCCAACCTTTAAGAGAGGTGACCTCCAATCCTTTATGGTACGGGTTAGCAGTGGATTAATTTTATGCTCTGATCACAGGACACCCAATCTAGTCAGTGCCAGAAATAATCTTTTTAGAGATTACTGAGTGTTTCCACTGGTCTCTACCAACTCTGGAAATCCATACTTTTCCTTAATCTTCCCACATAACCCCTACTCCTCACTGAGATCAGTCTCTTATCCCCAGAGGAGCAGGTATCTGTTTCCAACTGTCCCCAACCACTTTCCAGTTTTTGGAAATATTTTACCATCAATTTTTTTTTACTTTCTTTAAGAAATTCTCTCAACTGATTTATTATTCAAAACTAATTATTAATAAAATAACTTTCCACACAAATAATAACAGCTTTAAATCTTTTCCTAACACCATAATAAAAAAAATTGTCTTTTAACTAGTTAACACTAGTTATCTTTAATGAGGTTGACACAAAAAATGTTCACATGTGATACTGAATCTATGTGACACTGAATCTCTTCCTCTACCTCTAGCTGGTTTTGGCATATATGAATTTATGAAAAATATTAACATGGTTTGTTTTCTCGCAGTCTCTCATATATTCAAGTTTCAACACGTTTGTACATGGTATTTCGCTGTTTATAAGGCTTTTGGAAATTGAATAAATAAATTTGATAAAATATTTGAAGTTTCAATACGTTTGTACATGGTATTTGGCTGTTTATAAGGCTTTGATAAAGTCACTTGAATCTTTTGTACATGAGATGGTAATTAAATCATGAAAACAAATTAATTCTTGTTTCCATTCGAGCTCTGCAATTAGGAAGCTCTACCGATATATCACCAAAAAAAATATGGCAACGCAACTCCATTTTTGTGTGAGGGTTGTGGAATTGGATAGGGGATCGGTCCAACTGTACTGTGTTGCAAGATCGCTCGGTTACCAAAAATTTTCACATTGCTCGGTTACAAAAATTTTCACTCGAAGAAAAATGTTAATATGTGATATTGAATCTCCTCCTCCAGCTGAATCTCGTTGAATCTCCTCTTCTAGCTGGTTTTGGCATATATGAATTTATGAAAAATGTTCCTATTGGTGAAATATTTCAAGTTTCAACACGTTTGGACATGGTATTTTGTTTAAGACTTATGTAAATTGAATAAATAAATTTGGTAAAATATTTGAATAAAGTCACGTGAATCTTTTGTCTTTTGTATATGCGTTGGCAATTAAATCAACAAAACAAATTAATTATTGTTTCCATTAGAGCTCTGCAATTAGGAATCTCCATAGATACATCACCAAAATATCATGATGACATAACTCCATTTTTATGGCGGCATAACTCTATTTTTGTGTGAGGGTTGTGGAATTGGATCGTGGATGTGTCCTTCAATGGAAGCTGTTTTGCCTTTTTGGAACTGTGTTGCAAGTTTTTGTTTTTCTTCTTTTCCAACTTAATAAAATGATTAAAATTTTAGTTATTTTCCAGATCCAAAAAATATTGTTGATGTATCATGAATAAGGATATTATGAATCATAGTGTATAGAGAAATTGTTATATTCAATATTGATTTTTTATCTTTTTTCAACACAATAAAATGATTTAATTTTTTGGTATTTGCTAGAAGAAAAATAGATATTTGATGCGTATTGAATAAGGATATTATGATTATAATGCATAAGAAAATTATCATATTAAATATTCATTTTTATAAACAAGGTTGCAGACAGATAGCATTTTTGTAGAATTTGATGCACCATTATAATTAATTTTTTTTTAATACATATCTGAAATTATGAAGAAACATTTTCACATATTTTTATTAAATCTTTGGCTATGTTACAAAAAAAATTCACATGAATAAAAATGTTGACATGTGATATTGAAGGAATTCATAGATCTCTTGGGCTCGCTGGTTTTGAAATATATGAAGTTATGAAAAATATTTTCATGGTTTGTTCTCTCACACTCTCATATATTCAAGCTTCTAATATGTTTATACATGGTATTTAGTTGTTTTTGATGCTTTTGTAAATTGAATAAACAAATTTGGTGAAATATTTGAATAAAGTCAGGTGAAAGTATTGTATATGCTTTTGCAATTAAATCAAGAAAACAAATTCTTGCAACTTTTTAGCTAGGTGTTTTTACTTTAAATTTGTTTTAAATATAAAATGCACTTTCCTTTGATCAAAATTTTATCGCATTTCTTTGATTGAATTTCGGAATTCATAAATAGAAATCTTTAACAGATGGAAGCTTGGTTTCTGTCATAATTAAATTGCATTCACACAACCTAAAATAATACAAAGAACTGGCTAACAATAAAACAAAAAGCTACCTCTAAGATGGCTCTAAACAACTTCAAGTAGTACTTGCAGATCTTGCTATATACTTTTTCTCTATTAAAAGAAAAAAATAATGTACAGCTCTATGTTAAAAAAAAAAAAAATTCTATGAGTTGTAGATTACGTTATAAGTTTTTTTTTAAGTAAAGTGTGAAATATTTTAATGTAAATAATATTGTTCTTTATATATAATGATAATGAAAATTTATTTTTCAGTGCGTTATAAGTGTTTTTTTAAAAATAAAGTGTGAAATATTTTAATGTAGATAATATTGATTTTTATATACAGTGATAATGGAAATTTATATTCAAATAAATAAAAGTAAATATATTTACAAAATTAAAACTAATTTATTCAATGGTTAGATATTTAACGAATATAAAAATTAGGTTAATAATAACTTTATTAATAATATTTTTTTATATTTAATTTTATAGAATAAAATAAGAGAATGAGACACCTACACTAATATATTATAATAAAATTAATGAAATTATATGGAAATTATTATTACTAGCAATTGCACCATATGTTGCAAAGGAAACACTGTAAAGAAGTAACATAGTAAAGAGTAGTATAGAGGAAATGATCTCACATGAATCATGCAAGTAGGAAAGAGTAGTATAGAGGAAATGCTCTCACACTCAAATAGCATCTTAATGATTCCGTAAGAAGAGAAAGAGCACTGCACAAGCTGCGCATTGCATCAGGAGACTGATCATAGAAAAACTCCAAATGCCCTATAAGGAAAAATACTTATGCAATGCACAATAAAGGTCTCCTAGACTCTACAAAAGAAAAATTCAATTATCATGAGAATGAATTTGACTACACCCCAAGTTCCAGAATCTCCCCAGAAGGCAAAACTTTTTATAGAGCTCGCAAAATGCAAGACAATCAATTGAGGTTTGGAAGCTCTAACTCTGAAAAAGATTTTCAGACTCCCATAGTGATAATGAAGCCTACCAAATCGGTAAGAAACTCAAGTAATTCTTCCAGTATCTCAGCCTGGAAGTCCAAGCACCAAGAGATCAACTATGGACAACAACAAAGCCCTCAAGGGTCAATAATCAGGTAGGCCTAATTCCAAAGGATTTGAAAACCACTATAATAATGAATCCATTGTTGTACAGAATCATATAAGAAAACATAATATCAGGACCAAGTACATAGAAAATTTAAATGATGTTTTACAAAAGGGAATACCTCGTCCATTATCCCCAGTCTCAAGTCCTCCCACATGAAATCAACAGTGAAGAATAGCCACCCAAGTTGTTCTACACCAAAAATTCAAAGGAAGAAGCTTGAAATTGAAAGGAAATCAAGACAATCAGGATCTTTGAAATCTTCAAAACAGGGAACCAAGCAAATGGGATCAGAAACAAAAATTCGGTCACCCTGTATTCGTACAAGAGCTAAAGGAGGCCATGTTATGAAAATAGATATAATGAGTGAAAGTATCAGAGATACGGTGGAAGATCAATACCCTGAAGCACCTAGAGCAGATGAGATCTCTGCTCTCTCACACAGCAACATAAGCTCCATTTCGCAAATGGATTATGAGGTTACGAGTAAATGGAGTGATGCTAGTGCAGATTTTGACTGCGGACTTGATAATGGAAACCATTGTCTACTTCAATCAAATGGCTAAGTAGATTCACATCCGAAGTTGAGGAGAACATTGGAGTTCAGAACAGAACCAAAGGTAAGATTAAAGTAGTATTTTTTCATACAATAAAACATATTTTCCATTTAAGAAATATTGATAGCTTTTCTCCAACACTAATTTGTAGTTTCCTTATGCGCAGACATCAGGAACAAAGACAAAAAATGAAGTGCTTGCACATTTGGTAAAATCAAAAAATTTTGAAGTTCATTATGAAATGGATGGAATTCATTTTAATCGTTGTGAAGAACTGTCTCCGACAAGCACTACTTCGGAGGTTTCTGAGCAACCCAACCCTATATCTATTCTTGATGCTTCTTCATTCTATAAAGAGGATTCATTTGTATCACCTAGAAAACAACATAAGCTCCATTTCACAAATTTATGATGAGGTTACGAGTAAAATGATTGATGTCAGTGCAGATTTTGACTGTGGACTTGATAATGGAAACCATTGTCTACTTCAATCAAATGGCTCAGTAGATTCACATATGAAGTTGAGGAGAACATTGGAGTTCAGAACAGAACTAAAGGTAAGATTGCAGTGGTATTTTTTCATACAATTAAACATATTTTCCATTTAAGAAATATTGATAGCTTTTTCCAACACTGATTTGTAGTTGTCTTATGTGCACACATTAGGCACAAAGACAAAAAAATGAAGTGCCTAGACATTTGGTAAAATAAAAAAATGTTGAAGTTCATTCTGAAATGGATGAAATTCATTTTAATCGTTGTGAAGAACTGTCTCTGACAAGCACTGCTCCAGAGGTTTCTGAGCAACCCAGCCCTATATCTGTTCTTGATGCTTCTTCATTCTATAAAGAGGATTCATTTGTATCACCTATCAAGAAATTATCAATCATATTTAAAGATAATTTTCTAGAATACCCCATGCCAATCAAAATTGTTTGACTTATCGATTTGAATGAAATCATTGAACATCTGATCCGATCAATTTCATCAATCTAGCCTTTACAATTTTCTGAATTTGACAATGCTTTTCCATGTACTGAAATAGCTAGAAGGATTCTACCTAGTCTTCCATTATCCTCTGTCCAATAAAATTTGTATGTGGTCTACCTTAGACAGTTTTCTAAGGCTTATTCTATTTATCTATGCAAGTGATGGGCATTCAAACCAGGATAGGTTTCTGATAATATAAATTACATGAATTTGGAAACGCTTTTGTTGTACTAAAACATCTATAAGGACTCTACCTAGGCTTCCAATGTCCCATGTCCAATAAACTTTGTATGTACTCTGCCTTAGACAATTTTCTGAAACTTATCCAAGCAACTATGGGTATTCAAGCTAGGGCAGGTTTTCTGGCATTCTAAATTGTATGTAGTGGATAACTGATAGGTTACTTACTTCCATGGAACTGTATGAGATTCTCATTTATTGAATGATTAGCTATTTTTTTTTCAATCTTGAAAACCTTGTTAGACATGTTAACTACATTTCTTATTTTTATACATTTTGTATTCCATGTTTTGTTTGCTAGTTATTGGTCTTTTACCAATCTCTTTCTGCTTTGTATGACATTCTCTTCATGTGAATTTTCATGGGTCATTTTTTTGTGATATATATTATAGTACAAATAATCCTTTTTATTGTTAATCATTGTATATACCACTGTGTTGACCTATGGCATTGTTTGCATTAAAAATCCAAGAAAATCTTTCACAAGGAGGGCAAATGATAAATGTTTATTAGTTCATCTTTGCATGACTTGTTGAGAGGGTAGGTCTTACCTGTACAACATATGTTCATTGATCAAATTCATATTTCTTAGACCCATATGTTGAGGAATTAATGTTTTCCATGTTTATTTTTATTTGCAGACCATGAGATCAGAAAGGAATATGACAATCCAGGATGTGCCTATCCCTAGAATAACTTTGCTTATAGAACCCCTGATGATCCCGCTGTCAATAACAAAATACTAAAGAATGTCCACAACCTGGTGAGAAAGTTGGACTACCTGAATTCCTCATCCGAATGCGCCTATCCCTGGAATAGCTTTATATAGGTGGTCTCAAGATCAGTTCCCCAAGTTAGCTATTTCTATTACTGGTCTCACTCAATATCCTTATTTTCCAGCACCAACAGGTGTACACTAGGTACCATCTGCAGAATGTAGGAAAGTGCTCCGGTGTTCTCCAGCAAATTTTCTTAGCAAAAAAATATATTTTAAAACGATGGAATATTAACAAGCTACAAAGCCTTGCAAAGTAATCTAGTTTCTAAACTAGATAAAATTATGTCTTAAATTATTAAGAGTCAGGAAATAATCTTCATCCTCAACTTCCTTATCACAAACTTTTAAAATTCACACATATTTAAATGTTTGAAACCAATTTAAAAAAAATTACAGATCTTCATCCTCAACCTCCTAATCGCAAACTTTAAAAATTCTATCATCCTGATGTGTCTTTGGAAACAATTTCACTAAATATATGCTACAAAGACACCATTAATTAATGGTAAATGATACAAATTCTATTATCCAAAAAATATTCCTGGTATGGACGAAAACCCAAACTCAAAACTGAGAATTCAATTTAACTGACACAACATTTATAGGATATTTTTCAATATCCACACTAGGCCATTCAAAGGTAAGAAAAATTCCCTGCAAAAGATGCTATTGTTGCTTCTTAAAAAAATTTACAGTCTTTTCATTAATTCCAATCACTGTAAGAATTCAAACAGTTACTTTCAGTTATTTTACAAAACAACACCCTGTACAGACATTCTTAGAAACGAAAAAAATATACAGATATTCTTAAAAACATTGATAAATAAGCACCCAGTAATAGAATTTCAACGTTCGGATATTAATGTTTACTTTTAATCCAATGTTGAAATTTCCAGTATACATTGCATTACTACTAGGTGGATAATGATTGCCCTAAAATATTAGGGTCAGTCCAAGTGTACCTGATTGGAAAATACTATTGACAACTGTTAGAGGCAGGCATGTCCCTTGCACCATAAGCAGCCTTAATGATCATCGGCTAGGAGGATCGGGATGATGTCCTACCACCATGGCTATCCCAGAAGAGCAGCGGGGAACCTTGGGCTCCTCGCGCTTGGCACTATCGAGGTCCGATGAAACCCCAAGTAATCTGGAATGGTTACTTTCGGTTATTTTACAAAACAACACCCTGTAGAGACATTCTTAGAAACGAAAAAAATATACAGAAATTCTTAAAACGGTGATAAATAAGCACCCAGTAATAGAATTTCAATGTTGGGATATCAATGTTTACTTTTAATCCAACGAATAAATTTCCAGCATACAATGCATTACTGCTGGGTGGATAATGATTGCCCTAAAAGATTAGGGTCAATCAAAGTGTACCTGATTGGTAAATACTATTGAAAACTACTAGAGGCAGGCACATCCCCTGCACCATAAGTGGCCTTAACTTTCACTGGTTAGGAGGATCGAGATGATGTCATACCACCATGGCTGTCGCAGAAGAGCAGCAGGGAACCTTGGCTCCTCGCGCTTAGCACTATTGGGGTCTGATGAAACCCCAAGAAATCTAGGTAGAGTCCTTTCTATCCTCTGTACTGAGGCACCTACGAGTATTTCCTTCTCCAAGTGCAAACAATAGCTTTCGAATACTTTACCTGTGACCTTTAACTGGAAAGCGAGACGGAAGAGAAAGTCGATTTTGAGCCGGTTAAGCTTCGAATTGATAATGCCACCCACTCTGGCATAGAAAGCATTATTATAGTGCTTGAAACAAACAAAAAAAATTATGCAAAGATTCTTTAAATTTCCCGGACTCCAACGAAAAAACAATACAAAAGCCACTTATCACAAACTTTAAAAATTCACTCATCCTTAAATGTTTGGAACCAATTTTAAAAAAAATACAGATCTTCATCCTCAGCCTCCTAATCACAAAATTTAAAAATTCTATCATCCTGATGTGTTTTTGGAAACAATTTCACTAAATATATACTACAAAGATACCATCAATTAATGGTAAATGATCAAAATTATATTATCCAAAAACTATTCCTGGTATGGAAGAAAACCCGAACTCAAAACTGAGAATTCAATTTAACTGACACAACATTTATAGGATATTTTTCAAAATCTGCACTAGTCCATTCAAAGGTAAGAAAAATTCCCTACAAAAGATGTTATTGTTACTTCTTAAAAAAATTTACAGTATTTGCATTAATTCCAATCGTCATAAGAATTCAAACGGTTACTTTCAATTATTTTACAAAACAACACCCTGTACACACATTCTTAAAAATGGTGATAAATAAGCACCCAGTAATAGAATTTCAACGTTGGGATATCAAAGTTTACTTTTAATCCAATGGCGAAATTTCCAGCATACATTGCATTACTATTGGGTGGATAATGATTGCCCTAAAATATTAGGGTTAGTCCAAGTGTACCTGATTAGAAAATACTATTGACAACTGCTAGAGGCAGGCATGTCCCCTACACCATAAGTGGCCTTAACGTTCACTGGCTAGGAGGATCGGGATGATGTCCTACCACCATGGCTGGCGCAGAAGAGCAAAGAAAAACCTTGGGCTCCTCACGCTTGGCACTATCAGGGTCCGATGAAACCCCAAGAAATCTGGAATGGT
The DNA here is from genome assembly GCA_034641835.2 of Pinus albicaulis. NCBI lineage: Eukaryota > Viridiplantae > Streptophyta > Pinopsida > Pinales > Pinaceae > Pinus > Pinus albicaulis. Next base: position 270,197,777 of record CM076579.1, read on the forward strand.
TACTTTTAGTTAATTTACAAAACAACACCCTGTACAGACATTCTTAGAAACGAAAAAAATATACAAACATTCTTAAAAACAATGATAAATAAGCACCCAATAATAGAATTTCAACGTTGGGATATCAATGTTTACTTTTAATCCAAACGCGAAATTTCTAGCATACATTACATTATTGCTGGGTGGATAATGATTGCCCTAAAAGATTAGGGTCAGTCCAAGTGTACCTGATTGGCAAATACTATTGACAACTGCTAGAGGCAGGCATGTCCCTTGCACCATAAGCGACCTTAACGTTCACTAGCTAGGAGGATCAGGATGATTTCCTACCACCATGGTTTTCGCAGAAGAGCAGCAGAGAACCTTCGGCTCCTCACACTTGGCACTATCGGGGTTCGATGAAACCCCAAGAAATCAGGGTAGAGTCCTTTCTATCCTCTGTCCCGAGGCACCTACGAGCATTTCCTTCTCCAAGTGAAAACAATAGCTTTCAAATACTTTACCTATGACCTTCAACCGAAAAGCGAGACAGAAGAGAAAGTCAATTTCAAGACGTTTAAGCTTCGAATTGCTAATGCCTCCCACTCTTTCATAGAAAGCATTATTATAGTGCCTCAAACAAAAAAACAAATTATGCAAAGATTCTTTAAATTTCCTGGACTCCAACAAAAAAACAATACAAAAGCCAAAATTCATGAAAACTAAGCAGAGGTTTTTTGACATACCCCAGTAGATGGAGTTTAAATGGATTAGAAAAGGAAAGAGCCAGAATTCTATAAATTTAAGTAAAAATTCAACAAAACTTCCACTGCATTCAGAATTTCAGGGGATAAAAACAAGGAAAAACATAGTTTATAAAATTAAACAAAATTTCTTAAAATTGCCATGGAATTTTAGGCTATTGAAGAAAAAAAAGGCCAGAATTAGTGAAACTCAAACATAGATGCTTTAAATTTCCTCGGCGGATAGAATTTCAGGGGATGAAATAGGGAAATATCCAAAATTCATGAATTCGTGAGCAGAGATTATTTAAAATCCCCCGCCAAACAAAATTTCAAGGGATAAACGAAGGAAGAGATCGGAGTTCATAAACCCTCATTGAGTTCTGATGTCGATAGAAACCCTCATAGAGATCTGATGTTCGTTAATATATGTTTACGCTGTATAACTGATTAAAAATAACAGTATTTAATCCTAAGATAGAGATTATTTGAATCGTCTAACATTAAAATCAAGGGTGCACAATGGTACACGTAGCCATTAAGGAAAGTTGTTTTCAAATAAGTACGCTTTACAGTGTAAAAATAATTTTTATGAGTCATACATCATTAAGTTATAGGTGTTTATTTTTTTAAGTAAAGTTTGAAATGTTTTAATGTAGATAATATTGATCTTTATATACAATTTGATAATAAAAATTTATATTCAAATAAATAAAGTGAATATATTTACAAACTTAAAACTAATATTTTGAATAGTTAGATATTTAACGAATATAAAAATTAGTTTAATAATTTTTATGAGTCATTAGTTTAATAATTTTTATGAGTCGTACATCATTACGTTATAGGTGTTTATTTTTTTAAGTAAAGTTTGAAATGTTTTAATGTAGATAATATTGATCTTTATATACAATGATAATATAAACTTATATTCAAATAAATAAAAGTGAATATATTTACAAATTTAAAACTATTTTTTTTTAATGGTTAGATATTTAACAAATATAAAAATTAGTTTAACAATAACTTTATTGATGATATTTTGTTAATTTAATTTTATGTTTTTACTTGAAATCCAACACTACTCTCTCAAGCAGTCAACCATTTACTTACTTTAGGAGTGGTGCATATGGTGGATTATGCATGTTTCAACATTATGCATGAAGCTAGGTTGAAGCAAGTGGTTCAAGTCAAATGAATGGTGCTAATGATGAAGCGAGTGGTTCAAGTCAAATTAATGGTGCTAATGATGATAAGGATATCTCACGGATGCTTGAATCACTAGAGGTGAGCCTTATGCAGGAACCAAGACAACCAAAATATTTTTCTTATGGAACAACTACTTGGATTCCTAGTTTTGGTATGGTGAAAATTGGTATGGTTATGCTCCACAACATGGAAGATTTGAAGGATAGAAATTTATCTTAAAGTTTATAAGAATAGGCAAATATTACTAGTCCTTATTATGCGAATTTCAAAATGTTTAGGGTTATTTTTTGTAAAAATACTTAGATCTATAATACTTTTATAATATTCTATATAAATTGTTCACGATTTTTTAGGTAAAATAATTTTATAGTGTAAAGTTTGGGCATTGGAAATTGGCGAATATTTTTTTGGAAAAAGCATGGAAAATTAGCCCACTTGCGAATATTAGCCCCTAAAATTTTCTCTATAACACAAAAAGTGAATATGAATCTCAAATTTCAGGTGGTTCAAGGTGCTCACGTGAAACTCTTTCTTATCATTCAAACAACTAGAAATGTTTGGGATGTTGAATTGGTGATTATGGGTTATAGGAGTCTGTTGAATGATTCATTATACAATTTGAATTTCTTATTGTAAATGGTTTTTATAAGGCCCCGTTGGATTATTCATAATAAAGTTTGACTTGCTTCTTGGAAATGGTTTTGAGATTATTTCGCATGCAGTTATTTTTCTTCTATCATTTTTGTACTTGTGAGAGCATTTAAACACCAATGTGCTATGAGAATACTACACGGTTTGTCAAAATATATCAAATATTTTCTATTAGAACTTGAAAGAGCATCTTTGTAGATTAAGAGGCAATCTATGTTGGTAAGGTTATATAATCTATCAATTTGGCATAATGTCATTTATTTCTTATACCTTGATTGGTATTTTGTTTAGTAATTTTTATCTTCAATGATTTTGTATATGTCACAATGCTTCTTGAATTTATACCTTTCCTTTGCAACGTCTCATGCAATTGCTAGCTGTATCCCCTGCTCTCCTTTGTTGACCTCTTTTTACATTGTTATTTTTTTACCTTTGCTTGCTTTAGCAATTTCTTTTCCTAATTGTATCACTTTGCAAATTTTCTCTCTTCTTTTTAAAATTGCCAATATCTTTAACAAATAGTATATTCTCATTAAAATTATTGGAATAAGTGTTAATTCCTTTTGATTTACATAAAACAACCTCATCAAAGCAAGCATGAAACTCAAAGCATTGGTCTCCATAAAAGCATATGATAAAAGTATGCTTCAAATGCATTATTAAGTTCATAATAAATTTAATAATACATACTTTGTCTTTGAATAATTGTTCACAATGAGCATTATAATTATCTATCTAGCATGAATTGATGATGTTTATAATAGTGCTAGGATATAATAGTCATTGACATTGAAAATTTTCAAGCTAAAGTGGAAGGAAGAACGAGTCATGGGAAAGGATAGAGAATTTTTTTAAGACAAAGATGTATGGAAGTGGGTTGCATAAATATAAGAATTCAAATTTTCAATTTTTTGAGTGGATAGCATTTGAGGCATGTCACAAACATGTTTGGGATAATTTAGAAAGGAAAGGAGTTAGAGCTTTCGTTTTAAAAGGCCGCCATGAACATAAAAGTGGAGGTTTGTAATTTGCTAAAGAAAACAACTTAGGTAATGTGGAGGCTGATAAATTGCTAAAAAAATATAAGTAGGTAAATTGGAGAATAAGGGACTGGAGCTCTCCAAGCCATAGTATCATAGATTGCAGCAACAACTAACACGTTGCAAAGTCCATCTCCCTAAACCTTTGTGTCATCAATTCCAACAAGAGTTAAAGATAGAGCATACCCCAACTCCGTAAATTCTTGTCACAACGTTACCACAATAACCAAACCCCCTTAAATTGTTATTCATAAATTTATATATTTTTAAATAAAATATTAAATGTAACAATTAATTAAAAAGTAAAACAAAAACAAATTAACAAAATAAACTTCTTTAATAGAAAAAATTATTTCTAAAAAAAAATCAATAAAAAAATATATTTATCTTTCCAAAATTAAATTAAAATGAAATTTGGGCAAAATTATTTGTAAAATTGTATAAATAAAAAATATATATTTATTTTTTCAAAATTAAATTAAAATTAAAATATTAGATGTAACAATTAATTAAAAAAAACAAAAGCAAATTAAGAAAATAAGTTTTTTTTAATAGAAAAATATATTTTTAAAATTTTTAAATTAAAAAAATATATTTATCTTTTCAAAATTAAATTAAAATAAAATTTGGGCAAAATTCATTCTATAAATAAAAAATATATATTTATTTTTTCAAAATTAAATTAAAATGAAATTTAAGAAAAAATTTATTTAGAGTTTAAAAAATATTAAAATTAATATAGGCTAAATGTGATTTTTTTCCCAACAACTATCAATAACCATTCTAATAGTTCCTTCTATTGTTTGGCATTTTATTATATTGTTCGAAAGGACAAAATTGTTAGAGTGACATTAGATTTGAAAAATCTGGTGAATTAAGTTTGAATAGTGCATCAATTTTGTCACTTTGTCCAGCATTTCCTTATATTGTTTGGTATTCTAATATATTGTTGAAAAATACAAAATAGTTCGTGACATTATATTTGATAGCTTTGGTGAATTAAATTTGAATAAGACTTCAATTTTGTCCAGTATTGATGTTCTGTGACATTGTATTTGATAAATTTGGTGAACTAAATTTGAATAAAGCTTCAATTTTGTCCAGCATTGATGTTTTTTACAAAAGCTTCGATACTATTCTTGTAATACTTCGCATTCTCATTAGGAGTGAGGTTGCATTGTTTTTCTTGTAATTACACAATTTCTTCAATTGAAAAAAATATTTCATTCATAAATTTAACCGCATATATGAATTAGAAATAACTCGCATTTGTCAATGCCCTCATATCCCTTTCTGAATCTAAGAGTCTGATTCTATTTATTTTCCATGTAATTTGTCATAAATTCCAGTTCTCATGGAATTTCATGGTAACCCCGACTAGACTTCGCTCTGCTCAATCTGGAGAACGGTACGAAAGGTTGGATTCAGTAGGATCGCTTCCGAAACCTTGAATTTAGTAAGTGGGCATTGAAAGTGATTTTTCTCTCAGAATAATTTGATGGTAGATTCATAGGATATTTCAAAATTTAATGGATAAGAAAAAAACTAAGTATTTTTAATGGAATTTTAAATATTTTTAAAATTAATTATTATTTTTAAAATTTCAATAAAGAATTTACTTGTCTATATACTTGTTCATATTTTTATAAAGATCAAATATTTCAAATTGTAAAACAAATGAAATATATATATATATATATATATATATATATATATATATATATATATATATATAATTTGAATGAACTAAGATACCATAATATACTTTCTAATTTAATCTAATATAAAATTATATTTTATGTAATTTGATGGGGTCATACATTAATATAATAATGAAATTATAATTTAATATAATTAACAAATTGGTATAGTTGATAATTTTAATATAATTTAATATATTAAATTATAGTTTGAAAATTTTAATATAATACAATATAATTGATTAATATAATATAATACAATTAATGCATTAAATATAATTAAAATAAAATTAATATAATGTCAATATAATATAAGAAATTAATAAATATGGTTAATAGAGGTTCAATATATTTAATAATTTTAGTATAGTTGATAGTTTAATATTGGATAAGTATAAGTTGATGATGGTTTCTCATGGCTTGTTAGTGATAATGTAAATGTGAAAACATAACAATATGTTAATTTGGAGGAATGATGAGAGACACTTACACAATGAATTTGAAGATAGTGTGAACATATGAAATGTTGAAAAATGAATTAGCTCTGTGAATATAATTTTTTTTTATAGAAATTGTGTCTAACTATGTGAATTTTGGGTTTTTCTATTATTGATATGTTATTTTCCATGCAAAATATAATGCATAGATTTCTATTAATGCATCATCTGAGTACGTAAATCATAGAATTTTGTTTAAAAACAATTGTAAATTTATATAAAATGTTGTTGTGCTTAACTTAATATATAATTTTAGTATCTAATAAATTAATATATATTAGGAATTTTTCTTTTGTGATCCATAAAATGTATAAAAAATATTTAGGTGATAATGACAACGACTAATTGGAACTTCCTTCTATCTATTTAAACTAGTTAACTCATGAGATTTCACATCTTGTCCTGATGACGAACGACACTAACTAACTGGTTCTAAAAGGGTAGACAAAATATTCTTGGATGTGATTATCACCAAAAGATTTGTTATACATATTAATATATAATTAACAAGTTTAATATATTAATTTAATATAATTTATTGATTTAATATAGACGGCATTTCAATATATGAACTAGCCACTGTGGTTCATCATCAAGACAAGATGAACCACAGTGGTTGGTTCAAAACCCGTCGATTTTATACACAATTTGCTTAGATGTAATTTTCACTGAAAAATTTTATACATATTTTATGGATTAAAGAAGCCAAATTCCTAATAATTTCAATATAGCTTATTATAATTATATAATTCAATATCATTAAATATATAATTAAATATAATTTTAAAATATTTTATAATGCAATGTAATTTAATATAATTAACAATTTAAGCAGTGCTAAGAATCCTTGCCTGTTATTTCTTGTAATAGTAGTTTCTCTATATTTGTATTCCTTGCCCTCCTTTGTTGACCTCCTTTGACGTTTTTTTTACCTTTGTTCGTTTTTGAAAATTTCTTTTCCTCATTATATCACTTAGCAAATTTCCTTAAAATTTCCAATATCTTTAACAAATAGTATCTTCTGGTTACAATTATTAGAATAAGTATGAATTCCTTTTGGTTTACATAAAATAACTTCATCAATTGGTCTCCACAAGAGCATAAGATAAAAGTATGCTTCAAATATATTTTTTAAGTTTATAATAAATTTAATAATACATACTTTGTCTATGAATAATTGTTCATAATGAGCATTATAATTATCTATCTAGCACGAATGGATGATGTACACAATAGTGTTAGAATATATTGGTTATTTACATTGACAATTTACAAGCTAAAGTAGAAGGAACAACCAGTGATGGGGAATGATGGAGAATTTTTTTAAGATGAAGATGTATAGAAGTGAGTTCCATAAATATAAGATTTCAAATTTTTAGATTTTTGGGCGGACAACCTTTGAAGCAAATATAAGATTTCAAATTTTTATATTTTTTGGGTGGATAATTTAGATGTTTGGGATAATTTATAAAGAAAAGGAGTTAGAGATTTGGTTTTAAAATTCCACCATGACATAAATGTGGACGCATGTAAATTGCTAAAGAAAAAGCAACTAGGGTTACAATGTGGAGGCGGATAAATTGCTAAAGAAAATATAAGTAGGTAAATTGGAGAATAAAGGAGTGTGGCCTCCCAAGTCTTAGTGTCATAAATTGTAGCAACAAATAACACCCTGCAAAGTCCATCTCCCTAAACCTTTGTGTCATCAATTCCACCAAGAGTTAAGATAGAGCATACCCCAACTCCCTAACCCTTCAAAGAATTCATAAAAATTGTGAGAGTCTTGTCATAACATTACCACAATAATCATGAAAGTATCATAGCAGTGCCAAATGCCCCATAACATTACCACAATAATCATGGAAGTATCATAGCAGTGCCAAATCCCCTTAACATAGCATTACCACAATAATCATGGAAGTATCATAGCAATGCCATATCCCCTTGAATTGTTATTCATAAATTATTATTTTTTTAACTGAAATATTAGATGTAACAATTAATTAAAAAATAAAAAGAAAAATAAATTAAGAAAATAATGTTTGCCTAATAAAAAATAAACTTATAAATTTATAAATAAAAAATATATATTTATTTTTTCAAAATTAAATTCTAATAAAATTTAGGCAAGATTATTTTTAAAATTGTATAAATAAAAAATGTATATGAATTTTTTCAAAATTAAATTAAATGAAATTTGAGCACAACTTTATTTAGGATTACAAATTTGATTGAAATTAATATAAACTAAATGTGATTTTGAAAAGAAGAAGAAGAAGGTAATAACAACTTGAATCTCCTCCTAACAACTATCAATAACCATTCTAATAGTTGGCTGTAGTGTTTGGCATTCTATTATATTGTTTGAAAAGTACAAAATTGTTAGAGTGATATTAGATTGGATAAATCTGGTGAATTTATTTTTAATAGGGCATCAATTTTGTCATTCTGTCTAGAGTTTCGGTGTATTGTTTGGTATTTTATTATAATGTTGGAAAAGTACAAAATAGTTTGGGTGACATTATAATTGATATCTTTGATCAATTAGATTTGAATAAGACTTCAATTTTGTTGATGTTTTGTGATATGAGTTTCGGTGTATTGTTTGGTATTTTATTATAATGTTGGAAAAGTACAAAATAGTTTGGGTGACATTATAATTGACATTTTTGATCAATTAGATTTGAATAAGACTTCAATTTTGTTGATGTTTTGTGATATTTTATTTTATAAATTTAGTGAATTAAATTTGAATAAAGTTTCGATTTGTTAAGCATTAATGTTATGTATATTAATGTAAATAATTATTCAAATAAAGTAAGAAATTCAAATCTGAAATATTTATATTAATTTTTTAATTTTTTAATATTCATTTTAATTATTAAAAAATAATTAATAATTTTGTTTTTTTTAACAAATCATTTTAAGCAATTTTTCCATCAAATTCCATCTCTGAACTCAAACATTTTGATTCAAAATATTAAATACTCTGTATTGAGATGTCTATATCTACACTTAACGCTGTTAGCCATTTAAAGCAGTAGAGTTAAACGCTGTTAGCCATTTAAAGCAGTACAGTTGAATGTTTAATGCTTGCCTCAATTCATAATTAGATATAACGCTGTCAGTCATTTAAAGCAGTACCGCTGAATGTTTAAAGCTCGCCTCAATTCATAATCCTTACCGTGAAGTAAGTGGAATTTGACACTTGTTTTGACAGTTGCGAAGAGGAATTACGTCACAGAGAGAGCATAAGAATAACTCCATATAAACATCAACATATTCTACTCTATTCTACTCTAGTTAACAGCGGTGACGAGAAGAGTATAGGAGGAGGACAGATTTTTAAGCACTTTTATGCACCTGCAGAACGTTTTGCTATCCAATCAAAACTGTTAAAAAACCATACAAAGAAGATCTCAATATTTATTGCAGTTCGTCAAACTTTCTCAGAACGGTCAAACAACAATACAAAGATCTATCTCAACATTCATTGTAGTTCGTCAAAGCATGTATGGTAAGTTCAATATATATATCCTCAAAGAGTTTTTGTTGTTTGTGAAATCCTGGTTTTTTTTAAGTAACTATTTGATTAACCTTCATTACAAAAATATACATATTCTACTCCTCTGGATTTAAATACATAGCTTCTTCTTCCCAAAAGACATTGTTAACCATATAATACCTAATGAATCGTGCGACCACATAAATCATATAATCGATTATCATTACAACTCTGGTTCTTCATTTACATGATAGGATTGGCTGATCAAAACATAGTACCTCACAACTTCCTCTATGGTTTCAGAGGATGGGTTGGGATCAGTGTGAACCAACCATAACACATGTTCGAAACTCTCCACGTCGCAAGGGATGGTGAGGACGCCACTCTGATGCATTCCAAACTCCTCATCCGATCTCTGCAGGAGAGCGCGTATAAGAGGGTGATTCAGATAAGAGATGCCCACAAAATATCGTTTTCTCTCCTTCCCCACATCCACAGGGAAGTATCCTTCTGGAGTGACAGTACAAGAGTCCTGAGATTGAGAATGAGGGAAAGTTTGAGGCGGGCAAGGCTGCGACCTCAGCGAGACATAGCTGAAATCACAGTTACGCCCTCGCAACAAAAGCTTCGATACCATCCTCGTAATACGCCGCATTCTCATTAGGAGGGAGGTTTCATTGCTGTGGAGGGGTTTTGCGACTATAAATCCCAAAACCGTGAACGCACCAAGCCAGAATTTTTGAAGAGTGCCGGTCCTCGCCGATGTTGTGTCTCCTTCATAGCCGTAAAGAAAGTACTTGCTGGTGGTCTTAAGGAAATTTTATCTACACATATTTTGTAGTCTAATACTGAGCAAGATGACTCGTGTCTGAGAATTATTCCAAACACAATTTCTTCAATTAAAAAAATAATTATTCATAATTAGAAAGATCTAGCATTTGTCAATGGCCGCACATCCCTTTCTGAATCTAAAAGTCTGATTCTATTCATTTTCCATGCAATTTGCCATAAATTCCACTTCTCATGGAATTTCATGGTAACTGCGATCACCTACTTTGGGCAGAAGTTCCGAAACCTTGGATTTAGTAAGTGGGTATTGAAAGTGATTCTCTCTGAAATAGATTTTAGAATATTTCAAAAGTTTTAATGGATATGGAAAAAAAATTAAATGTACCTTTTGGAACTTCAAAATATTCTTAAAATTAATGGTTTCCTGTAAAATTACGATAAAGAATTTACTGGTCCATATACATTACATTCTGGGCCAATTGGTGCATTAATCCATGTATAGGTTTTCCAAATAAGCAAAACAATATTTTGCTGTCGTATTAAGCTAGTCACCATATTTGGTCAAATTGTCATAAAAGAAAAATATGAATTTTCAGTGATTGTGTTCGATTATTACCCTAGTTTCAATTCGGGACGAGAATATTGAATTGACCAACTATTTTAAATTTAAAAATTTGTAAAAAGAGGTATTTTGCTATAAAAATGCAGCGGTAAAATTCTCGCGTAGTCTAAAAAAGCAGCATTTTGGTTCAGAATCTGGCAAAGATTTTATCAGAATCTTGTTTACAGTTGTTAAATTTTAGTATGTTGAGTGTCTTATGGGTTTTTGTTAGTGCTGAATCCATTTCCACTATCAAAAATGGATTCCAAATACTCCAACTACCTGATTTTTTGAATTTTAGTTGACCAGATTCGACAAAAAGCTTCTGCCCAGGCTATTCCACTGCCTGGTAGACAAGTCCTAAAACTCCTCTAATTACCTTTTTTGGAAGATAGTGATTACCACGTACATGTTTATTGTGAAACAATGAACAGTGACCATGGTGTGGAATTTGACTAGTGAAATTCATTTTCAATGTTTCATAACAAGAATGGTTAGTTGGCTAATTCCAATTTTATTATGGTTAAATATATTTGAATTCAATAATTATGTAATTTTAATGTGTCTATATAGTTTTAGTATTATTCAATTTTATATCTATTTATTTAATGTTTTTGTAACATGCATTTAATTTTTTTTTAAACTTTCTACACCATAAGTAAATATTAATTCATATTGCAAGTTTAATAAACAATTTCGCAACATTTGATTATCCGTTCTTTACTTTAACCCTTTATCCACATTGTAGATTTATTGCATAAGCTAAACCTTAATACACATAGTTTTATTGGCCTCTATGCATGGTATACATTACTATGGAAAAACTTTATCGTTTCATAATATTATACTAAGGCATCTGATATAGTTTGTAAACATCGTGGCATTTGCACAGTTTTTAATAAGGTTTATAACTAAGATCTGTCAAACGCTTGAATTAACACTTGTCCGAGCATTTCAATCAAGACATAGCTCGCTTGTACTGGATATTAAATATGGCGGTACTGGTAATAAATCTCAATGTGCAGGTGTGAGATTTAACATAACTGAATGTGAATTTTATTGGTTTTCGTTTGCGATATTCATCGTTGATCTTGTGAGATCAAGGGCTTATGTTTTCGGCGGGAATGCATCATTGAAACCCCCGCTAACCCTAGCAGTCTTACATTTTGTCACTGGTTTTGGAGTTAAGAGATTTTCCTTCTGCTCTGAGAATTTGTTTCGTCTAGTCTCCGGGACTGGTTCTCCTGTTCCGCTCTTGCTTCCATCGCATCTCCAAGGTATCGACTGCTTCACTTTTGCATGAGTGATTAAAACGTAATTGCTGTCCTCCGCGTCCAGTTAGATGGATAATGCGACCTCCGTTCACCATGGCAGCTACCTCAGAACGAGTTTTAAGGTTCCTTCATACTCACTACGAAGGTATAAAATTTTCCTTACTTTATAAATATTCTGCATTAAAACACTTAGAGTTAGGAGTTAGATTCCCTAACCAGTTTTTCTGTTATTCTAATCGTTTTCTCTTGCATGACTCTCGATGTTTGCCACTCGAAGATCGATTGTGCGATGAACATTTTCAATGGTGGACTTCTATTCCATAGGTAACCCTTTTTTTGAAGTTCTACTTTGTGTAGTTCTTTTAAATGCGTTGTTAAATTTCTCTTAAAACGTCACAACCTTTTCTCACGGATTTTGTAACTTCTTCGGATTTGTATTGCAGGTTGGCCCATCTCTGGACAACCGCTTCTCTCATTCAGTCCACAAATTCACTCCTTGCATTACTGAACCACCTCTTTTCTACGCTCATGGCTTTTATGCTTATTCCTGGTACCATTTATGATTGTAATTGGTCTTCAGGGTTTTACCCACCTCTGGAGAACTTCCAGACTTAATGGGGTTCATGAATTTCCCAAAATTGCAGCTTGTCTAGAAAATATGTCGGTCGGTTCAGTTTATAAATTGTTTTGTTGTTTATCATAATAGAAAAGGAGTACATTCGAATGAGTTATTTCCAGGTTTCAGCCCCTTGTTTAAATTGTAGTTTCAGATTATGGCAAAGGATGCCAAGTTTTACTTAGAAACAGTCTATTTGTCTTTATTTTGAACTGAGTTTGTAATATTTTAATACAAGGGTCTACACCGTATTTTTAAATGAAATGAAGAGCCTTTTTTTCTTTTTGCATAAAGCTGTATTACTTTGGTTCTTTACTCGGTTTTGGTTTACATTTTTCTAAACAATATGATAATGCTCACGGTTAGATCTGTTTACAATCACTTTGAATTCGCTATTTATTGTCTATTCAATGAATATGATGATTTCCAGTTCCTGCTCTTCTTTTTGCTTAAGTTTCCTGTAATTTCTATCAAACTTATTTTATTTTTAGAGCATTTAACAGTGTCCAGACCACCTACTATTATGTCTGTGTATAGATAGGTACATGAGGCAATGAGTACTGGGATGGGGTTTATCCCTATGCCCAAAACCACAAGCTCTCTCTCTCTTTCTCTGCACTAGATGTTAGACAATTTTCATTCTAGAAATTTCTATTTATTGCCTTTCCATTATTTGTCTATTTTTTTCTGAGTTTACTTCAAAAATTTTATCCTTTGTAATAATTCAAGTAACATACAGTTAACACTAGTTTTCTTTTAACAAGATAAGATACTCTATGGGTTTCCATAATTCTACTAGAAATACCCACAGATTTTATAGAATTTACTATAAAATACGTACACAGAGTACTTCTACTTCTTTACAGAAAATTAATCACAGAGTTTATAGATTTTTCTGCAACATAAATGTACACAGAGTAATTCTATTTCTTTACAGAAAATTAATCACGGAGTTTATAGATTTTTCTACAACATAAATGTATACAGAGTACTTATATTTCTATACAGCAAATAAATCACAAAATTTACCATAATTTAATAAACATTTTATAATTGTTATCTTGTCACTGTATCATGATAAGAAATGTTCACCTCGTGAACAGGTTTCTTCCAAGAACCTCTACAGTAATTGATTGAACATATTCAACTTAGACCTAACCTTGCTGTCAAATTTAATTTATAAAACAATAATCACTTATTTGTAAAAATTATATCAGGTTGTGTTGTCCACCCAACCTTCAAGAGAGGCGAATACGTCCTCCTCTTGCCCCCAAGCTCCACCTCAAGAGGTACAGGTTAATAGTAGATTTTATGTTGTGACCTCAGGACTTCCAAGTCCGATCAATGCCAAAAAACTTCAGGAAATTTCTTAGTGTTTTTCCACTGGTCTCTACCAGCTCACAAAATTCTCACTCTTTCCTTAGCCCATGAACAGAAACCCCATTCCTCACTGGGATGAGTCTCTTATCCCCAGAGGAGCAGGTAATTGTTAAAACTATCTAACCACCTTTAAGTTCTTGGAAACATTTACCAACAGCCTGTTAAATTTTCACTTTCCAAAACAAATTTTTATTATTCATAGTTTAAAAAAAAATTAACTTTTCCAGCAAAATATTAATTGTCTCAGTCTTTTTTTTTCCTTAGCAAATAATAAAAGTCATTTAACTAGTTAATAAACTAGCTAACAATAAATGCAACTATCACAACTTCCTCCTGGAAGTAACATCATCCTCAGTGTTTACTCTACCTTAGCAAATAGCTCTAGGTAAGCCTTGCACACAAACCCTTCATCCTCCCAAGTAGTCTCATCTGGGCCAAAGTGCTTCCACTGCAGTTTAACCTTGTTGATGAATCGCTTTCGGAGAATAATTTATCTTCGGTCAAGTATGTGTTGCGGCTCGACCAGAAACTCACTGTCCGGCTCTACCTGTATATTTTGCCAATGAATTACGTGCTTTGAATCATGCACATAACACTTCAACATGGACACATGAAACACATTGTGCACTCATATGTGACTGGGTAAAGCTAGCAGATAGGCTACAGGTCCTACCCTTTCTAAGATTTGGAAGGGTTCACAAAACCTGGGAGCCAACTTGGCACAAGAGGTCCACCGCAAGGTACTCCTCTTGGGTTTTATCCTCACATACACATTGTCTCCCACTTCGAATTCCCGATAAGACCTATTTTTATCTGCATAGACCTTCTGCTGATCTCGTCCAGCCTTTAAATTTTATTTTATCTTCTTTACTTCTGATTCCATTTCAGCAAGCATTTCTAGTCCCAACATTAATTTTATTTCAGGGTTGCTCCAATTTATGGGTGTGTGACACTGCCTCCCATACAAGACCTCGAAAGGACTCATCTTCAGGGACTCCTGATAACCATTTTTGTAAGCAAATTCAACAAGATGTAAATAGTCTTACCATTTGGTTGGCTGTTGCATCATGTACATGCACAACATGTCTTCCAATACTTGGTTTACTCGCTCTATTTTACCATCGATCTGGGGATGATAAGTTGTACTAAAGTTTATTTGGGTCCCCAGACCTGTAAATAGAGTCTACCAAAATGCTGAGGTAAACTTAACATCTCTGTCCGAGATAACCGTCTTTGGAATACCATGCAGCCTGAAGATTTCCCTCATGAATATGTCTGCTATCTGTACAGTCTTGTAAGTAGACTACATAGGTATAAAATGTGCAGATTTACTCAATCTATCCACTACCACCATCATGGAGTCATTTTGTCTTTTTTTCTGCAGTAAACCTATAATTAAGTCCAGGGATATAACTTCCCACTTCCATTCAGGTACTGGTATGGGTTGCAACAATCTTGCGGGATGACGATGCTCCACCTTAACCTGTTGACACTCTAAACATTTAGTTAAATATTCAGCTATACTTTTACGCATACCAGGCTAGAAATATACTTTCCTGATGGATGTTAACATTTTCTGGTATCCTGGGTGATCCGCATAATTACTTCTATGGTATTCATCCATGATCAACTCTTTTAGGTACAAATGGTTTCGTACATACAGCTTCCTTCTAAAGGTTAGGATCTGATCATCATTTACTCCATATTAAGAAGTACCTCTTTGCTTTCTGGTTTCTTCTATTTGTTGCAATAATAATTGATATTCGAGATCTTTTTGGGCTTCCTCTTTCACTTGATTTAAGAATTTATTTTCAACCTAATTGTAGTAAAGCTCATAGAAACAGTGCATCTTTATACTTAAAGCATCAGCCACTCGGTTCTCCTTACCTTTCACGTGTTGGATGTCCATATCAAACTCACTTAGAAAGGCATTCCATCTTGCTTGCCTAGAGTTTAAATCAACTTTCTTGAAGTAACTAGTCAAGCTGCTTGATTTGTTTTAAGCACAAAATTTTTACCTAGAAAGTAGTGTCTCCATACCCGGAGCACATGTACTACAACTGTTAATTCTAGATCATGGGCTGAGTAAATTTGTTCACGATCTTTTAACTTTCTTGACTCATAAGCCACTACTTTTCCTTCTTGTGATAAAACTACCCCAAATCCTTCTTTGCCTACATCTATACAAACTTCAAATTCTTTGTTGGGGTCAGCTACCCTCAACACAGGTCTAGTGGTCAAAAGTTGTTTCAGCTTTTCAAAATTGTTTTGACATTCAATAGTCCACTTGAAGACTTTCCCTTTTCTCTACAATGAAGTAATAGGAAAAGAAATTATGGAAAATCCCTTAATAAATCTCTGGTAGTACCTAGCTAATCCCATAAAGGATCGAATGTTTGCCACATTCTGGGGTACTCGCCATTCTATAATTGTTTTAATCTTCTTTGGGTCAAAAACAATCCCTTCTGCAGAAATGAGATGGCCTAGGTACTGGATTTATGTTTTAAAGAAATCACATTTGCTGAACCTAGCATACAGTTGGTGTTTTCTTATCATTTCCAACACAATCCTCAAATTCTCTTCATGTTCTTCTTGGTTTTTAGAATAGATTAAAATGTCATCTATAAATCTGAGTACAAAATTATCCAAGAAAGGATGAAAGATTCCATGCATTAACCTCATAAAGGTTGTTGGTGCATTTGTTAACCCGAAGGGTAACACCACAAATTCATAATGGTTGTACCTAGTATAGAATGTTGTCTTGTAAATGTCTTCATCCTTGATTTGAATCTTGTGATATCCAGATCTTAAATCTGTCTTTGAAAAGACTATGGCCCCCTTCACCTAATCAAAAAAATCATCAATTCTTGGTAATGGATACTTATTATTAACTGTTAACTTGTTAAATTATCTATAATCCATTCACATTCACATGGTTCTGTCCTTCTTCTTCATGAACAACAGTGGTGCTCCCCAAGGAGACACACTCGAACGAATGTAACCTTTGTCCAGCAGTTCCTGTAATTGCATTTTCAATTTTGTTAATTCTGGAACACTCATTCTATAAGGAGCTTGTGACATTGGAGAGGCTCCTGGCATTACTCTATGGTGAAATCAATGTCCCGCCTTGGTGGTAATCTTAGAATATTCTCTAGAAAAACATCCATGAAATCTTCTACCATTGGTATGTTTTCCATTAGAGGTGCTTTTTCCTTGGAGTTGGCATATCCCACCTGAATAGCATATATTTGGCATCTCTTCCTCATACATTTATGCATGCTAGATGATCCAAAAATAAATATTATCATAGGTTATAAAGTTTGAATAAAATAATTATTATTTTAAGATATTAAATTAATAATTATTATTCTAGAATATTTAATAAATATTTGAGATGCTTAGAAATAGAATTTTGTTATTAAAAATAGGACTCTAGAATAGAGTCGTTTCCTAGGCTCTAAGTTAGGAGTAAAGTTAGTAGAATAGTTAGAAGGTCATTTAATGTAAGTGGACACTTGTTATTTAATAAGCGATCCATAATTAGAGGAAATTAGGACATTGAGCTTATAAATAGCTCATTGCAAGAGTGTTTTTGTTGTTCGGGTGTAAACTCTTGCATAATTCCAATGTAATTGTTTTTTTCTAATTAATAAAATTACGTATCTGAGGATACTTCAGCCATTACTGTGGTATCAGAGCTACAGTAATGTTGCAGTGGATATGAGGAGGAGATTCCAGCTCTACCAGTTCTTGGAAAACTCCATTGAATCGATCAGCCAACGATTGGTATGAATTTGTCAAGAACAGAAATTTTATTATTGATTTTAGATTTGTAAATTCTAAAATCAATTTTATTATCAAGAAATTTATTTGAATAGCTTTTTACGAGAGTTTCATCTGGAGTCATGGGTTTTGAAACAACCGAGAGAGCCGAATAGCGTAGAGGCATTCTTGTATTTCAATCTATTAAAAATCTGCAGTTTCGCTTTTATAGTTCAACATTACTTCTAATTACACGTGTTTGGGAATCTGTTTTTATATTTCAGTTCTGCAGATCTTTTAAGAAAATAAATTCATATCAATCAAGCCTGAAGTTTTTTTTTTTAAAGCGTGGTATTCTAGCAGGCTGACTACCAATTTGTTATAGTTTTCTGCACATTTTTTAAACCCTCTGTAGTCCGTTAAGATTAAGAATATGTGACAACGTATTTGATTCGACAATGTATTTGTATTAAAAAACTTTCGGTTTGATCTGACATTTGTATTTGTATTAAGAATTCGGAATTTGTATTTGTTATGGTTATGTTCATCTAATGAGCTCGACGTGCAGAATAATAGTTCATTTAGAGAAGAAATGTGGTCTAAAATTCGTTCCTTGAAGTGGAATTGGCCCGCAGTGATTATTTAGGAATGTGGGTCTCCCTGTGTTAAATTGCAAAAAGGAGCGTTTGCGTTTCCTAGAATCCCACATGCTGCCAGCAGAATCTTTTAGCACCAAATTCATCGTTAAAAAGGTGGCTTCTCATGTCAACGACAAGCGGAACAGTGTGATGAAAGCGCAGAGAAAGTTTGATAAGAATACGCGTGATTGCAGTGTTTCTGTTCAAGATCTGCATACACAGCAGAGCTTTTGACAATCGGAACAGCATGAGAGCCAGCTAGCCAATACCTGCCAGTCAAGAACTAGCCTGAAGAACAAGTAAAAATCCAGTGTTTGATAGTATTTTTTTAAGGTGAATCTAAAAAGTATTTGCTGGAGAGTCGGTGTAGCCCAAGTTGCTTATGCGGTCTCTCCTTAATTGCATCATTGCGTATATACACGTGCTCCCTACCGCTCAACCTGGTCTTCCTGCCAAACAACCCACAGCATCATCAGAGAAGCAACAGCAAGCACGAAGAGCATGACATATAAAAATCACACAAGTTCATGTGTGAATTGGTCAAACAGACTTTATAGCATATATGGTATTATGGCTTCCTTTCTAGAAAAAATATATATGTTATTTTGGGTTCACTATATCAATTCATAAACTATAGGAATATTTTTTTAATTTTGTAAAATTTTAGAGAGACAAGGCATATTTTACTTTGGAGAGAAAAAGTATATATATTTTTTGTAATGGAGTGATAAGGTATATTTTTTATGTAAAGGTTATTTGTAATATTTTTGGAGTAATAAGGTGATTTTTTGTAATTTGTTTCTAGAGAGATAAGTGTAACTCAAAGTAATTTTACTTTGAGGGGGGTAACTTTTTTTTTTTACTAGATTGTTCAAGAGCATCATTGTAAAAGTCAAATTTTGAAAGTTACCTTGTAAATATTTGAGAAATTGACTAGAGCCAAGTGCAAAACTCAATCATTTTTCTCCTATTTCAACGACTATTAGAGGGTCAAGGCTAAGCCCCGATAGATCGTTTTTTGCGTCATGTGTCGTTTTTTTGTGTGGTGTGTGTCGTGGTGTGACGAGTTGCTCAATTTTTGTGTTTGATTCTTTTGGTGCATTGCTTCAACATTCCAATGTCGAAATTAATTAATCTCTTCTATGAAACTTGTTAGGGTCCCGTGATTTGGCTGATTGGCAAACCAAATGATAGTGTAACATCAAACCAATCTTTGGAGCCCGAGGACCTAGCCTTCCTGGACTCAGAGAGCGCTCTCTCTATATGGGTAAGGGATGTCTGTGTGGTTGCTTATTGTGTTTTGATTTTAGGCTAGTTATGAAGTAAGTTTTTGATTTTGGTTTTTTAGGTTGTGAGGGATGAAACTGATCAAAGATATAAAATAGGTAACAAGATGTTAGATTAATTGGGCTATGGGGTCGAAAAGTCAAGAAAGCTATTAGATGACGATACAAGGCTGTTGAAGGGCCGATTTGATTCAAGGTAGAAAGGATCTTTAGGAAAAATGGAACAGAATGGACATCAAGTTTGTGAAAAACAGAGAGTTTCAAGCATAACTAGTTTAATAGACAACATAAACATGGTAGGGAAAACCATTAATCATGTAAAATGTAACTATAAGATAACCAATATATTGAAATAAACATTCAAGCCATGCATAGAAGTATATGTCCCTCTAACTTTGGGAAATGGCTATCAGACTTTGGGAAAACACTTAAGGAAGACAAACAACTTAACTTACTATGTCGGAACGCCTAAACACAGTACTTCAAGTCATTGGGCACTTTGAACAACAAGATTCGCATAGTTTTAGGCAAAGGGCTAGATCGGAACTAGGCCTCCTTGGTTCAACAAGATGATAATCTAATCAGTCAAAGAGAAATTTCATGGATGGAACTATAGCTAGCCATAGGTAAGCAGGGCGTACCGTAATTCATACTTAGCATGTATAGAACTATGAATGAAACAAGCAACAATATCCTCAAGTTATTAAAGAGCAGTTAAGAATTCTTTAATGCCACTAAGGAAGAATAAAACATGAAAGCTATGAAGAGTCAGGAAATTTGAGGTGCCTCCAAGGGCATATCTCAAATTTGTTCTCTACTGATCTATAGCAAGCAAGAAACATGTATTCATGAATGAAAACTAGAAGAAAAAACATAGAAAGAAACACTATACCATTCTACCTAGTCATGGAATCCATCAACAATCCTTCATCATTCATCCAAGAACATCCAAGAGGCAATCCAAAAGCATAACACAAGTATTTTCTTCCAAAGATCATATGACCATATATTTCTTCTCTTCTCAAGTTCAGCCTTGTTTAAAAATGAAAACTTGTGGAATAAATAGGCTCAAGTGAGGAAAAACTCATGGTTCAACTTGCATCCTCATTAGCCTAATCAAAATATCTAGTTTTGTCCTTGAGGCTTTGCAAAGCCCAAGGCACAAAAATATCTCATAAAATATCTAGAAAATGCTAAAAAAGGAAAAATAATTGACTTTGCATCATTTTCCAAGTGCAAAAATAGCTAAACGCACATTTGGAAAAAGCAGATTTTAGAGGTTCAAAAATTACAAAAATATTCAAAATTTATATCAGCAAAAGGTCCCCTGACTTGTCGGAAAAATTTTGCAGCCTTCCCGATGTCGAAACGGGGCTCATGATAGCGCGTTGGAAATATTTGAGTGTCTACTTTCCATAAAAAGTGAAATTTTCCCAATCCAATGCATAGAAGTCCTCCAAAACTGCACTTGTGTGCAGAAAACCAAAAATTACAGTCTACTGATATAACGGGCAAAGTGTGCAAAAAGCGAGCCTTTTTCACCATTTCGGGGGAGAAAATGATCTTCGAATCTCCTAAAAATCTCTAAGAGTGTGCTCATGAAATTATGGCATCCAATGATACCATCCTCCTCCTTTTACGAATCCCCAAAATGAAACGGCGAATTTCATGAGTTTTGACAAAAAACTCAAAAATGCAAAAAACCAAAACATGTCAAAAAGAGCCCAAAATCGGTGAGCATGACCCTCAAGGGTCCGCAGCAACATGATCTGAAAATGAAGCCAAAATTTCAAGTTTGGATGTGTTCTTCTTCTCTTTCCGTGCCGGTCGCTTCCCCTTTGCCTCCTTTAGTTTCTCTTGAGCGGCCTTTAACTTGCGCCGGGCAAACTGATTTAGTTTTTGATAGTGCTTTGTCATCCTCCTTTGCAGCTCCAAATCCCTGTTTTCCTTCTCAAGTTTCCTCTCCAAATGTCCATTGGCTCTTTCAAGCCATGCTTCCTTATTATTTTCAATCTCTTGCTCAAGCAATGCAGTGAGGGGAGTGGATTGAAAAAGGGCTTGCTCTTCTTCCTTTTGCCTCTCAAGAGCTTTTCTAAGCCCTATAGTTCTAGGCATTTTTCGCCTAGGCTGGTCTTCTTCTTCATCTTCATCAAAATCACCTATGAGCTCATCTATACTTGCTTGGGCTTTGGCAGCCTCTTTCTTATACTTGATCACTCGTGCCTCATAGATAGCCATATGGGCACTCATTTGGTTGTTTTGGATCTGCAAGAATTGATTGAAGTTTCTTGCCCGATGAAGGTCGTTCTCCAATGCATCAATTTGGCCCTCTCTATGGATTAGAAGGTTTTCAAGAATCTGGGCCTCGTTGTCACTGTCGTCACTTTGGATTGGGATGGCATCCAAAGCACTCCCATGCTCATGTTCTTCTCCTACCTTGCCCTTCCCTTTGCCCTTGAAGGCTAGTCTTGCGCTCTTTCTCCTAGGTAAGTCAATGGTAGGCTTTTTGGGCAACTTTCCTTTGCTACGGAGAGATCTTGTCACACTTGGTGTGACAGCCTTGGGCACTTTCTTCCTTTTTGTCTTGGGCTTGGCCTTTTCAGGAGTGGAAGTTATGATTCCTTTGCCTTTGTCATCTTGCTTTTCACCTTCTTGACTTTGCCTTTCCTCTTGAGGCTGCTGTGTATCTTGAGGAGGGTGTTGTTTGTCTTCTTTATGCTGCCCCTGTTCCTCAACATCATGAAGCTTCTCTGTATCAAATTCCTGCGGCCCTTGATCATTAATACCATGTTTCTGTTCTGCCTCAATCTCCTATTCATTTTGTGGTTCAACCTGCTGCCCTTGATCATCAAGATCATGCTGCTGCTGTGCTTCAATTTCCTGCTCATCTTGTGGTTCAAGCTGCTGCTCAAACTGTTGTCCTTCCTCACTAAATTTTTGCTGCTTAGCACTCTTCTCTTCTTGCTCTTGCTGCTGTTTACTTGTATCACTGTCATGCTATTTCCCTCCATCACTTTCTTCCTGCTGTTCCTCATATTTTTCTTCATGTTTATGCCCTTCCTCTTCTTGTTGTCCACTTCCCTCTCCTTCTCCATGCTCTCTTGATTGTTCTGTGGTGAATCTGAGCCTTCTAGGAGTAGGTCTGCTAGAGGAAGGTGAGGGGCGATGAGTAGGTGATGTGGGAGATGTATGGACTAGAGGGACAGTGGAGAAATTCGAGTGACTAATGAAATCATCCCGAGAAACCTCTTTCTTCTCTAGATGGTGAAGGATGATGATTTTAATAAGAGAATGATGGAATAGAGAAGCTACTTGCTGTGATGGAGGCTTCTTCTAGACTGAGGAGGCCATTTTCTCAATGCTTTTGCACAAGAAGTAAGGAAGATTGAGCTGCTTGGTTCTAGTGAAGTGCATCAACAGTCGGATGTGGTATGCATAAACTTGGGAAAATCTCCCTTCACAAGTGAAATACTTCATTATGATATTCATAAGAGGAGCAAAGCTGGCAAGAAGATGAGAGAAAGGAAAAATAGCAGTGCATGCTTTTCTGTGCTCGGGCTTGATGAAGGGTTTGTAGTCATCCAAGTCTAAATAAGCTTTGTTGAACCATTTTTCGCCAATGTATGGGATTTTAGTGGCCTTGGATACAGACCTTGGGGAGAACTTCAAATCAAGGCCTGCCGCTTGGAAATGTTTGTATTTGAACCTCAAGGCGCACAAATGTGTTAAGGGTGAGAAAATTTTGACTTCTTGTACCCTCTGGCAGAAATCCAAACACCCCACCTCATGAAAATTTAAAAGGATAGATGGGTGTGCATTGACTTCCTCGGTAGAAATTGGCTCATATCTCTTGTGTAACCCACTTCTGCTATCTTGCCTAGGAGGCATATTGACTTGGATGCGCTCCAGAAACAACAAACTGCCTTCAAAGTTTGTGAAAAATGTTCTTCAAACCCAACTCTGTCCCGGCCTGTCAACTCACTGTTTTAATAAGGCAACAATGATTTTGGATGCTGTGTAAAATGTCCCTTTTTGATATAAAACCCCTGTTCCTTCAAAAAGCTGCCTTTCCTCTTAATATGCAACTCAACAAGTGGACTTTTAAGAAGAAAAACACAGTCAAATAAAGATAGGCAGTCAAAAGTGATCTTTCCTATGGAAGGACACCAGCTTTGGTGTTTGAGGCAGTAGGACACCCTTATCTTTGTAGAGGAAGGAAAACAAGCCTTTGATTCAAAAACACTACTCTCTATTTAGGCCACTCAACCAATAAATACACAATATAAACATAGTCAACCACAGTGCATTTACACAGTCAACAGTCACTGTGTTTAAGGGACAAGGTGATAGAGTTTTGAGATGTTTTTATGAGGTTACAAAGGTCTGGTAGCAGTCTAATGCCAATAAACTTCTTTTTGAACAAAGCACTACCCTCCTTGCATACAACTCATCAAATATAAAAAAATATAAACTCAGTTAATCAACAAGTCTCAGTACACAGTCCAAGGTTTACTATGTAATAGGTGACAGAGTTTATTTTGCTTTTGATTGGTCAAAGAGAATTCTGTAGCACTCAACAATATAAACTCCCCTTCAACAAAACACTGTCCTCTTTAAATTCTACAGTATTTTACACAAGCTTGACAGAAACACATCTAATTGATTTTCACTACTTTTGTCACTAAGGTCTGCTCATGGTCAAAGGGCAACCATGACCTTATTCTTCATCACACCGAGGCAGATTTCGAATACTGGCTAAGTAATGCATGTATGATCACAACGATTGAAAATAGGAGCAATTTTTCACTCTTCAAATGCTAAGCTTTCCACCTCTAAAACTGGGCTTTCATCTCTCATCATTCTTTGAGGGCAGTTAGATGAGCTCTTCTATATCAATATAACTCACAAAATTTTGATGTTTTATCAACCAAAGCAAATCTCGTTTTCATACAAAATTAAAACCTGTGATTTTTCGACAGTGATGCTTATCTCCTGTCCACCACTTAAAAAACTTCAAGGGAGGTAGCAGAAATATCTTGAAATCGATGACAAGCCTTGTAGAGAGTTGGAGAAGCTTTACATGTGATTTGGAGGCGTGTTTGAGGGTTGAATTCATGCACGACACCTTTAGGAGGAAGAACGCCGCGCAAACCTTGGTGTCGGGTCACTGTCGGGCCGACAGGACCCAAGGCTACAGGCGCGCCGTGCAGCCTTGTGTTGCAATGCAAAAAACACGCCTGAGCGCGCCGCGCACACTTACAGGCACGCCGCGCAGTTGCTGAGGCCCGAAAAATCTGTGTAATCGTTCAAAATTCCTCTCTCTGATCTTGTGAACATCAAAGGAAATCCTTGCTTGTGATTTTGAGTTTGCAATATGAATTTGTAACAGTCCCTAACCTCCTTGTTTTTGAAAAAGGGCGAAAACCTTGGTGTGATAAATGATGGTTTCGAAAAACTTTCAAAAAGCTTTTGTTTTTTTTAAATCAAAGCATGGAACTCTTACCGTTTATAAGATCACAGCTAAGAACTTTTTTCTCTTTTCTCAATCAAAGTATAGTAACAATGCTTGTTTTTATAAGCCAAACCTTCCCTTTTGAAGTGACACAACCTTTTTTGAGAAATTTTTCCTTTAGACTTTTGACTGTTTCTTACTTAGGGGAAAAATGTCTCCCTTTGTAACAGTGGTATGCAACTTCTGCCTTCAATGAATTTCAGAACCTGAAAGAATATGCCACAGTCTTCCTTGCCTTTCATGAGCTTGTATACCTGTTTGCAATGCCCTTTGCCGAGGAAGAAGGTAAACTGTCATTTCAATAACCTTTTAATACTTCTGGTGCTTTGCTCTGAAAAGAGGACACCTGTATAGGATTTTTCATGCTGCAGGGGGTATTCTTTGAATTTTTGACAGAGATTCTTTTTCCCTTTTTTCAACACAAACTAACACTTTTCTCTTAATGCTTTGGAGTTAATGATGCCCATTGTGAAACTAATTCAACTGTTAGGTGTCCTTTAACTTCATTTTCTGACTATGGTTACAAAATGCTGTTGCATCTGCTTAGGCCCTTCCACTTTTGTCTATTTGAAAAGGGAACTTTTTTACCACTCCTCTCTTTACTTAAAATGTATTTATAAGGTCCCTCTGACCCTTTTATAAAGGATAGGTTTACATCTGTTTTGAAATCTTCTCCAGAAGGTGAAAGTATTTCTAAATTCCTTTTGAATATTATGAACAACTGTGTTCAGTTGTATTGCTTCTTGAGGAAATAAGCTCAGATTTTCCTTTGTCAACCATGATAAGCCTATTTGAAAGACACCTTTTTATGATTGGAGTAGACTAGTACTTTTTTAAACATAATCATCATTAATTCTTTCGCCTGTGCAATGACTCACCTCATCAACCATTCTTCAAATTTTGTTTTGTTGGAGCTGCAGATTGTCCTTTGAGAGAAAACATGTTTAAGAGATAAGCTTGACCTCCTTGGATTGCAGTGGTACCCCTGCTTTCTTTTTGGTCTCTTCACATTTTTTCTCTGTTCAATCAAACTTTGAAAACAGTCAATGCCCTGGCCCTCTGCTTGTGAATGAAGTAGGCCTTTTACTTGGCGAAGTGTCTAAAGATTGTTTGATAAACATGCTTAACAAGGATTCCTTACACATGATGGCAAGAAAACAAACTTGAAAACATTAATGCTTTTAGCTCTGCCTACAACCATTAATTTGTTTCAGAAAATTTGTGTCACTGTCTCACTGTTCATTAAAACAAACCTGTCTTATAGTCAGTAGCGACTTTTTAAGTTAAACTTTGGCCATCACCCTCTGCTTATAGATGAAGGAGGTACCTTAACCCTCTTCTTATGAACGAAGGAGGTTCTTAGCCATGACAGATCATAAGTCTGTTTGACAGTGTTGTTATTTCTTCTACTATCCTTTCAGGTGTGAATGATGTCGCAAGAGTTTGATGAATAACTCTTTGCCCTGTAGATGCATCTCAGGCTCATGATCACATTGACAAGCAGCTGTCTTCTCATGTGGAGCTGAAAATAGTCTTCTAAGATGCTGACATGTCTCTTGTCCTTGTAAAATCCATCAAACAGTGTAAAACACCTAAAATCAGCTTGAGATTATGGTCTATGTATTGCTGAGACTTAAGGGTGCATAAGTGGCGCGACTTAGGGCTGTGACTAATTTCATTAGCAGAATGGGAGGTCTGTCATGACTGGTCTATAGCAGATGGAGGTTTTTTTTTTTTTTTTTGGCTCCTTGATGGTTTCCAAGGGTGAAATGCCTTAAAGCGCCACTTCCTAACTTAGGGGGGTTCTTGAATAGATTTGGATTGTCTCTTTAGAGCTGGTGGGAAGATTAGTATGGCTGAGGCTAGGTAGGTTTTGATAAAGGGGTTTCATATTGTCATGGGAAAAATTAAAAATATGAGAGCAAAAAAAAAATTTATAGGTGTTTTCCCAGCTGGAAAATTTGACAAATTTTTAGATCGGCTGTTGGAAAACTAGACTGTCACAACTAGTCATCACTAACAAGTAAAAAATACTGATGACTAACAGTGGCTCCATTTGGGGAGGGTAGCTCATTTTCAGGAGGTGTCCAGAATTTCAGATCTTTGGCTTATGAAGACCAATGCCTTACCCATTGGTGCAAAATTTCACTCTTCTTGGATGCTACTTCTGAAAGAGACAACATGATTAGCATCAATGATATTTCTACCTACCCCACTATCTTTCCTAACATTTTTTTCTCCTTTTTGGCGCATTTTAACTAACAGTCTTTTGACAATGCATATTTTTCTTTTTGTAAAATGAACCTATCTATTTCTACACTTGTATCTGCTGGGAGTTTAGATTAAACTGATGAAATCCTTCATTACTCTACCTAAACTAGGTTAACTGTCAGGATTAAACTGTTTGACAGGATTTTTGTTCTCTAATCTAAAACATGAAATTCAAAATGATCAAATTAGGGTTAAACAGTCTAATTTATCATGTATTTGTGGCATGAAAGGACAAAATACACACAAATATTATTTGGCAAAAAGGAAAACTAGAAAAGCGGGGGTAAGATGTACAATGTGTTTTTCATCCCTCGCTTCTCTCTTTGGTTCTGTTTTAGGCATGTGGAACCAGAATCTCTTCCAAATCTAGTCTCTGTGATAAGTCAATCTTACACAATGTTGACCATCTTTTTCACTCACTAAATTATCATCAAATAAATTTAAACATGTTCAGCTATGATTAGGCTAGATAGTTGAACAAGACATTTGAGTACTAGTAGCGGCATTTAGACTTGCGCACTTTCTGAAGGACTATTTTTTGGAACATGGGGCTTTTTCCTATTTTTCAATGCCCTGTTTTCTATCTTTTATTGTTTTTGACTTTTTTGTTTATCTATTTTTCAAAAAGTGGTATGTACAATGAATGAAAGTGTTTCAAACTCAGAAATCTTGGAAATGACGAAATTTAAGCATCTTATCCTCGTAAGGATCTCCTCTCACTTTCGGCCCACTCAACCCCTGAAAAGAGAAATTGGGAAAGTTTTCTCTTTCTAACATGACATAAGGATTCATGCAAGAATCCTTGAACAAACCAGTATATTCCCATTGTACCTCTTTGTATCTCTGATTACCACTCCTTTCTTTACTGTAGATCTTCCTCAAGTAATGCATATACTCTTGGTCATTTTTGAAATAAATAATGACATCATCAAGGTATGCAAAAATGTAGAAATTCAGGAGTGGAAACATGGCTTTCAAGAGCATATTCTTGATATCAGGTGGTTTTGCAATTTTGAGTCTGAAACTAGAACTACCTCCAGCATACTGAAAAAAGTCTTTAAGCTGTCTACTTTGCAAGGGAATATTTTGACTACAACCTGAAACATCATCTTGAAAAAACATATGATTAAAAGCACTTTTCATTGGTATATAATGATCTTGGGTAGAAAAGACAAAATTTCTGTTATAGGGATGTGTATTAGTTTTTCTAACATCGAAACAGACCCTATGACCAACTATTTTATCCCTGATTATTAATGATTGGTTCAGATCATTATATTTTCTCTTGTCGAAGTTGTTTTTTGAAGGAATGGTAGTGGCATAGTGTTTTCCTCTATTTTCCCTGTATGAAATGGTATTCTGCATGAGATTTCTAATTCTAGCATTCCTAAGTTTTTGGTGAAAAGAAAAAATATGAGCCAATTCAAGTAACTCAGGTATGTTTGGACTGCAGCTATCATCTTTGTTCATAAGAAGCTTATCAGGCACTGGTTCTGAAATTTGGGTTGTTATGGCTACAGTCAAAGTTTCATTTGCAGTGGAAGGGTTATGTGATGGTAAATCTTTGAGGTATGGTAGAAACATTAAACTTCCCTGTTCCTGAGTTCCAAACAAGTTAGTGATATGTAGGTCTTCTAAAGCCTCCACCCTAAAAAAAATTCCGAAGGTTACTGCTGATGTTTGACCAAGGTTCGAGCAATTTTCTTGATAGTACATAATGGTTTGTGCTTCTTGCTTTATTCCTATTTCAAAAGGGACATACTTACTTTCCTCAAGACATAGCTATCTATGATCATGGTAGTTTTGAGTGTCTAGTTCATCATAGAGAACTAGGGGTAGCTGATGTGGTGAGTCTGAGTTTGTTTCAGTTTCTTCTGACTTTTCCTCCATGTCCTCATCAATATGCAGAATAAAAGAGTTCAGGTCAGAATGTAAGGAATACATTGGAATGTTGTCTGGCCTCTCTTGACTACTAATCATGTATTTCATGTGTGACTCTCGGTAAAGTATTCTTGTTTGGTCAAACATAGGGATGGTGGCGTAGGACATGTCTAGTTGAATATTTCCTTGGAGTTTGGCTCCCCAAGATCTAGATAGAAGCATCCCGTACTTGGGAGGGATGTCTGCCACTACTATATCCATGATTAGATGTTTCGCAAGTATTTGGGCCAGACTAAAACAAAGGTCTTTGATCAATCCCAGGCATTTGACTCTACTCGAATCAAATGAGTACAAGTCTTTGTATGGTCTTGTGATTTTCAGGCCTAGTCTTTCCATTACTACTTTCGACATAAGATTATGCGAGGCACCAAATTCTAGCATGGCATTGTGAAGGATTTGGTCATGGTTGTTTAGGCTAATGTAAAATGGAAGAGTAGTTCCCTCTTGGAATTTCCCCTCTATTTTCAGACCAAACAACACTTCAGAAGTGTCATTAGCTAGATTAACAGTGTTTGCATCATTCCCTGGATTTAGGACTTTTAACACTTGGGATTTATAAGAGCTTTGGGCGATGAGCTCGGTAAGAGGCATGGTGATCTTGATCTTAGCGATTTCGCCCTCAAAGCTAAAAGGCAGCTGAAGTTTGGACATGTTTGTTTCAACTTTTTCAGCCACGATCTTCTCTATGTTCTGAGTTGGTTGGCTCTGTTTCAGGATTTTGTTTGCCACAGTCACTTCCGGAAATTTTGTGGAAGTACTAGGAGCATATGAGTCAGGACTAGTTTGGGTAACTCTAGTTTTGTTTTGGTCATTCTTTTCGACTACGATTTTGTTACTGTTTACTGCTTTCTTAAGGATGGTATCAGGGGTTTTAGCAGTATCTGAGTTACCTTTCTTGGAACTATCTTGATTTCTTTTTCTTCTAAGGTCATACTGTCGGTGAGCTTCTATTATGGCATTCTGAAAATCTATGGCAACGTCATCGGGATCTTCATAGTTGGCCTCATCCTGATTTGGAGAGAAGAATGCTTGTTCTTCTTCTGTGAGGTACACCTCACTCTCATTATCAGACACTATGAGGTTCAAATGATTTTCATCAATGGGTTCTGCATCCCTATCATCCTCTTCCACATAATTTTCATTAAATGGTGGCCTAATTTGTTGGTCATTTTCCCTTGGTCTGTTTTGAGGTTGCTCCCTCCTGAAATTTTGGTTACGGTTTCTATTTGGGGGAGGTGGCTGGTTGTCCCTAAGAGGAGCCTTCTCACTCATATTCTCCCACATTTTGGCCATGGACTTGACTAAGTCATATATTCTAGGTTCTAGGGAAGGGGATGAAGTAGAGACCTCATCTCGGTATGTGACCTTCTTTTCGGATCTATTCCTAGCCCTCTTTTCCGCTAAGTTGGCTTCTGCTCTTATGGCCACTTGTTGCATTTCCTCTAAGGTATGGGGATCGCTGTCTCTTAATTTATAAGTCATGTCTGGGTCAAAACCCTTGGGGAACTTTGCTAAGGCTGAACCAAGCGGGGGTTTGAAGTGAGGTGGGAGGGCATTATACACACTATTGAACCTAGTGCAGTATCCCTGGACGCTTTCCCCATTTTCCCGTTTAAGGTTGTTATATTCTGACAGGATTTGAATGGGGTTCTTTCGGATTTCCCACTTGTTTAAAAAGACTTGAAAAAGTTCTGGGATGTTGTGGATGTTGTTTGGAGCTAAGCTCTTAAACCATTTTTTGGGTTCTCCGCCCATGCTTTGGGTGAACATTTTCATTCTGATGGTCTCGTCTTCTACTTCTAAGTATTCAAAGGCATCGCTAATCCTATTTACATGTTGCTGTGATGTGGCAGTATCTTCTCCAGTAAAGTGTGGGATTTGGTCTTGATAGTTAACTAGTAGAGGAGCTAAAGGTAGTGGCAACACCAAAGGTGTGTACCAGGCTGCCATAACTGGAGCTAGTGGGTGATGTACAAGATGAGGACTTGTGGGATGAGCTGAGGTGGTTTGAAAAGTGGTGGTTTGGACAGGTGTGGCAGATGTACTCGGACTAGTGATCTGGTTTTGAGCAAATCTGGGATGGTAGGAGCCAAAGTGATGGAGAAGCTGAAAGTCGGGGGGTGTGGAAGGTGAGGCTTCTCTACTAGGACTCTGTGGTGGGTCTAGGGGTTCAAGATCGTCAAATTTTATCTTACTATGTGATTTGCTTCTGAAAAGAGTTTTTGATGACTCTAATTCAAAAGGTGAATCTGGTAAGATAGTGAGATGTTCAAGTACTGATCTTGTTTTACGGATGGATCTATCAGTAGCTAGATGGTTAGTTTTGGAAGCTTGCCACAGAATCTTCTCTGGGTCATCTACTATGATAGGGGGATTCGGGTCTGGATGGGGTTTGGTGTTGATTCTTCGTGAAGCCTGATTTTGGGTATAGAATTTAGAGAGGTTGATATCGGAGAATGTTTTGGATGGGTGGTCTCTATAAAGTTCTACTAAGGTGAAGGATGGTCAGAATAAAGGGATGGACTAGTGGAGTAGCCAGGTGGAAATTGGTGGTTTTTGTGAAGATATAGCTATGGTCCACCACCAGTAACTAAACTGGAAATGTTTTGGATGGGTTTTTCTGAGTTTTATGTGCAGCCTATGGTTTGCTAAAGTATTCTAAACTTGTTTCATCACTTTGCTAGGGTGGTGATAAAAAAAATAGTTTACTCTAAATGATTTTATGGACTGCTTGCTTTTTTATGGTATCTAAAGAACTAAGAGTCTATAAGAGTTTGCTAGACTGTTATGTACTCAGTGTCCAACCATCTCCCACTATGTTAGTGAGCGATGGGATAGGTTGATAGGATGGTAATCTAAGGTTTGGTGAAATAGTAAGGCCTACTGGAGGCTAGTGGAGTCGCCAGGTGGAACTTGGTTGTCTTGAGATATGTGCGTATGGTCCACCACCAGTACTGATAAAAACCAATATAAGGGAGTTTTTGTTTTGGGGTTTTTCTGAGTTTTATGTGCAGCCTAGTATGTAAGAGTGTTATAAACCTGATTCGTTACTTTGCTAAGATGATGAAACAGAGAGTTACTCTAAATGATTCTAAGGCTGATGGTCTAAGTTTGAAGGACTAAAGAGTCTATAAGAGTTTTCTAGACCGTCATGTACTAAATAGGTCCCATCGTGATCGCCATTATGTTAGGGAGCGGCGGGATAAGTTAGTCAGATAGTATTCTCAAAAGTCTCTAAAGATTAGGGAAACTAAGTTTGTTTGTTACTCAGAGTCCCACCATGATCGCCATTATGTTAGTGTGGTGATGAGGTGGCTCACTGGTAGGTATTCTTGAAATAAGGGACTTCTAGAGTTCTAAGGTGTCCTTAGATTGTCACTAACTCAAAGTCCCACCATGATCGCCATTATGTTAGGGTCCCGTGATTTGGCTGATTGGCAAACCAAATGACTGTGTAACATCAAACCAATCTTTGGAGCCCGAGGACCTAGCCTTCCTAGACTCAGAGAGGGCTCTCTCTATATGGGTAAGGGATGTCTGTGTGGTTGCTTATTGTGTTCTGATTTTAGGCTAGTTATGAAGTAAGTTTTTTATTTTTGTTTTTTAGGTTGTGAGGGATGAAATTGATCAAAGATATAAAATAGGTAACAAGATGTTAGATTAACTGGGCTATGAGGTCGAAAAGTCAAGAAAGATATTAGATGACGATACAAGGCTGTTGAAGGGCCGATTTGATTCAAGGTAGAAAGGATCTTTAGGCAAAATGGAACAAAATAGACATCAAGTTTGTGAACAACAAAGAGTTTCAAGCATAACTAGTTTAATAGACAACATAAACATGGTAGGGAAAACCATAAATATTGCAAAATGTAACTATAAGCTAATCAATATATTGAAATAAACATTCAAGCCATGCATAGAAATATATGACCCTCTAACTTTGGGAAATGGCTATCAGACTTTGGGAAAACACTTAAGGAAGACAAACAACTTAACATACTATGCCGGAATGCCTAAACACAGTACTTCAAGTCATTGGGCACTTTGAACAACAAGATTCGCATAGTTTTAGGCAAAGGGCTAGATCGAAACTAGGCTTCCTTGGTTCAACAAGATGATAATCTAATCAGTCAAAGAGAAATTTCATGGATGGAACTATAGCTAGCCATAGGTAAGCAGGGCGTACCGTAAGTCATACTTAGCATGTATAGAACTATGAATGAAACAAGCAACAATATCCTCAAGTTATTAAAGAGCAGTTAAGAATTCTTTAATGCCACTAAGGAAGAAGAAAACATGAAAGCTATGAAGAGTCAGGAAATTTGAGGTGCCTCCAAGGGCATATCTCAAATTTGTTCTCTAATGATCTATAGCAAGCAAGAAACATGTATTCATGAATGAAAATTAGATGAAAAAACATAGAAAGAAACACTATACCATTCTACCTAGTCATGGAACCCATCAACAATCCTTCATCATTCATCCAAGAACATCCAAGAGGCAATCCAAAAGCATAACACAAGTATTTTCTTCCAAATCTCATATGACCATATATTGCTTCTCTTCTCAAGTTTAGCCTTGTTTAAAAATGAAATCTTGTGGAATAAATAGGCTCAAGTGAGGAAAACCTCATGGTTCAACTGCATCCTCATTGGCCTAATCAAAATATCTAGTTTTGTCCTTGAGGCTTTGCAAAGCCCAAGGCACAAAAATATCTCATAAAATATCTAGAAAATGCTAAAAAATGAAAAATAATTGACTTTGCATCATTTTCCAAGTGCAAAAATAACTAAACGCACATTTGGAAAAAGCAGAATTTAGAGGTTCAAAAATTACAAAAATATTCAAAATTTATATCAGCAAAAGGTCCCCTGACTTATCGGAAACATTTGACAGCCTTCCCGATGTCAAAACGGGGCTTATGATAGCTCGTTGGAAAGTTCTAGGTGTCTAATTTATAGAACAAGTGAAAATTTCCCTATCCGATGCCTATAAGTCCTCCAAAAATGCACATGTGTGCAGAAAACCAAAAATTACAGTCTGCTGATATAACGGGCAGAGTGTGCAAAAAGCGAGCCTTTTTCGCCATTTCGGGGGAGAAAATGATCTTCGAATATCCTGAAAATCACTGAGGTTGTGCTCATAAAATTATGGCATCCAATGATACCATCCTCCTCCTTTGAAGAATCCCCAAAATGAAACGAAGAATTTCATGAGTTTTGACAAAAAACTCAAAAATGCCAAAAAACCAAAACATGTCAAAAAGAGCCCAAAATCGGTGAGCATGACCCTCAAGGGTCCTCAGCAACATGCTCTGAAACTGAAGCCAAAATTTCAAGTTGGGATGTGTCCTTCTTCTCTTTCCTTGCCGGTCGCTTCCCCTTTGCCTCCTTTAGTTTCTCTTGAGTGGCCTTTAACTTGCACCGGGCAAAATGATTTAGTTTTTGATAGTGCTTTGTCATCCTCCTTTGGAGCTCCAAATCCCTGTTTGCCTTCTCAAGTTTCCTCTCAAAATGTCCATTGGCTCTTTCAAGCCATGCTTCCTTATTATTTTCAATCTCTTGCTCAAGCAATGCAGTGAGGGGAGTGGATTGAAAAAGGGCTTGCTCTTCTTACGTTGGCCTCTCAAGAGCTTTTCTAAGCCCTATAGTTCTAGGCCTTTTTCACCTAGGCTGGTATTCTTTTTCATCTTCATCAAACTCGCCTATGAGCTCATCTATCCTTGCTTGGGCTTTGGCAGCCTCTTTCTTATACTTGATCGCCCATGCCTCATAGACAGCCATATGGGCACTCATTTGGCTGTTTTGGATCTGCAAGAATTGATTGAATTTTCTTGCCCGATGAAGGTTGTTCTCCAATGCATCAATTTGGCCCTCTCTATGGATTAGAAGTTTTTCAAGAATATGGGCCTCATTGTCACTGTCGTCACTTTGGATTGGGATGGCATGCAAAGCACTCCCATGCTCATGTCCTTCTCCTACCTTGCCCTTCCCTTTGCCCTTGAAGGCTAGTCTTGCACTCTTTCTCCTAGGTAAGTCAATGGTAGGATTTTTGGGAAACTTTCCTTTTCTACGGAGAGATCTTGTCACACATGGTGTGACAGCCTTGGGCACTTTATTCCTTGTTGTCTTGGACTTGGCCTTTTCAGGAGAGGAAGGCATGATTCCTTTGCCTTTGTCATCTTGCTTGTCACCTTCTTGACTTTGCCTTTCCTCTTCAGGCTGTTGTGTATCTTGAGGAGGGTGTTGTTTGTCTTCTTTATGCTGCCCCTGTTCCTCAACATCATGAAGCTGCTCTGTATCAAATTCCTGCTGCCCTTGATCATCAATACCATGCTGTTGTTCTGCCTCAATCTCCTATTCATTTTGTGGTTCAACCTATTGCCCTTGATCATCAAGATCATGCTGCTGCTGTGCTTCAATTTCCTGCTCATCTTTTGGTTCAAGCTGCTGCTAAAACTGCTGCCCAAACTGCTGTCCTTCCTCACTAAATTGTTGCTGCTCAGCACTCTTCTCTTCTTGCTCTTGCTGCTGTTTACTTGCATCACTGTCATGCTGCTGCCCTCCATCACTTTCTTCCTGCTGTTCCTCATCTTTTTCTTCATGTTTAAGCCCTTCCTCTTCTTGTTGTCCACTTCCCTCTCCTTCTCCATGCTCTCTTGACTATTCTGTGGTGAATTTGAGCCTTCTAGGAGTAGGTCTGCTAGAGGAAGGTGAGGGGCAATGGGTAGGCAATGTGGGAGATGTATGTACTAGAGGGACAGTGGAGAAATCCGGGTGACTAATGAAACCATCCCAAGAAACCTATTTCTTCTATAGCTGGTGAAGGATGATGATTTTAATAAGAGAATGATGGAATAGAGAAGCTACTTGCTGTGATGGAGGCTTCTTCTGGACTGAGGAGGCCATTATCTCAATGCTTTTGCACAAGAAGTAAGGAAGATTGAGCTGCTTGGTTCTAGTGAAGTGCATCAACAGTTGGATGTGGTATGCATAAACTTGGGAAAATCTCCCTTCACAAGTGAAATACTTCATTATGATATTCATAAGAGGAGCATAGCTGGAAAGAAGATGAGAGAAAGGAAAAATAGTAGTGCATGCTTCTTTGTGCTCGAGCTTGATGAAGGGTTTGTAGTCATCCAAGTATAAATAGGCTTGCTTGAACCATTTTTCGCCAATGTATGGGATTTTAGTGGTCTTGGATACAGTTCTCGGGGAGAACTTGAAATCAAGGCCTGCCACTTGGAAATGTTTGTCCTTGAACCTCAAGGCACACAAATGTGTTAAGGACGAGAAACTTTTGACTTCTTGTACCCTCTGGCAGAAATCCAAACACCCCACCTCATGAAAATTGAAAAGGATAGATGGGTGTGCATTGACTTCCTCGGTAGAAATTGGCTCATATCTCTTGTGTAACCCACTTCTGCTATCTTGCCTAGGAGGCATATTGACTTGGATGCACTCCAAAAACAACACACTGCCTTCAAAGTTTGTGAAAAATGTTCTTCAAACCCAACTCTGTCCCAGCCTGTCAACTCACTATTTTAATGAGGCAACAATGATTTTGGATGTTGTGTAAAATGTCCCTTTTTGATATAAAACCCCTGTTCCTTCAGAAAGCTGCCTTTCCTCTTAATATGAAATTCAACAAGTGGACTTTTAAGAAGAAAAACACAGTCAAATAAAGATAGGCAATCAAAAGTGATCTTTCCTGTGGAAGGACACCATCTTTGGTGTTTGAGGCAGTAGGACACGCTTATCTTTGTAGAGGAAGGAAAACAAGCCTTTGATTCAAAAACATTGCTCTCTGTTTAGGCCACTCAACCAATAAATACACAATATAAACACAGTCAACCACAGTGCATTTACACAGTCAAGAGTCACTGTATTTAAGGGACAAGGTGACAGAGTTTTGAGATGTTTTTATGAGGTTACAAAGGTCTGGTAGCAGTCTAATGCCAATAAACTTCTTTTTGAACAAAGCACTACCCTCCTTGCATACAACTCACCAAATATAAAAAATATAAACTCAGTTAATCAACAAGTCTCAATACACAGTCCAAGGCTTACTGTGTATTAGGTGACAGAGTTTATTTTGCTTTTGATTGGTCATAGAGAATTCTGTAGCACTCAACAATATAAACTCCCCTTCAACAAAACACTGTCCTCTTTAAATTCTATATTCTTTTACACGAGCTTGACAGAAACACATCTAATTTATTTTCACTGCTTTTGTCACTAAGGTCTGCTCATGGTCAAAGGGCAACCATGACCTTATTCTTCATCACATCGAGGCAGATTTCGAATACTGGCTAAGTAATGCATGTATGATCACAATGGTTGAAAATAGGAGCAATGTTTCACTCTTCAAATGCTAAGCTTTCCACCTTTAACACCGGGCTTTCATCTCTCATCATTATTTGAGGGCAGTTAGATGAGCTCTTCTATATCAATATAACTCACAAAATTTTGATGTTTTATCAACCAAAGCAAATCTCGTTTTCATACAAAATTCAAACTTGTGATTTTTCGACTGTGATGCTTATCTCCTGTCCACCACTTAAAAAACTTCAAAGGAGGTAGCAGAAATACCTTGAAATCGATGACAGGCCTTGTAGAGAGTTGGAGCAGCTTTACATGTGATTTGGAGGCGTGTTTGAGGGTTGAATTCATGCACGGCACCTTTAGGAGGAAGAACGCCGCGCAAACCTTGGTTTCGGGTCACTGTCGAGCCGACAGGACCCAAGGCTACATGCGTGCTGCACGCACCTATAGGCGTTCCGCGTAGCCTTGTGTCGCAATGCAAAAAACACGCCTGAGCACGCCGCGCACACTTACAGGCACGCCACGCAGTTGCTGAGGCCCGGAAACTATGTGTAATCGTTCAAAATTCCTCTCTCTGATCTTGTGAACATCAAAGGAAAGCCTTGTTGTGATTTGGAGTTTGCAATATGAATTTGTAATGGTCCCTAACCTCCTTGTTTTTGAAAAAGGGCGAAACCCTTGGTGTGATAAATGATGGTTTCGAAAAACTTTCAAAAAGATTTTTTTTTTTTAAATCAAAGCATGGAACTCTTACCCTTTATAAGATCACAACAAAGACCTTTTTTCTCTTTTCTCAATCGAAGTATAGTAACAATGCTTGTTTTTATAAGCCAAACCTTCACTTTTGAAGTGACACAACCTTTTTTGAGAAATTTTTTCTTTAGACTTTTGACTGTTTCTTACTTAGGGGAAAAATGTCTCCCTTTGTAACAGTGGTATGCAACTTTTGCCTTCAATAAATTTCAGAACCTGAAAGAATATGCCACAATCTTCCTTTCCTTTCATGAGATTGTATACCTGTTTGCAATGCCCTTTGCTGAGGAAGAAGGTAAACTATCATTTCAATAACCTTTTAATACTTCTGGTGCTTTGCTATGAAAAGATGACACTTGTATAGGATTTTTCATGCTGCAGGGGGTATTCTTTGACTTTTTGACAGAGATTCGTTTTCCCTTTTTTCAACACAAACTAACACTTTTCTCTTAATGCTTTGGATTTAATGATGCCCATTGTGAAACTAATTCAACTGTTAGGTGTCCTTTAACTTCATTTTCTGACCGTGGTTACAAAATGTAGTTGCATCTGCTTAGGCCCTTCCACTTTTGTCTATTTGAAAAGGGAACTTTTTTACCACTCCTCTCTTTACTTAAAATGTATTTATAAGGTCCCTCTGACCCTTTTATAAAGGACAGGTTTACATATGTTTTGAAATCTTCTCCAGAAGGTGAAAGTATGTCTAAAGTCCTTTTGAATATTATGAACAACTGTGTTCAGTTGTATTTCTTCTTGAGGAAATAAGCTCAGATTTTCCTTTGTCAACCATGATAAGCCTATTTGAAAGACACCTTTTTATGAGTGGAGTAGACCAGTACTTTTTTAAACATAATCATCATTAATTCTTTCACCTGTGCAATGACTCACCTCATCAACCATTCTTCAAATTTTGTTTTGTTGGAGCTGCAGATTGTCCTTTGAGAGAAAACCTGTTTAAGAGATAAGCTTTGCCTCCTTGGATTGCAGTGGTACCCCTGCTTTCTTTTTGGTCTCTTCACATTTTTTCTCTGTTCAATCAAACTTTGAAAATAGTCAATGCCCTGGCCCTCTGCTTGTGAATGAAGGAGGCCTTTTAATTGGCGAAGTGTCTTAACATTGTTTGATAAACATGCTTGACAAGGATTCCTTACACATGATGGAAAGCAAAAAAAATTGAAAGCATTAATGCTTTTACCTCTGCCTGCAACCATTACTTTGTTTCAAAAAATCTGT
This sequence comes from Pinus albicaulis, assembly GCA_034641835.2. NCBI lineage: Eukaryota > Viridiplantae > Streptophyta > Pinopsida > Pinales > Pinaceae > Pinus > Pinus albicaulis. The sequence goes on from CM076579.1 coordinate 270,237,481, forward strand.
GTCACTGTCTCACTGTTCATTAAAAAAAACCTGTCTTACAGTCAGCAGCGACTTTTTAAGTTAAACTTTGCTCATCGCCCTCTGCTTATAGATGAAGGAGGTGCCTTAACCCTCTGCTTATGAACGAAGGAGGTTCTTAGCCATGACAGATCATAAGTATGTTTGACAGTTTTGTTATTTCATCTACTATCCTTTCAGGCTATGAATGAGGTCGCAAGATTTTGATGAATAACTCTTTGCCCTGTAGATGCATCTCAGGCTCATGATCACATTGAGAAGCAGTTGTCTTCTCATGTGGAGCTGAAAATAGTCTTCTGAGATGCTGACATGTCTCTTGTCCTTGTAAAATCCATCAAACAGTGTAAAACACCTAAAATTAGCTTGAGATTATGGTCTATGTATTGCTGAGACTTAAGGGTGCGTAAGTGGCGCGACTTAGGGCTGTGACTAATTTCATTAGCAGAATGGGAGGCCTGTCATGACTGGTCTATAGCAGATGGAGGTTTCTTTTTTTTTTGGCTCCTTGATGGTTGCCAAGGGTGAAATGACTTAAAGCGCCACTTCCTAACTTAGGGGGGTTATTGAACAGATTTGGATTGTCTCTTTAGAGCTGGTGGGCAGACTAGTATGGCTGAGGCTAGGTAGGTTTCGATAAAGGGTTTTCATCTTGTCATGGGCGAACTGAAAAATAGGAGAGCAAAAAAATTTTTTATAGGTGTTTTCCCAGCTGGTAAATTTGACAAATTTTTAGATCGGCTGTTGGAAAACTAGACTGTTACAACTAGTCATCACTAACTGTTGGGGTTCCCATGTTTTGGCCAGGTTGACAGAGACCAAAAGATGAGACAACATAGAACCACTTTAAGACCTTAGGATCTAGCCCTCCTAGGTCCAGAGAGGGATCTCTCTATGATTACCAAAGGATATATGTCTTTGAAGTTCTCAATTATGATCTTAGGCTAGTTATGGGCTCAAGGTTGTTGGTTTGATTGTTTGAGTTTGGTTGTTGAGAAACAGAAAAGAAGGCTTCATCATGAGACAAGGGTGGGTAAAGAAGGAAGCTAGGAAAAGATGGATGACTCAGGGAACATCAAGGCCATTGGGCAATGGAGTCAAGAAAGGATTTACTTATGTTCAATGTGTAAGCTTCAATTGAGCTAGTCATCTAGAGCATTTGGACCTCAATGACTGATTGGTGGGATGGAACACTAAAGGATGAGAATGAAGGATGAAAACCATCTGATTCCATCTATAGATCAGGCCAAAGGTCATTTAACTCCAGGCCTGCTTGGACAAAACCATAGGCAACACAAGGGGTCTCGAAAAGGTTTGTATGGAAGGGCAGGTTATGAAGAGGCAGCGACAGGCTTTACACCTCCCAATGTTCCTAACCTCTTTCAATTAAATCTTAACAAAGACATCTGAACACTGATTCTATCAACTTGCACATCAGAGAGCAGGAAATAATCATCCACTACACTGGTTTAGTCGATTAAAAATAATATTCAGACACACATATGAGCAGAAAACATTAAAGAATGAGAGAGCTGGGATATAAGGTACCTAACAAGGATAAATCTTATATCATGCATTCAGATGTCAGTCAGAAGAACATGGAATGAAATGGAAATAAACACAGAGATAAGAAAAACATCACCAACTGCTGTAGATCAGGATCCAATGAAAACTACTTATCATGTTAAACACAACACCAATCAGGTACATCACTGCCCAAAGCTTTTACATTCAGCCTGAATACATCATATTTCTCGGCATATCATACAACTGTTACACAGGGAACTTGGCCCGGGACAAAAATGCTTGCAATTCACTGATAATGCAACAACAACCATTACAATGATATCCCTCTGTGCTTTATAGCAGAAGAGACACAGAGGACCAACTGAGGAGGTAGGTGAATTTTAAAAGTTACATTTAAACACAACAATGAATGCAGGGCCGAGACCCATTCTTCTTGATGCACTATATATTTAATCATTGTCACCTTCCTCGTGAAAGAAAGATCTGCTCCGGATATGATTTGACCCTTTGGCAGTAGTACTCCAGGTGATTTGAACAAAATGAAAGAACTGCTGAGAGGCTTGCCTCATGGATGTTAGATTGTTTTGAACTATAGCTGGGACGGGAAATTCCTTCAAGGACACGGCGCATAATAAAGGCTGTATGGGAGACCTGTCCTTTATGGAAAAACATTCTGCTGATAAGAAAACCTTGATATTACCTCTTACTGATGTTCAAGATCTCCAGAATCGATCCTCGGGGTCTTCAAAATGATGCTTAGCCTCTTTAAACCTCTGTTTCAGAGCTCAAGATCTTCGTTGACGCGCACTAATCCCTCTTCTCTGTACTAAAAATCCTCGCTACTTCATTACTGCCTCTGCCGAGTTAGCTCGAGCTTTTAATGGCGCCGGAAGGATTTTTGGCGTTTGAACTCTGCTCTCCATTAATGTGAGTCCTGACGGCCCCATTCCTTGACCTTTCTGATGGTACTGGCTCATTGGATTTGATCTTGACTGCGCCGCTCACCGTTGAGGTAGTACATTGAATAGCGGCGGTCCTCTTCCTCTAGAAACTCTGCAACACAGCAAATTTGTGAAAAAACAGTGGGTGGAGCAATGGACGCAGGATGAACTAAATGGTGGTGCGGCGGTGGTGGAAACAATGCTTTTGTGTAAAAGAATGATTGAAAATGCAGTGGAGTGGTGGAATGGTGGCAGATAGTGGAGAACCAATGGAAAGAACACAAAGTGGCTTAACAGTGTAAAAACCCAACGACTAACTTTGGGCGAATAACAAAGAAAACCACCAACAAGCAAGGGAGCGGAGCCTTGGAAGTGGGACCCGGCAGAGGCGGAGGGCGATCAGACCTGAGTCGTGGATTTGCACGGGAAACGGATGGTGGGGATCTAATCGCACCATCGCAATCGGAGGTCGGAACGATCGTCGATCGCAACACATATTCAAAAAGTTCCGATTGCGATCAGAGGGGTGGTGCGATTAAGCGATAACCGTCAGATCATGAAACAGATGGATGGACATGATTGAATCGGGAGACGGGGGAAAAGCCTGCAATCAGCGATCGGAAGGAAAGAAGCGATTGAGCGCTGGCCGTCGATCTGGAGGAGGAACGGACGGCGGAGATGCAATCGGGGGATGGGAGAAAAGACTTGCGATTGCGATCAGAGGGGAACTTGCGATTATGCGATAGTTGTTGATCTGCGGGAGGAACGGACGGCTGTGATTGAATCGGAGCATTGCAATCGGAGGTCGGAGCAGAAGGCTTGCGATTGCGATCGGAGAGGGGTTAGCGATTGAGCGTTGACCGTTAGATCTGAAGGCCAGATAAATGGCTCGGAAGCAATCGGGGAGGCAGTGCGATTGGGTGCTAGTCGTCCGATCGGCTGGGAGATGGACGGTCACGATTAAATCGGGAGGAGGACAGAAGGACCTGCGATCAGCGATCGGGCGGACTTGCGTTTGAGCGCTGACCGTTGGATCGGGGATCAGATCAACGGTCCAGGATATGATCGGAGGATCGCAATCGGAGCGCGATGCGATCAATCGGGGGGTGCACCATGAGAGTTGCGATTGCGATTGACGGGGGGGTTGCGATTAGTGCCCAGTCGTTCGATCGAAGGGACATATCAACAGCTCCAAACTCATCGCAGGACTTATGTTATAAATAAATCGCATCAAGGCTTTTGAACATAACAAAGGAGTTTTGCACCCGCCCGACTTCCGATTGCGATTAGCGCTTGGGACTTAAGCGCTTGGTCCCAGCGCACGGGCATGTGTGGGAAGTGGTTAAGGGACTTGTGGTAAGGGGCTAGGCACTATATTAAGGTCGGAATATGGGTTTTTTGCCCATTTTAATGGGTTTTAAGGGATTTAAAGGGAAACGATAAAGGGAAAAAAGGGGAAAAAGGCTAAACAAAGGGTAAGAGGGGGAATTTAAAGGGGATTAAAGGGGAATTTGAGGGGTAAAAAGGGGAAATAGAAGGGGAGCCAAGGGGGAAATAAAAGAGGCTAAATGAGGGTAACAGAAAGGGGATTTGCACAAAAGGAAAAAGGGGAGAAATGATGTATGTTGCAGGGATAAAGGAAGGAATGACAGGCCCTTTTCAGCAGTTTACTAGAAGGAGGGGATTTGTATTAGGCACAACAATTGAGAGACTTCAAGGAGGATGGATTTTCAGGGGAAAGGCATTCCTTGAAGGCTCAAAACAATCTAGCCCCCAGCTGACTTGTCAAAAATTTCATAGGGGGGCTAATAGTGGCTCCACATGGGGATGGCTTCTTCTTGAAGGAGTCAAGAATTCAGAAACTGATCTCTTGGTGTAGGCCAGATGCCTGCTGCTATCAGCCATCTTTTTTCTTCTTTTAGATTAGCTGCCACAATATATCAGATACGCAAATCAGCAGAACATATTCCCAACCAATCTACCTACCCAAACTAGAACTCTAACAACTTTCCCTTGGGTGCATTTGAACTAGCAGACCCTTTACAATTTTACTTTGCAAAACGAAAATAAACCTATTCTAATTCTACTCTTATTTCTCCATGAGGCTAGATTAGATTGTTGGCCTCATCTATTTCTCTCCCTAATATACTACCTGTTGGGATTAAACTGTCCAACAGGTTTCTTCACCTACATTCTAAGATAGGAAATTTAAACATAGCCAAGCCAGGATTAGACTGTCTGACTTGCTGGGCAGAGACTTGAAGAAAACAAAACTGTGAAGGCATGGAATTTTGCAACTGTGAAACATCCTTCTTTCTCTCTTGTGACTCATGTTTTGAGCATATTTGAGTCACTTCTTTCCTTTGCTCCAGCTCTGATTTTGGGCATATTAGAGCTGGATCTTCTATCACTGCTGATCCAGATTTTGAGCTTGTTAGGACCAGCTATTCTTGTTCCTTCTGGCTCATATTTTGAGTTTATTAGAGCCAATATTTTGCCTCAGAGGTTCATGTTTTGAGCATGTCTGAACCTCTCTTCTAATTCTGTTTTTTGGGACATTTTCTTCTCTTTTTTGCTGAAAATGAAAATTTGCAACGGTATATACAATGGAAATGAAACTGGAAATGGAGAATTAGCAGAAATAGTGTTTAAGCATCCTGCCATTGACAGGACCCCCAAACAGCTCTGTACCATCAAGTTTTTGCAAGAAAAACGCATTAGGACCCACAGTGGCTTGAATGATAAAGGGACCCTGCCACAAGCTGTCGAATTTGCCATGTTTGCCTTTATCCTCTCTTCTTGAATCCCACTTTAGGACCTTGTCCCCAACTTTGAAATTTGCTGCTTTGGTTCTTTTGTCAAACTGTCTCTTCATGTTTTCCTGCACTCTGACAGCTCTGTCATAAACTTGCTCCCTTTTTTGCTGAAGATGGACTGTTTCATTAATTCTCCTTATCATGCTGTCTTCTTCTGATTGGACCTCTTGAATAAGCTTTACTACTGGTATCCCAAGGCTAGTAGGGAAAACTGCTTCTGTCCCATAAACCAGCTGGAAGGGTGATGTGCCAATAGATTTCTTTGTAGTGAGCCTGTCTGCCCACAAAGCATGTATCAACCTTTTATGCCAAGACCTTTTATTCTCTTCCAGCAGCTTCTTAATGATTGTAACTAGGCTTTTATTTGATGATTCAGCCAAGCCATTACCCTGGGGATAATAGGCAGTTGAATGTCCAAGCGCAATTCCGTACCTGTGACAGAAATCAATCATTCTTTTGGATCCGAAAGCAGCAGCTTTGTCAGTGATTATTTTCCTTGGGCAGCCAAACCGAGAGAGGATGAAGTCTTCTAGGAACCTAATGATGACAGAATTAGTGGCATTCCTAGTGGGCATGGCTTCGATCCACTTAGTGAAGTAATCAGTAGCAGTCAAGATCCATTTGTGTTGCCCAGAAGAAGAGGGGTGGATTTCTCCAATGAAGTCTAAGCCCCATTGCATGAAAGGACCTTCTATGGTGATAGGTTGCAGAGGGAGGGGGAGGAGCTTTCTTTTGCCTTCAAAAATTTGGCATTTGTGGCAGGTGAGGATCACCTTATGGACATCACTGAAGAGTGTGGGCCAATAGTAACCAGCCCTGAGTATCTTATTTGCAGTGGCCTTCCAACCCAGGTGGCCCCCACACTCCCCAGCATGGAATTCTTGTTTGATTTTTTTGGCTTCAGTTTCAGGCAAACATTTCAGCAAAAGACCGTTTGGATTTTTCCAATATGGACTCTCATTCATAATGCAGTAATTTCTAGCTTTGAGTTTTATGAATCTGGCCTTTGTTTTGGACAGTTCCGGAGGGGCATTGAGGTGTGTGAGCACGTAAAGGATATCAACATACCAAGGAGAGTTCTGAAACTACTCCTCAACAGTCGGATGGGATAATCCTTCCTGCTCATCCGGGGCATTCATCATGTTAATATCAAGGGCCTGTAGATTAGATTCAGCCATTAATTGGGCCAGGCCTTGACCTTTGATCAGCTTGGTGGGTTTGATTTCAATGTCATATTCTAAAATTGTAGCAATCCATTTTCCCCGTTTCCCATCTGGGTCTTGGGACAAGATATCTTTGACCACTGTATTTGGCACATAGGCAATGGTGTGAGAGTGTAGAATGTACATCCTAAAATCTTTCAAGGCCTTGATTAGGGCATAGGCCTGCTTTTCCATGATGTTGTACTTTAAGGGTGCATCTCTCAAGGCTTTACTGAAGAAGGCTATAGGCTGTTCCTTACCTTCCGAATTTTTCTGCAGCAAGACTGCAGCTATTGTGTGTGGGGAAGCAAATGAAAAGATCAAAAAATCTTTTGAAAAGTCAGGGCTGATAAGGATAGGAGCTTGGGTGAGTGCGAGCTTTACTGACTCAAAAGATTTTTTGGCTTCAACAGTCCACTTGATTCCTGCATCTTTCTTTAGCATTTCAGTCATTTTCCTCAGATGCTCAGCAAGATTGGGGATAAATCTTCTAAGGAAATTGATCTTCCCAATGAAGGACTATAGCTCCTTAATGTTTCTTGGATGTGAAATTTGTAGAATTCCCTCGACTCTCTGGGGGTCTATCCTAATACCTTTCTCGGATATGATGTGGCCCAGAAGCTTACCTTCTTGCAGCCGAAAAACAATCTTCTTAGGATTTAGGGACAAACCGTACCTTCTACATTTTTCAAAAACTTTCCTCAGATGTTTTAAGTGTTCCTCTTCCGTTTTAGAAAAGACAGTTAAGTCATCCAAGTAGATAACTATAAAGTGTCCAATCTCATCTGAGAAAGCAATATCCATTGCTCTCTGGAAGGTAGCTCCAGCATTCATCAATCCAAAAGGCATTTTCACATACATGAAGGTGCCCCATGGAGTGGTGAAGGTTGTTTTGAGTTGATCTTCTGGGAGTACCAGAACCTGGTTGTATCCTGAAAAACCATCAAGCAGGGAGATTCTTTTAGAGCCAACTACCTTCTGTAGGATATGCTCCATTCTAGGCAAAGGGTAGTTATCTTTCAAGGAAGCTCTGTTAAGGTTTCTGAAGTCTATGCAAAGTCTAATCTCCCCCGTTTTCTTCCTTACAGCCACTAAGTTTGACACCCAATCAGAAAACCTTACAGGGACTATAATGCCTGCATCATACATCTTCTTAATTTCCTTTTCTACTGCAGGCAATTGTTTTGGATTAATTCTACGGAGTTTTTGTCTAAAAGGTTTCTGATTTTCCTTCAGTGGTATCTTATGTTGTATAATGTTGGTGTCATAGGCCTTTAAGTCTTCATAGCTCCATGCAAACACATCAATGAATTCCTTAAACAAGTCAATGCATCTTTTCTTCATGTCTGCAGGTATCGACTTAGCCAGTTTTATCATTTTGGGTTTGTCTTCAGTACCTATGTTGCATTCTTCTACATCTGATTCTGCATGTTCTATTGTGGGCTTCTTTGCAACATCATCGAAATCAAAGAGGTCCTCTAAGGGTGCTAAGCCTCTTGGTATGTTCTTGTCTTTGGCTTGCAGCACCTCCATTTCTTCTCTATCTCCGTTTTCACGTTTTATGGCTGAATCCCCAGTTTCTTTAGAGAAAGAGTTTATTTCTATACTACAAGGTGTTTCTAGTTCATCTGGGGAATCCTCACTTGGGCAGCTGTCATCAGATTTTGAGTCTGAATCAGAAAATTCAAACTCATTTCTGCCCATCAGGAAATCTTCAATCTATTTGTCTCCTTCAAAGACCTGCCAGTATTTTTCATTGTCCGACACTGCAGGCCTAAATTTAGTCTGAATGATGATTTTTTGGTCAACTAGGGCCTTAGGATAAGAGCTAGCTAGGCAGGCTATCCCATTTACGATAGCGTTTTGACCCCTAGGAATGGAAACTAAAGCATATTCAATGAACGTTTTCAGCAAATCTAGAGTATCATTCCTATATGCCCTAAGCCTAGGGTGTTTTGTCGAATACTCACCATTCATCTGTTTGATCACTAACTCAGAGTCTCCTCTCACTACTATCCTATGGGCTCCTAATCTTCTCAACAGGTTTAAGCCCAAGAGCAGAGCCTCGTATTCTGCAATGTTATTCGTGCATTTGAAATGCAGATTGACGGCGTGGCTCTCTGCGTGATCATTTTCGGTGTTACGCAGCCACACTCCTACTGCAGTGCTTTGTCTAGTACAGGACCCATCAAAGTTCATTTCCCACAAGGGTTCTTTGTTTACTTCCACTTCACTTCCTCCCTTACAGCTGGTTTCGCCACTAGTTTGAGTTGGGAAGTTTGTACTCGGTTGTAAGCTATCTTGTTGTTCATAGAGGCCATGGATGTCAGGAAGGTGGTTAGCTGGCTGTTCTTGTTCTGTTTCTGTTTTACTTGGAGTGAGGGGTCCACCACAGATCTTACAGGCTTCATTGCTGATTTCCTCTTTGTTTTCAGTGTGCTGCCCATCGTTTTCCTGGTCATATTCTTCCAGAGTGGCCATTATGTGGAGGTCCATAGGTTCGGTGTTCTCACTTGTATGCATATTCTGGGACTCTGGCTCTTCTAAGGATTCATCATTACAAAAAATGAAGGAGTCGAGATCGGTATGCACAGAGTATAATGGTGAATTTTTAGGTTTCTCGGGGCTACTGACTAGGAATTTCATTTGGGACTCTCTATACAGTCTTCTTGATTGGCCAAATATAGGGATAGTGGCATATGAGCCATCCATCTGCATGGTGCCTTGCAGCTTGGGTCCCCATGATCTAGATAATAACATGCCATACTTGGGTGGCACGTCTGCCACCACTACATCCATGACCATACATTTCGCAGGAATCTGAGTCAAACTCACACACAAGTCTTTGATCAGGCCAAGACATTTTACCCTACTCGAGTCAAATGAGTATAAGTCTTTGTAGGGTCAGGTAATTTCTAGGCCTAGCTTCTCCATGAATACCTTAGGCATTAGATTGTGTGATGCACCGGAGTCATGCATGGCATTGTGGAGTATTTTGTCATGAATGTTGAGACTAATATAGAAAGGTGGTACTACTCCTTCCTGGAACTTACCTTCAATCTTAGGACCGAATAAGAGGGCAGGCTGATCATCGCTCAAATTTACAGTGTCATTATTTATACTCATATTTAATGCTTTCAAAATCTGGCCCGTATATACATCTTGAGAGGCCAGCTCAGATAATGGTACAGAGATCTTGATTTTTTCAATCTCGCTTTCTAAACTGAAAGTGGATTGACTCTTGGAAGTATTCAACTCTGTTTTATTTGCAACCACCTTAGTAGCTGGATCGGTTTGTGTCTTCTCATTATGTACATGTGTAGACACAGTTTTATCAGGAGCACTAGCTGAGGTGCTAGTGCTACTGGTTGGTTGACTTTGTTTTTCATTGTTTTGGTTGTCCTTTTCTTTGTTACTCTCAGAACTCTTAGCTGTTGATTTATCGTTTATAGTGGTCACTTTAGAAGATTTTTCAGGCCTCTTTTTGATAGTTACTTCAGGAGTTTTGGGTTTGGAAGAGTCTTGGTTCTTTTTACTCCTGAGCTCATATTGTTCTCTGACCTGTAACATGGCATTTTCGAATCCCAACCTATAATCCTCAGATTCAAACCATTCCTCCTCCCCATACGAGGTTGAGGGTTGGTCCTCTTCTGAATCACAGTTCAGGATTGAGTCCTCTGCTTCAAACATGTTTATCACATTCCCTTCATACTCTTCTATGATTCCCTCATCCTCATCAAGAAAGTTTTGGAAAGGGGGAATGACTTGCTGATCTGACTCTTTCTGTCTGTTGGGGGTGTTGTTGTTTCTTCTAAAGTTTTGGTTTTGATTCTGATTTTTTCTTAGGTGACTAACCGAGAGAGCCATTTGTTTCATCATTTGTTTCATCTCTTCCATTTCTCTGTGCACGCGTTCATTATTGGGGTCAGACGTGGAGGCTACATTATCATCCCTGTATGTTACCCTCTTCTCAGATCTCCGTTTTGCTCTTCTCTCAATCAGATTTGCTTCTATGTTTACTGCCCCTTTCTGCATATCCTCCAATGTGGTATACTCTTTATCTCTAAGCTCATAGGCCATGTCAACATCAAATCCATCAGGATATTTTGCTAAGGCCATACCTTGTGGAAGTTTCATTTGCGGAGGGAGAGCATTATAAACGCTATTGAATCTAGTGGTGTAATCGTGGACACTCTCTCCTGCGTTCCTCTTAAGGGACATGTATTCTGCTAGGAGCTGACGAGGGTTCGCCCTAGTTTCCCATTTATTAATGAAAGTCTGGTATAAAGCAGGTAGATCATTGATACTGCCAGCAGGTAGGTTTTTAAACCACTTTTTAACCTCTCCCCCCAGGCTCTGCGCAAAAATTCTCATTTTGATTGTTTCATCATCAATTTCCATATAATCAAAAGAGTCCTCCATTTTATCTACATGTTGTTGTGCGGTTGTAGGCTCTTTAGCAGGGAAGTGTGGGATTTTTGATTGATAATCATTTGGTAAGGGCAATAGAGGCTGAGGTAAAACTAGGGGTGCATACCAGGTTGCCATGATGACGTTCTGGTGGGGTATAGGGTTGGCTTGAGCAGCTGGTAATTGGATGACAGGGATGGTAGGACCAGTGGAAGTCTGTTGAGCATATCTAGGGTGAGAAAACCCCAAGTTTTGGAGAAAGTGGAGATCAGGTGGTGTGGAAGGAGGGGTTTCGCTGTCCCTAGTGTCTGGCTGGTCTGAAACACTGAATGACCTAGTTCTAGGTAATCTGTTTTGGAGGTCTAGGTCGAAGAAAGGATCTAATAGAGTTGCAAGATCTTCTGGTGCAGAATTGGCTCTATGAATGTTGCCGGAAATAGTTGATCTCCTACTCACAGGTGTTCTTTTAAGGATTTTCTCAGGATTATCAACTGTTTCAGGTGGGTTTGAATCAGGGAAAGCTCTTGTATGAATGGTTCTGTGAGCCAGAGTGGTGTTTATAAGCCAAGCAGCTTAACCCTACTTGTTACTTCTACTGAGGTTAATGTTGTCTTGGGAACTGGCCTCCCTGCGGAGTCTTCATTATGCTTTGGGACTGGTCTCCCAGTGGAGTCTGATGTGAGACCGAGAAAATCAGCAGGCCTACTGATCACCAGCGGAGTCTTTACCGTTTAGGAATAATAGAGTCGCCAGGTGGAGGGTTTAGGATGATTCTAGGGTACATTGTCCACCACAGTGCTCAGGCACTATCACCTTTCATGAATCTCCTCTAAAGCAACAAGATCCAACCAGAGATTGACTAGGAGGGAATTTACCAGATATGTCACCCCTGAAGACAGGATGAGATCTGGAGGCTACCTGGCCCTATCCAGGCTCTGTCTAAGAGTATGGTGAATATTCAATAATGGAGGCTGATTCAAGAAAGGTGTGACTTACTGTCAACCTAGCCAGAGCTCTAAGCTTCTAAGGACGTTTGAAATGAAAAGCACTCAGAATTCCCCAGCGGAGTCGCCATTATGTTGGGGTTCCCATGTTTTGGCCAGGTTGACAGAGACCAAAAGATGAGACAACATAGAACCACTTTAAGACCTTAGGATCTAGCCCTCCTAGGTCCAGAGAGGTATCTCTCTATGATTACCAAAGGATATATGTCTTTGAAGTTCTCATTTATGATCTTAGGCTAGTTATGGGCTCAGGGTTGTTGGTTTGATTGTTTGAGTTTGGTTGTTGAGAAACAGGAAAGAAGGCTTCATCATGAGACAAGGGTGGGTAAAGAAGGAAGCTAGGAAAAGATGGATGACTCAGGGAACATCAAGGCCATTGGGCAATGGAGTCAAGAAAGGATTTACTTATGTTCAATGTGTAAGCTTCAATTGGGCTAGTCATCTAGAGCATTTGGATCTCAATGACTGATTGGTGGGATGGAACACTAAAGGATGAGAATGAAGGATGGAAAACCATCTGATTCCGTCTATAGATCAGGCCAGAGGTCATTTAACTCCAGGCCTGCTTGGACAAAACCATAGGCAACACAAGGGGTCTTGAAAAGGTTTGTATGGAGGGGCAGGTTATGAAGAGGCAGCGACAGGCTTTACACCTCCCAATGTTCCTAACCTCTTTCAATTAAATCTTAACAAAGACATCTGAACACTGATTCTATCAACTTGCACATCAGAGAGAAGGAAATAATCATCCACTACACTGGTTTAGTCGATTAAAAACAATATTCAGACACACATATGAGCAGAAAACATTAAAGACTGAGAGAGCTGGGATATAAGGTACATAACAAGGATAAATCTTATATCATGCATTCAGATGTCAGTCAGAAGAACATGGAATGAAATGGAAATAAACACAGAGATAAGAAAAACATCACCAACTGTTGTAGATCAGGATCCAATGAAAACTTCTTATCATGTTAAACACAACACCAATCAGGTACATCACTGCCCAAAGCTTTTACATTCAGCCTGAATACATCATATTTCTCGGCCTATCATACAACTGTTACACAGGGAACTTGGCCCGGGACAAAAATGCTTGCAATTCACTGATAATGCAACAACAACCATTACAATGATATCCCTCTGTGCTTTATAGCAGAAGAGACACAGAGGACCGACTGAGGAGGTAGGTGAATTTTAAATGTTACATTTAAACACAACAATGAATGCAGGGCCGAGACCCATTCTGCTTGATGCACTATATATTTAATTTTTGTCACCTTCCTCGTGAAAGAAAGATCTGCTTCGGATATGATTTGACCTTTTGGCTGCAGTACTCCAGGTGATTTGAACAAAATGAAAGAACTTGCTGAGAGGTCTGCCTCATGGATGTTAGATTGTTTTGAACTATAGCTGGGATGAGAAATTCCTTCAAGGACACGGCGCATAATAAAGACTGTATGGGAGACCTGTCCTTTATGGAAAAACATTCTGCTGATAAGAAAACCTTGATATTACCTCTTATTGATGTTCAGGATCTCCAGAATCGATCCTCGGGGTCTTCAAAATGGTGCTTTGCCTCTTTAAACCTCTGTTTCAGGGCTCAAGATCTTCTTTGACGCGCATTAATCCCTCTGCTCCGCATCGAAAATCTCGCCGGCCATTACCGGCCCTCGCCGAGTTAGTCTCAGCTTTAATGGCTACTTTAAGGATTTTGGGCATTTGGAACTCGCTCTCCATTAATGTGAGTCCTTACGCCCATTCTCGACCTTTTCGATGGTACCTCGTTTCAATGGATTTGATTCGACCGCGCCGCCACCGTTGAGGCAAGACGTTGAATACGCTGGCCCCTCTTCCTCTGAAACTCTGAATACGCAAATTTGTGAAAAAACAAAGTAGAGCAATGGACGGATGAACTAAATGGTGGTGCGTCGGTGTGGAAACAATGCTTTTGTGTAAAAGAATGATTGAAAATGCAAAAGAGTGGGTGGAATGGTGAAGGATAGTGGAGAACCAATGGAAAGAACACAAAGTGGTCATCAGTGGGAAACCCAACGACTAACTTTGGGCGAATAACAAAGAAAACCACCAACAAACAAGGGAGCAGAGCCTTGGAAGTGGGACCCGGCAGAGGCGGAGGGCGATCAGACCTGAGCCGTGGATTTGCACGAGAAACGGACGGTGGGGATCTAATCGCACCATCGCAATCGGAGGTCGAAACGATCGTCGATCGCAACACATATTCAAAGAGTTCCGATTGCGATCAGAGGGGTGGTGCGATTAAGCGATAACCGTCAGATCATGAAACAGATGGACGGACAGGATTGAATCGGGAGACGGAGGAAAAGCCTGCGATAAACGATCGGAAGGAAAGAAGCGATTGAGCGCTGGCCGTCGATCTGGAGGAGGAACGGACGGCGGAGATGCAATCGGGGGATGGGAGGAAAGACTTGCGATTGCGATCAGAGGGGAAATTGCGATTATGTGATAGCCATTGATCTGCGGGAGGAACGGACGGCTGTGATTGAATCGGAGCATTGCAATCGGAGGTTGGAGCAGAAGGCTTGCGATTGCGATCGGAGAGGGGTTAGCGATTGAGCGCTGACCGTTAGATCTGAAGGCCAGATCAACAGCTCGAAAGCAATCGGGGAGGCAGTGCGATTGGGTGCTAGTCGTCCGATCGGCTGGGAGATGGACGGTCGCGATTAAATCGGGAGGAGGACGGAAGGACCTGCGATCAGCAATCGGGCGGACTTGCGATTGAGCGCTGACCGTTGGATCGGGGATCAGATCAACGGTCCAGGATATGATCGGAGGATCGCAATCGAAGCGCGGTGCGATCAATCGGGGGGTGCACCATGAGAGTTGCAATTGCGATTGACGAGGGGGTTGCGATTAGCGCCCAGCCGTTCGATCGAAGGGATAGATCAACGGATCCAAACTCATCGCAGGACTTATGTTATAAATAAATCGTATCAGGGCTTTTGAACATAACAAAAGATTTGTGCACCCGCCCGACTTCCGATTGTGATTAGCGCTTGGGACTTAAGCGCTTGGTCCCAGCGCACGGGCATGTGTGGGAAGTGGTTAGGGGACTTGTGGTAAGGGGCTAGGCACTATATTAAGGTCGGAATATGGGTTTTTTTCCCATTTTAATGGGTTTTAAGGGATTTAAAGGGAAACGATAAAGGGAAAAAAGGGGGAAAATGCTAAACAAAGGGTAAGAGGGGGAATTTAAAGGGGATTAAAGGGGAATTTGAGGGGTAAAAAGGGGAAATAGAAGGGGAGCCAAGGGGGAAATAAAAGAGGCTAAATGAGGGTAACAGAAAGGGGATTTGCACAAAAGGAAAAAGGGGAGAAATGATGTATGTTGCAGGGATAAAGGAAGGAATGACAGGCCCTTTTCAGCAGTTTACTAGTAGGAGGGGATTTGTATTAGGCACAACAATTGAGATACTTCAAGGAGGATGGATTTTCAGGGGAAAGGCATTCCTTGAAGGCTTAAAACAATCTAGCCCCCAGCTGACTTGTCAAAAATTTCATAGGGGGGCTAACAACTAACAAGTAAAAAATACTGATGACTAACAAAACTGATAAACTAGAAGGAGTGAAATCCTATAAGACATGGCGACGTCTAATTGAAAGCACTCTTATTTTTAATGAATTATGGCATGGCATTTGTGATGGCAACATTAAGCCAAATAAACCAATAGATCCAGCTGCACTTGCAAAATGGGAAATAAAATATGCCAAGGCATTAGCTCTTATAAAAGCTTCAGTTAGTAACGAAATGTACATACACATTGAGAATTCTTCAGATGCATGGGCTGCTTTACATACATTCAACGATCTCTTTGATACACAGCCTGAATCAAATAAAGTTAATCTTCAATTAAAATTGCTTCAATAGAAATTAACTGAAGGTGGTGATTTCCTTGAGTACATTTCACGACTTAAAAACATTAAGCAAGAAATCATCAATACTGGTTTTCAAGCTGTTGATGAAAGCTTCTTAACTACAATTTCAATTGTTGGATTGCCATCTTCATATACTCATTTTTTGGAAACTTTGCAAGTCACTGGCAAGTTAGAGAAGATCAAATTTGATGAAATGAGTGACATGTTAGCACAACATGATAAAAAATTTAGGAAGAAGAAGTAGCTTGGGGAAGATGTCTTCCTCACCGAAGCTAGTTCCAGCAACTCCTCAGCTGACAATTCCAGAAACAAAGGAAAAGATAATTTTAATCAAAATCAAGCAGCGCAAGGTCGTGGTCGCAATCAACACAGAGGAAACAACTCCAACAGAGGCTCCAATTTAGGCATAAAAAATTCTCAAGGCAGAGGCAACAATCAAAACAGAGGATATCAACAAGGCACATGATAGAATCCAGGGAGAGGAAAATCTCAAAACAGAGGACAAAGCAGAGGTCGAGGACAGTATTAAGGCAGAGGACAGTCTCAAGGAAGAGGCACCGATTTGAGTCAAATTGTTTGCAGGCAATGTAACAGAGTTGGTCATTATGCAGCAGATTGTAGAACTTCTATTGAGAAAATTTCTAAGTTTCATCCCAACTTAGCACAGTTTGCAAATGATGAAGATGATCCTGATAGTTCTGAATATGTTTTCACAAACATATAAGCAACAACTTTACAGGTTTCAATCTTTCTCCACAGTGATTATGAAGATGCATGGATTCTTGATACAGGCGCAACTCAACACATGAAATTTCGACATGAATTCTTCTGGAGTTTCAAAGAATGTCATCTGAATTCAATTTATCTTGCTAACAAAACAAAACATATTCCTTCAGGAAAAGGTGTAGTTAAATTTTTTTTACCAGGCATCGGAGAAAGAATGATTTCTAATGTATGGTATGTCTCAACATTCAAGCAAAATTTGTTGTCCTTAGTCACAATTTGACAAGCAGGGCATACAGTGATTATGCAAGATGGCTTCGTTAAAATCAACTCAGTCAAACAAAACATGCAAACAGTAATGACAGGTTATGAAGATGGAAAACTGTTAAGGATGAAAGGGATAGTTATTCCAAGACATTCAGACTTTGCAAGCGCAGCAAGTACAGATATTTCACCAATCCGATTATGGCATGTCAGATATGGCCATCTCAACTTTGAAAATATCTCCCAGTTAGAAAAATAGAGCATGGTTAAAGGAATTCCAACCTTCAAAAAGGAAAATGCAAAGTGTGAATCTTGCATTTTTGGAAAGCAACATCGACAGAATTTTCCCACCAGTTCCTGGTGAGCAGATAGACATTTGCAATTGGTTCACAGTGATATTTGTGGACCCTTCCCAAATTCACTTGGAAGTTGTAGATATTTTTTACTTTTTATTGACGATTTTAGCAGGATGACATGGGTCTATTTCTTGAAGCAAAAGTCAGAAGCATTTGAAAAGTTCAAAAATTTTCATAAGCTTACTGAAAATGAAGTAAAGGAGAAGATTGGCACTCTTCGAACTGACAATGGCAGAGAATTCACTTCAAATGAATTAAAAAATTATTACATGGAAAATGGAATCAAACAACATCTTACCAATTTCTACACTCCGTAGCAAAATGGGGTTGTAGAAAGAATGAATCGTTCCTTGTTAGTAATGGCGCGATCTATGTTAACTTTCAAAAAGTTAATTTCTTTATATTGGGTTGAAGCAGTTCATACCACTGTCTATTTGAGAAACAGATCTCCCACATCTTCTTTAGACAGAATCACACCCTATGAAGCATGGTTTGGATTCAAACCACGGGTTAAGCATCTCAGAGTCTTCGGATCTATCTGTTATGCCTTAGTTCCCAAGGAAAAATGAACTAAGCTTGATGCACGTAGCTTAAAGTGCACAATGATCGGGTATTCTGATGAGAAGAAAGGGTACCGAATTTTGTCGAATGGGAATTTTTTTGTAAGCAGGGATGTGATCTTTGATGAAAATTAGAGTAAGAGTGCTGAAGAAGTTGAAAGTCTTCTTCAAAAGTTAGAAACAAAAACTGATAAAGGACATGGAAATTTACAAAGTCAACCAAATTCACCAAGTTGGTATGAACTTGAATTTCTTTCATCTGATGATGATTCATCCAGTCCGTCTTCTTCACCAATGCCATCCAGGTCTTCTAGCAGTTCATCCAACTCTCCTAGCAGCAGCAGTTCTTCTGACAATGACTCTCCGCCCCCAGAACCTGTTGTTGCTCAACAGACATCAGTTTACATCAACCCTCTTTTTAATGATGGTGATTTTTCACAAGCCCAAACCAGTGAGCATCAGTTTCCGAAACGGGAAGTTCAACTTTTGAAATATGTAAGGCCTAATGAACAAAACAAAACAGGAACAAGGGGATCAAAACAAAATGAAGGAAATTTTTCTTTACTAGCAAATGATTTTACTGAACCTTCTTCTTTTCAAGAGGTAGTAAAAAATAAAGCATGGCAACAAGCAATGGTTGATGAGTATCAGGCAGTTCAAGGCAACAACACTTGGCAACTTGTTGATTGTCCTCAGCATGTTAAACCTATTGGATGCAAATGGGTTTATCGAATTAAGTACAAGCAAAATGGTGATTTTGACAAGTATAAAGCAAGACTTGTTGCTAAAGGTTTTGCGCAGCAGGAAGGGATCGATTATGAGGAAACGTTTGCTCCTACAATTAAATGGAACACCATTCGCCTCACACTTGCCTTAGCAGCTCAATAAGGATGGAAATTTCATCAAATGGATGTAAAAAGTGCTTTTCTCAACGGCGATTTATAGGAAGAAGTGTACATGACACAACCACTAGGTTTTGAAGTTGAAGGACAAGAACATAAAGTCTGCAAACTAATAAAGGCTTTATATGGGTTAAAACAAGCTCCCCGAGCTTGGTATGCCAAAATGGATGAATACCTTCGCAAAGTTGGTTTTCATCACAGTGAATGCATTTGGGATGTTGTTATTGGACGTAGCTGTAGGGGTTTCTTGATTCCCTGAATCTGCTTGCGTGTTCCATCTTGCATTCTGTAATACATAATATTTTCATTACAATCCACTAAGGTCCAATGTTTTTCTAACCAATCCATTCCTAGAAAAACATCATAGGATGCTAATGCCAGTATGTTCAGGTCTACATTTAATTATTGTTCTAAAATTTCCAAAGTATCATTTGGAATCTTGGCAGTTAAATTTCTTTTTGCTCTTGTGGCTAGCTGTACCAGCCACAAATTTTTGAATTTTTGTTCTTTTAATTTACACAATTCCACTATTTTGGGACTAACATAACTTAGACTTGCACCTGGGTCTGCCAAAATTGAAACAGATTGGGATAGTAATTTACCTTGCAACTCAATCACTATTGGCTGATAATTTGTCTGTCGATCCTCCAACGTTGTATTGATAAGAGGAATGTTTTGCACCACATCACCTACTATGGAAGCTTCCTACAAGTTTGCAAATGTTTCATTTCTTTCTCGTTGTGGACATTTTTTATAATAATGTGCCTTACCACACCCCCAGCATTGTAGAGGTGGCTTGGTCACCTGTCCTTGCTCAGGTTTGCTGGATGCCTCTGTAGGATTTTCTTCTGCTAGCCATCGAGTTCTCTGATGATTTCTGCCAAATTTTTTACTGACAAAACTTCGTGCAGAATTCCTAAAATTATTGCTTTTGGTGCCTTTGAAATTTGTGCTACTTTTTTGTCCTTTCCTTGGCTGCCAACTTTTGCCAACCTCACCTTTAGCCTTGGACTGCTGATAGCACATTCGTGCCTTATGAATGGCTTCATCCATGGTTCTAGTATTTACAAATTCAATTCTCTCTTTCATATTTGTTGGAAAGTTGCTCAAGAATCTCTACACCTTAGCCTTTTCCTCTCGAAGGTATGGTACATAACGCAACAGAGAGGTGAACTTGGTGATATACTCATCCATAGTCATATGTCCCAGCCTCAAGTCATGGAATTCCTTAGCTTTCTCATCATAAAATAGTTCTGTCAAATACTTCTATTTAAAGTATTGCTGGAACAATTCCCAAGTGACATCTTGTTCCTCAATGCTATGAACATTCTTCACTTCTTCCCACCACAGAGTAGCCTTCTCCCTTAGCTGATATATGGCCAATCTGGCCTTCAGGTTTCTACTGTACTTGTACACATGAAATTACTTGTTCATGTTTATTAACCATGCTTTTGCCACTTCATCAGCTTCACCATCAAATGTTGGTGGTTTTACTTTCCGAAACCCCCCCTAAAGCTCTACTTTCTACTTCTTCACTCCTTGCTGATCCGACAAATTGTTGGATTCTTCTTCATTGTAATTTGTTCTTATTGCTTCACTGGGATGGGCTTCTTTCCACTCTGTCAATGGTGTTGTCTCTTGTTTTTTGTTCATCACTGTCTTTTATGTCCCTATTAGCACTGGGATGTTCCATTCCTTGATTTTGTTTGTCTGACAAACTTTTGAGTATCTTCTCTTGCTCTTGCATTAATCGTTCGTTATCCCTTTGAACTCATACCATCTCCTCCTGCAGTTGTTGTACTGTATTCAAAAATATGCTGGTTTGATGTTTTTGTTCCTCCAACATTCTACTCGTTTTCTAGTGTTGATCGACACTTAGCTGAACCCACATCTCAGGGTTCACTACTGGTTGTGTTTGGGGTTCCCCAGTGTCTTGGGGTGGTTGTTGCGTTGATCCCCTTCTCACTATGTTCCTGTTATACCTCTATTCTGTGCATTAAAATACACGCAATGTAAATTTTTAGTTGACCCTTAGGGGTCCCACCGTATGAACGCCGCTCTGATACCACTTGTAACATGCATCTAATTTTTTTTTTAACTTTCTACACCATAAGTAAATATTAATTCATATTGCAACTTTAATAATCAATTTCACAACATTTGATTATCTATTCTTTACTATAACCCTTTATCCACATTGTAGATTTATTACATAAGCTAAACCTTAATACACATAGTTTTATCGACCTCTATGCATGGTATACACTGCTATGGAAAAAATTTATCATTTCATAATATTTTACTAAGGCATCTGATATAGTTTATAAACGCCGTCGCATTTGCACAGTTTTTAACAAGGTTTATAACTAATATCCATCAAATTCTTGAATTAACACTTGTCCCAACATTTCAATCGAGACATAGCTGGCTTGTACTGGATATTAAATATGGCAGTACTGGCAATAAATCTCAATGTACAGGTGTGATATTTAACATAATTGAATGCATATTTTATTCATTTTTGTTTGCGATATTCATCGTTTACCTTGTGAGGTCAAGGGCTTACGTTTCCAGCAGGAATGCATCATTGAAACCCCTACTAACCCTAGTAGTCTTACATTTTATCACTAGTTTTTGAGTTAAGAGATTTTCCTCCTGCTCTGGGAGTTTGTTTCGTCTGGTCTCCGAGGCTGGTTCTCCTCTTCCGCTCTTGCTTCCATCGCATCTCCAAGGTGTCGACTACTTCACTTTTTCATGAGCGATTAAAATGTAATTGTTGTCCTCCGTCCAGTTAGCTGGATAATGCGATCTCCATTCGCCATGGTAGCTACCTCAGAACCAGTTTTAAGGTTAACTGTGAAGGTATAAGCTTTCTCCTTACTTTATAAATATTCTTCATTACAAATCTTAGAGTTAGGAGTTAGATTCTGCAACCAGTTTTTCTGCGCATCTAATTGTTTTCTCTTGCATCAATATCGGTGTTTGCCACTCGAAGATCGGTGGTGCGATGAGAATTTACAATGGTGGACTTCTATTCCATAGGTATCCTTTTTTTTTGAAATTCTACTCTGTGTAGTTCTTTTAAATGCTTTGTTACATTTCTATTAGAACGTCACAACCTTTTATCATGGATTTCATAACTTCTTTGGGTTTGTATTGTAGTTTGGCCCTTCTCTGAACATCCACTTCTCTTATTCAGTCTTCAAATTCATTCCTTGCATTACTAAACCACCTATTTTCTACACTCACGGCTTTTATGATTATTCCTGGTACCATTTATCATTGTAATTGGTCTTCAGGGTTTTACCCGCCTCTGGAGAACTTCCAGACTTAATGGGCTTCATGAATTTCCCAAAATTGCAGCTTGTCTAGAAAATATGTCGGTCGGTTCAGTTTATAAATCATTCTATTGTTTATCATAATAGATAAAGAGTACATTTGAAGAAGTTATTTCCAACGTTCACTCCCTTATTTAAATTGTAGTTTCTAATTATGGCAAAGGATGTCAAGTTTTACTTAGAAACAATCTATCTATCTTTATTTTGAACTGAGTTTGTAATATTTTAATATAGGGGTCTACACCATATTTTTAAATGAAATGAAGAGCCTATTTTTTTTTGCGTAAGGATGTATTACTCTGATTCTTTACTCAATTTTGGTTTACATTTTCCGAACAATATGATAATTCTCACGGTTAGGTCTGTTTACAATTTCACTTGGAATTCACTATTTATTGTTTATTCAATGAATATGATAATTTCCAGTTCTTTCTCTTATTTTTTCTTAAGTTTACTGTAATTTATATCAAACCCCTTTTATTTGTAGAGAATTTAATAGTGTCTAGACCACCTACTGTTCTGTCCGCATATAGATAGTTACACGAGGCAATGAGTACTGGGATGGGGTTTATCCCCATGCCCAAAACAATAAGCTCTCTCTCTCTCTCCGCACTAGATGGTAGACATTTTTCATTCTAGAAAGTTTTATTTATTTCCTTTCCAGTATTTTTCTATTTTTTTATGAGTTTACTTCGAAAATTTTATGCATTGTAATAATTCAAGTAACATACAGTTAACACTAGTTTTCTTTTAACAAGATAGGATATGTTGGTGTCCCGTGTTTTGATAGTTTGGAAAATCAAAAGACAAGGCAACATCAGAACCAATATTTAGAGTTCCAGGATCTAGTCCTCCTGTTCTCATAGAGGGATCTCTCAAATATTTGTTTGCAAAGGCTTATCTTGTGTGCTTTGAGTATGGATTTTAGACTATTTATTAAGTGCAGATGTTTGTTTGGTTGGGTTGAGTTGATACAACATAACATGAAAGGTCTAGGAAAGATAGAAAGAAAGAGGAAATATCTGGTTCATTGGGCAATGGAGCCAAAATAAGGTCATGAAAACTCTTCAACGGATATGGGATATCAAAAGGCAAATATAACTTGGCCACAGGATCCTTTATTTTGGAATGAGATGGACATTAATGATTTGGAAAGAGAAGTTTAATTATCAACAAAGGGAACTTGAAGAACATAACTTAACAGTAAAGAGATATTTGATAGATAGGGCTAACCATAAATTCTACAAACATTCTTTAAGCAAATGATGACTTCAAGACAACTTTTAAAATGAAATCTAAGATTCGGGGAACACCCTATTTCCTCAAATATTTTATTTTAAAGGACTTAGAAAACATAAAAGATTCACTGATAATTGTATTCATAGAAGAGGGAACACCTAAATAACATCTATGCTTAAAACTATAAAGACCTTCAAAACAACTGTTCAAGCAATGGCAAAGGGCAAGATCAAAACCGACCTCTTTGATTAACTTAAAACAATGGTACTTTAAAGGGAGACTTCAATAACAACTTTCAAGTGATAGCAGACAAGCAAGGAGAACCATAAATCATGATGAAACCAAATATTTGAGCTATTAAGGAAATAAACAAGAATGAAGACTAAAGAGAAATTTTAAAGCCTCTAAAATACTTCAGCAGAAGAAAACATAAAACAGTGAAGGATGAATAGGTCTAAGGTGCTTCCAGGAGTCATTTCTTAGCCTAAAAATTTCAACCTACTGTAGTAAGAAATTATGGAACATAATGAAAACAGGGGAAAAACATAGCACAGTTAAGAATACTTCACCAACAGCCAAGCTCATGGATCCAATGATAGAGCCTTCTCAGGAATAGACATGCAACAACATCATCAAGACATCCAAGACTTCAATTTATTCTTCAACTTCAACAGAATTGTATATTTATTTCAGAGAGTTTCAGTGTTACAACTTGTAATCAAACAACAACCAACACTTACTCATCCTCTGTTGTAGTATATATAGAAGGATGAGGAGGTGAGATCTGATAAAAGATCTCAATTACAATTAATATAGAATTAAATGGCTCATTGGCCTTTGAGGAGTTCAATGAGGAGATTTACATACATATCCTCTGTATTAAATGATTTACATAATCATTTAAAGCTTGGTAGGAGTTTTGTTGACCTTTGAGGCACTGTGTGGCGTCGAAGTAACTCTGCAGATATTCTTTGCATTGAAGTTCCTAGCAGAAATAACTTCTTCGGCTGCGTTGAGGCAAAATATCTGATCCTGATCAATAAATTCAGCTCTTGATTGAATACTTTGAGGCACAGGTGGCGCCGTGGTAGCTAGAGGGATCAATTTGCCTCAATTTGTGGTGGTGGAGGTTTTCCTGTCGGTGAAAACCTTTAGATTTACTTTGAACTCTGTTTTAACCTGGGGATTAGGTTTATAATGATGTTTTAGGGCCATAATCCCCGTAAACAGTCCATTAATCCTTTGTTCTGACAATTTCTTGATCTTCAGCGCTGATATTCTTCTTCTGCATTCAAAATATATTTCTTGTTGTCGCGCAGGTCTGCACAGGGTCTGTAATGCATCAATGGTTTATGAATCATTGATAAAATTGAAGTTTCAAACCCAGTGGTCAATTTCCTTTGGTAAATCGAGAGCAGAGAGTCGTCACCCTCTTCTTTCAAATTTTCTTCACTCATTGTGAAAACCTTTGAAAACCTGCGAAATATAAACAAAATGTTAAAAAATCATGCGTTTATAGGTCAATCTGCATCGGGGGGTGTGCGGAGGAAATAGGGCCGTTGGATGGCATCATCCAACGGTCGGGATTTAATCTCAAAATGGTCGTAAAGCATGGGGGAAGGAGGATTAGATTAGAGCCATCGATCGCGCAGAGATCGACAGTTGGGAGTGACTGCGAGGGGGTCCAGGTGTACGGAGAAGAAAACTTGGGGGTATACCCCCGCAGTGAACCTGCACCGTCGATCTGGATTTAATCGGACGGCCACGAAGAAATCAGAGGACGTTTGAAAGTCAAACAGAGGGAATTTGGGCAATGGATTTTGGACCGTCGATCTGCATATCAGATCGACGGCAGAGATGAGACTGCCGCTGTACGATAGCTTGGTTATCACACGGGCATTTTGATTATACATCGGACACTTTCGAAGAGTGAAAGCTATTGGATAAGGGGGCCCAAATCAGATGGTGGAGATTTATTTCGCTGGGTGTCCTGGACCGGTCTTTAACGCGCGATGGACGATGGTTGCACGGTGGTTTTCAAAACGTACAATTGACACGTGACATTCGATGAGTGGAATCGCTGGCGATTGGAGGAAAAAAACCTTTGCCCGAATGGCGGTGTGATGAAAACCATATGGTTTTGGAAATGGGGGACAGTTGGTGGGGACCACAGTTATGGCGCGCTCCACACTGTCCTATCTGCAGAGCAGATCGATGGTGGATCCTGCTCCATAAATCATACGGGCATAAAAAACCTTTGGAAAATGAATTAAAAACCAAAAAACACGAATTTACAATGATTTTCAATGTTTTGGGTAGGTTTTTAATAAAAATAATTAAAACGACGGGTTTTATAAAAATCAAAGGTTTTATATGTTTCGGCGGGGAAAAATTTAATTTGAAAGGATAAGCGCCCGAGTGTCTTGGCGCTTGGTCCTGGCACTTGGGTTTATGGACGGAAAAGGGTCAAAAAACTTAAGCCCGAGGGGCTTAAGCCCAATACATAAAAATGTGTATTTTTCATGGTTTTTAATGGATTTTTCAAAGGAAATGAAGGTTTCGGTAAGGTTAAAAAGTGGGTTTTTAACCTTATAAAATGGATTTTGAAGGGGAAAAAGGAAGAATCATGAAATTGTGGGGTTTTCATGGGGGATGGAGGGACAGAAGAGGAGGTTAGTTTTGAGGAGAAGGAAGGGGAAAAAGGGGTTTTGTAGCAGTATTTTGGCTTTGGAAATCAGCAGGATTTCTGAGTTCTGGAGGGAAACAGTAGTGAATATTATCCAAGGATAGGATATTACCAAAAGTCTTCAAGTATCAGCAATTTTAGTAATGAATTTTTTTCTTGAAGGCTATCCAACATCATTTAGCCACCATCTGATATGACAGATTTTATGGGTGGCTAACAGTGGCTCCACTTGGGGATGGTGCCTTTTTTGAAGGCATTAGGAACTACAGACTTGTATTCTCTGGGAGGCTGATCAGTTGCCTCATCCATTGGGTTGTTTTTCTTCTACTTGAATGATCTTCTTTTGCTCTAGAAACAAGTTATCAGTCTTTGAAAAATAATGGATCTTTCATCAACAAACCTTCTACCTACCCAATCCTACTGATCTAACATTTTTTCTTCATCAGAGTGCACTTGGATTGGCAAACTCTCTTACAACATTTTATTCTTTTTGAAAACAAAAATCTAATCTAGTTCTACTTCTTATTTCTTCATGGATCCAGATTAAACAGTTGAATCCATATGATTCTCTACCTAATCTACTGTCTATTGGGATTAAACTGTCTAATCAGACTTTTATTCTCTAAATTCTATAACATAAATTTAAAAATAGTCAAGTCAAGGTTAAGATATTTGACTTGCTGTGATCTATGGCATAAAAATAAGCTGCACATAGATTATTAGTTGCAAAAAATTTAAATCTAAAAAATAGAAGGCTTAAGATCTAAAAACTCAAAGTGCTGCCTTCTCTTTTTTACAGCTCTGTTTTAAACTTGCTTTGAGCTGTCTTTGCTTTCCTTCTGGTTCAAGTTTTAAGCTGACTAGAACCAGATCTTTACATTTCTTTGACTCAGAATTTAACATAGATTTGAGTCATATCCTTTTGGAAACTTTGGTTTAGATTTTGAGTTTGTTTGAACCTTTTTCTAACCTAAACTACCTACTGATAAGCCAAGATTAAACAGTTTGGAAAATTGAATTCACTATCCTATCAGCAGAAAAATTTAAAGCTAATTAGTCAAGATTAAACAGTTTGACTAATTAGAAGTGTGTTTTGAGGAGTGGCATTTGAGCTTGCACACTTTCAGATTTATTTCTCTTTTTGGTATGGGGCTATACCTTTCTTGTTTTGACAATCTGCCCTCTTTTCTTTCTTTCTATTGTTTTTTGTATTTTTGATTTTTTCTAACTTTTGAATGCAATGGTCAGACTATGATATTTACAATGGTAAAACAAAAATTCTTTGAAACTTAAGATTCTTGGCAGAAGTAATGCTTGAGCATCCTGCCATTGACATGACCTCCATATAGGTCTCCTCCATTCAATTCTTTCAAGAAAAATGTATTATGACCCCTCTCAGCATGAATAATATAGGGCCCTTTCCACAAGTTCTCAAACTTGCCATGTTTCCCCTTCTCTTCTCTTCTTGAATCCCATTTAAGAACAATACTTCCAACCTGGAAATTGTTTGCCTTAGTCCTCTTATCAAATAGTTTCTTCATGTTCTCTTGGACTAATTGTATTCTTTCATAAAAATTTTCTCTGGTCTACTGTAAATGGATTGTTTGGTTGATCCTACTCTACATATCATTTTCTTCAACCTGCACTTCTTGAAGGAGCTTCATAACTAGAACTCCTAATGAGGTAGGAAAAATTGCATCTATGCCATAAACCAACTGATAGGGGGACATATTTATTGATTTCTTTGTAGTTATTCTATCAGCGCATAAGGCATGAACCAGCTTACTATGCCATGATTTTTTATTTTCTTCCAACATATTTTTAATGATATTGATGAGACTCTTTTTGGAGGATTCAGCTAATGCATTTCCTTGGGGATAGTACGCAGTGGAATGGCCCAAGGTTATATGGTATTTGTGACAGAAATCAACCATCTTCTTAGATTTGAAAGCAGCAACATTATCTGTTATGATTTTTCTGGGACAACCAAATCTAGATAGGATGTGGGTTTCAAGAAACTTGATAATGACAGAGTCATTAGAATTCCTGGTAGGTATAGCTTCTATCCATTTGGTGAAGAAGTCAGTGGCTGTGAGGATTCACTTATGTTGAACTGAGGAGGATGGATGAATTTCCCCAATGAATTCCAGCCCCCATTGTTGAAAAGGTGCCTCAACTCTGATGGGATGTAAAGGTAAGGGAAGGAGTTTTCTCTTGCCATCAAAGATTTGACACTTATGGCAAGACATGACCAACTTCTGAGTGTCTGGGAAAAGGTTAGGCCAATAGTAACCCGATCTAAGAATTTTGTTTGTTGTGGCCTTCCAATAGAGGCGTCCTCCACATTCACCATTATGCAATTCATGCATGATTTTTCATGCATCATCTTCAAGTAAACATTTAAGAAAAATTACAACAACATTTTGCCAATATAACACCCCATCTATAATGCAAAAACTCAGAGCTTTTTGTTTCAAAAATCTAGCTTTAGTTTTAGACAAAGAAGGAGGAGCATTTAAATATAAAAGCACATAGACAATGTCAGCATACCAAGGGGAATTTAGAAATGTTTCCTCAATAAAAGGAGCAGTAGATTCTTCTATTTCGTCCAACACATCTACCATATTCATGTCCAGTGCTTGGAAGTTAGACTCAGCCATAAGTTTTGCTAATCCTTGCCCTTTAACTAGTTTGGTGGGCCTAGTTTCTAAGTCATATTCAAGAATAGTTGCAATCCATTTTCCCCTTTTACCATCAGGGTCTTGACTTAGAATTTCCTTGACAACAGTATGTGGAACAAAATCAATTATGTGAGAGTGTAAAATATAGACTCTAAAGTCCTTTAATGCTTTCACTAATGCTAAGGCTTATTTTTCCATAATATTATATCTTAGAGGAGCATCTCTTAAGGCTCTACTAAAGAAGGATATTGGTTTCTCCTACCCCAAATCATTATTTTGGAGTAAAACTGCAGCTGTTTTATGTTCAGATGCAAAAGAAAAGATGTAAAAGTCTTTGGTGAAATACGGACTAATTAGGACTAGAGTTTGAGTAAGATCTTGTTTGACTAGTTCGAATGATTGTTTAGCTGGTAAAGTCCATTTTACACCGACATTTTTCTTAAGCATGTTTGTAATGTTTTTTAATAGCTCAGCAAGGTTGGGAATAAACCTTCTCAAAAAATTTATCTTTCCAATGAAGGATTACAATTCTTTGAGTCTCCTAGGATGGGTGATTTGCAATATGCCATCTATCCTTGCAAGGTCTATTTTGATTCCCTCTTCTGAAATTATATGACCAAGAATTTTCCCTTATTGGAGTCCAAAGAGGGTCTTCTTGGGATTCAGTGATAAGCCAAATTTCCTACATTTCTCAAAAACCTTTCTTAGGTGAATCAGATGCTCTTCGTCAGTTTTTGAGAAAACCGTTATGTCATCAAGGTAAATAATTATAAAATAGAAAATATCTTCAGAGAAGGCTATGTCCAATGCCATTTGGAAGGTGGCCCTTGCATTCATTAATCCGAAAGGCATTTCAACATACATAAAGGTGCCCCAAGGTGTGGTAAAAGCAGTTTTGATTTGATCACTTGGGAACACCAACACCTGATTGTAACCTGAGAACCCATCTAATAGGGATATCCTTCTTGATCCAACTACCCTTTGAAGTATATGGTCCATCTTGGGTAAAGGGTAGTTTTCTTTTAAAGAGGCTCTGTTTAAATTTCTGAAGTCAATACAGAGCTTGATTTCCCCTGTTTTCTTTCTAACAGAAACTAAGTTTGATACCCATTCTGAAAATCTAATGGGTACTTGATCCCAGCATTATACATTTTCTCAATTTCTGCCTTAACTAAAGGTAATAAAAGGGGATTTATTCTCCTTAGTTTTTTCTTAAAGGGCTTTTGATTCTCCTTCAAGGGGATTTTATGCTGGATGATGCTGGTATCATAAGATTTTAAGTCTTTGTATTCCCAAGCAAACACATCTTTGAATTCTTTGAAAAGCTCTATGTATTGAAATTTAATATGAGCTGGGAGGGTGCTGGATAGCTTGATCATCTTGGGTTCTGCTAGACTGCCTATGTTATGCTCTTCTACATTGGTTTCCACAGGCTCCATTCTTGGTTCTTTAGCTACATCATTGAGATCAAACAGGTGTTCTAAAGGTGTGAGACCTCCTGGGATTTCATCATTTTTGCACTGTAAGACTTCCAAGTCTTCTTGGTCTTCATTGTTCATTATCTCTTCTTCAAAAGGATTCTCACAATGATTTCTATCAGCAGGATATGTTATTTCAGCCTCTGGGATTTGTTCAATATACAAACAGTTTTCTTTATGGCCAGTTTCTGGTGTTGTTATGCTGGAGTCATTTTCTGATTTCAAGAAATCATCTATGTGTCTGTCAGATTCAAACACCTGCCAGTGATCTTCGTTATCAGGCACAGCAGGTCTGTGTTTTACCTTTACACTGAGTTGTTGATTTATCTCAGGTACTTGGTAATTGCTAGCAGTGAAGGTGAGTTCATTTTCTAGATGATTCAGTGCTCTAGGGATGAAAATGAGTTCATATTTCTCGAAAGTTTTTAATAGGTCAAGGGCGGCATTTCGATATTCCCTAAGTCTTGGATTCTTGGCTGAGTATTCTCCTTTGATTTTTTTGATGATAAGTTCAGAATCCCCTAAAATAGATATCTTTTGGGCTTCCAATTCTTTAAGCAGTTGTAAGCCTAGGAGAAGTCCTTCATACTCAACAATATTGTTAGTGCATGGGAATTCTAACTTGTATGAAAAAATCTGATTTGTGTTTTGAATCCAGACACCTGCCCCTACACTGGTTTTATTACAGGATCCATCGAAATTTATTGTCCAAAGTATATTTGAATCATTTTCATTTTCTCGTTGCTATTGATTATCAATTTTTTAAAGTTGATTTGAGGTAAGATTGGACTGTTTTGATGAACTGATTGGGTCCATGTTTTCTTTACCTTGTTGAGTAATTTCATCTTCGTTACACAAGATAAAGGAATCTAAACTTTATTGAATAGAATAGATTGGAGTGTTGTTTGGTTTGTCCATGTTACTCACCATGTACTTCATGTGGGATTCTCTGTATAGTCTTCTGTTTTGGTTAAAAACAGGGATGGTGGCATAAGACATATCCATTTGAAGGCTTCCCTGAAGTTTGGCTCCCCATGATCTTGATAAGAGCATGCCATACTTAGGGGGAATGTCAGCTACAACTATATCCATTACTAGATTCTTGGCAGGGATCTGAGCTAGGTTAACACATAAATCTTTGATCAAACCCAAACATTTGACTCTGCTTGAGTCAAAAGAATACAAATCTTTGTATGGTTTAGTAATTTCTAAGCCTAAGCTTTCCATTACTACCTTGGGCATTAGATTGTGTGAAGCTCCAGAATCTAACATGGCATTGTGTAGAATTTTATCGTGTATGTTCAAACTAACATAGAAGGGAGGGACTGGTCTTTCTTGATATTTTCCTTCAACCTCTGGACCAAACAACAACTCAGGTTTGTGATCTGTCAAGTTTAAAGTGTCAGTATCAATTCCTAAGTTTAAAGCTTTCAAAACTTGGTTTTTGTACACTTCTTGGGTTACTAGTTCAGCTAAAGGGATGGTAATTTTTATCGTAGCAATCTCCCCCTCAAGGCTGAAAGGAATAATTGACTTGTTAATATTTACATCTGTTTTTTCAATTGAATTCTTTTCAGCAGCTTTGATTTGCTGAACCTTGTTTGGACTAGTGATAGGAATAGTTTTATTAGGACCACTAGCTAAAGTGCTAGGGGTACTCTGTTCAACATTTGGCTGGTTTTGCTTATCTTTGTTTAAATCTGGTTTTTTAGCTGAAATGTTGGTTTTTTTTGCTGTCCTTTTGGGCTGGTTTTCTGCATTTTTCTTGACAGCAGTGCTAGCATTCTTATCTTTTGAATTCTCTGTACTTCCCTTACTCCTAATATCATACTGTTGTGTACCTCCATGATTTCATTTTCAAAACCCAATCTATAGTCATCAAAATCTTCATAGGTGTTTGTATTTTTATCATCAGAGAAGAAACCTTGTTCTTCCTTAGTGAGGAAAACATCATCCCCACTGTCTGATCCAATCAAGTTTACATGTGATTCTTCCAACCTTTCCAATTCCCTGTCTTCCTCATATTGATCTACATAGTTCTGTTGAAAGGGAGGTCTAATTTGTTGGTCACTTTCTTTTTGCTTATCTTGATTGTTATCTCTTCTATAATTCTGATTTCTATTTCTGTTTTGATTGTTTTGAAGTGCAGTCTGGTTTTGATTTGCTTGTTCTTTCTTAATTATGCTCATCTCTTTCATCATTTCTTCCAACATTCTCTCCATTTTTGAGCTTGAAGTAGAAGGAGGGGATTCCTCTCTAAAAGATACTCTCTTCTCAGTTTTCATTCTTGCTCTCTTTTCTATTAAGTTGACTTCCACAGAAAGAGCACCCCTTTGCATATCTTCGAGGGTTGCAAAATCTCTTTCTCTTAGTGAATAAGTCATGTCAGAGTCAAATCCTTCAGGAAACTTGTTTAAGGCTGAGCCTTGTGGAGGTTTTAGTTATGGGGAAAGTGCATTATATACATTGTTAAATCTAGTACAATAGGCTTGTACACTTTCCCCAGGGTTCCTACGGAGGTTATTGTAATCAGCAAGGACTTGGAGAGGATTCTTCTTTACTTCCCATTTGTTTAGGAACATTTGATGGAAGGCTTGGAGATCATTAATACTACGGGGGGCTAAACCTTTAAACCATTTTCTTACTTCTCCCCCAAGCTCTGAGCAAATAATCTAAGCTTGACAGAATCATCATCGATCTCATTTCTATCAAAGTAGTCATCCATCCTATCCACATGTTGTGATGCAGTTACAGCATTTCTAGCATCATATAATGGAATTTTGGACTGATAGTCCTATGGAATATTGACTAGTGGTACAGGAAGGACTAAGGGAGCATACCATGCTGCCATGGCAGGAGGTGGAGGTGGATTCAAAGGTGGGTTGACAAAAGGGAAGGTGGGTTGAAGTGGAGTGGTTTGAACAGTGGATGAAGGATGATAAGATGTAGATGGAACATCAGTAGATTGTTGAGCTGACCTTGGATGAGAGACACCTAGGTTATGAAGTAAGTGTAAATCGGGAGGTGTTGTTTCTCTACTACCAGGATGTTCACTTGTCTTAGGAGATGAAAGTGAATACTCAGAATCTAGTTGATCTAAATCACCAAATGACCTAGTCCTAAAGGGATTGACTAAGTCAGCTTGTGATTGTTGTAGAGCTAAAATATTTTCAGGGACTAAATTAGCTCTTGGAGGTGATCTGAAAATGGTTGAAGATTATATCTTAGGAGACTTCCTAAGGATTATTTCTGGGTCATCAACTATCTCAGGTGGATCAGGGTCAGGATGGGTTCTAGTGTGGATCTTTCTAGGAGCCACTATGTTGTGTTTTTAGACCCAAATAATAGGAAAAGTTCAACAAAGTATGACAATCTTTGAGAGGTTGACTGATCTGTTTACACAAATTTTAATCCTTCAGTCCTCTGACTGGATTTGAATGATATTGACATGATAAGGGTTCTTCCCAATGGATTCTTAAGGTCTGTTCAGGATTGTGGAGTCGCCAGGTGGAAATTTTAGAGTGTTTTCAAAGAGGTACACTGTCCACCATAGTGCTTTAAGAAATATCCCTTTTCAAGGACATCCGGAAACACAAAAAACTCTAACCAAAGATTTACTGGGAGGGCATTCACCAGATATGTCACCTCTAAAAGAGGATGAGATCCGGAGGCTACCTGGCCCTTTCCAGACTCTGTCTAAGAGTATAAGGTAAAACACAACAAAAGGTAAGTGATATATAAGAATGAGTGTTTTACTACAAAGTGGAAGTTTTTAGCTCCTGAGGAGGTAAAAGGTTTTATGGTCCACTACCATGTTTGTTATGAAGCCAAACTTTGAAATTTTTTTGAGTTTTTTTGAGTTATTTTGGTCTTATAGGCTAGTAGAGTGTTCTAAGTCTGATTTTTCACTTAGCTAAGGTGTTCAACCAAATAGAGTCACTCTTATGGCTTGGTAACTGGTTCCTTCAAGGTTTGATAAGGGCTAAAGGGAATCCTAAGGGTTACTTAGTTTGTCACTGATTCAATTAAGCCCTATCATGATTACCATTTTTTAGGTAGTGCTTGGAGAAAGTTACTTATGTTATATTGGACCTAAAAAATTTAAAGAGAGGTTTTGAAACCTCTAATTCTCAGTAGGTCCCACCGTGATCGCCATTATGTTGGTGGCGATGAGGTGGCTAATATTCACTGGATATTCTTGAAAATAAGGGATTTCTGAAGTCCTAAGGGGTATTTAGATTGTTACTGACTCAAAAGTCCCACCGTGATCACCATTATGTTGGTGTCCCGTGTTTTGACAGTTTGGAAAATCAAAAGACAAGGAAACATCAGAACCAATATTTAGAGTTCCAGGATCTAGTCCTCCTATTCTCAGAGAGGGATCTCTCAAATATTTGTTTGCGAAGGTTTATCTTGTGTGCTTTGAGTATGGATTTTAGACTAGTTATTAAGTGCAGATGTTTGTTTGGTTGGGTTGAGTTGATACAACAGAACATGAAAGGTCTAGGAAAGATAGACAGAAAGAGGAAATATCTAGTTCATTGGGCAATGGAGTCAAAATAAGGTCATGAAAAACTCTTCAAGGGATATGGGATATCAAAAGGCAAATCTAACTTGGCCATAGGATACTTTGTTTTGGAATGAGATGGACATTAATGATTTGGAAAGAGAAGTTTAATTCTCAACAAAGGGAACTTGAAGAACATAACTTAACAATAAAGAGATATTTGATAGACAGGGCTAACCATAAATTCTACAAATATTCTTTAAGCAAATGATGACTTCAAGACAACTTTTAAAATGAAATCTAAGATTCGGGGAACACCCTATTTCCTCAAAGATTTTATTTTAAAGGACTTAGAAAACATAAAATATTCACTGATAATTGTATTCATATAAGAGGGAACACCTAAATAAAATCTATGCTTACAACTATAAATACCTTCAAAACAACTGTTCAAGAAATGGCAAAGGGCAAGATCAAAACCGACCTCTTTGATTAACTTAAAACAATGGTACTTTAAAGGGAGACTTCAATAACAACTTTCAAGTGATAGCATACAAGCAGGGAGAACCATAAATCATGCTAAAACCAACTATTTGAGCTATTAAGGAAATAAACGATCATGAAGACTAAAGAGAAAGTTTAAAGCTTCTAAAATACTTCAGCAGAAGAAAACATAAAACAATGAAGGATGAACAGGTCTAAGGTGCTTTCAGGAGTCATTTCCTAGCCTAAAACTTTCAAGCTACTGTAGTAAGAAATTATGGAACATAATGAAAACAGGGGAAAAACATAGGACAGTTTAGAATACTTCACCAATAGCCAAGCTCATGGATCCAATGATAAAGCCTTCTCAGGAACAGACATGCAACAACATCATCAAGACATCCAAGACTTCAATTTATTCTTCAACTTCAACAAACTTGTATATTTATTTCAGAGAGTTTCAGTGTTACAACTTGTAATCAATCAACAACCAACACTCACTCATCCTCTGCTGTAGTATATATAGAAGGATGAGGAGGTGAGATCTGATAAAAAATCTCAATTACAATTAATACAAAATTAAACAGCTCATTGGCCTTTGAGGAGTTCAATGAGGATATTTACATACATATCCTCTGTATTAAATGATTTACATAACGATTTCAAGCTTGGTAGGAGTTTTGTTGACCTTTGAGGCATTGTGTGGCATCGAAGTAACTCTGCAGATATTCTTTGCATTGAAGTTCCTGGAAAAAATAACTTCTTCGGCTGCGTCGAGGAAAAATATCTTATCCTGATCAATAAATTCAGCTCCCGATTGAATACTTTGAGGCACAAGTGGCGCCGTGGCAGCTAGAGGGATCAATTTGCCTCAATTTGTGGCGGTGGAGGTTTTCCTATCGGTGAAAACCTTTAGATTTACTTTGAACTCTGTTTTAACCCGGGGATTAGGTTTATAATTATGTTTTAGGGCCATAATCCCCGTAAACAGTCCATTAATCCTTTGTTCTGAAAATTTCCTGATCTTCAGTGCTGATATTCTTCTTCTATGTTCAAAATATATTTCTTGCTGTCGCGTAGGTCTGCACAGGGTCTGTAATGCATCAATTCTTTATGAATCATTGATAAAAATGAAGTTTCAAACCCGGTGGTCAATTTCCTTTGGTAAATCGAGAGCAGAGAGTCGTCACCCTCTTCTTTCAAATTTTCTTCGTTCATTGTGAAAACCTTTGAAAACCTGCGAAATACAAACAAAATGTTAAAAAATCATGCGTTTATAGGTCAATCTGCATCGGGGGGTGTGTGAAGGAAACAGGGCCGTTGGATGGCATCATCCAACAGTCGGGATTTAATCTCAGAATGGTCGTAAAGCATGGGGGAAGGAGGATTAGATTAGAGCCATCGATCGCACAGAGATCGACAGTCAGGAGTGACTGCGGGGGGGTCCGGGTGTACGGAGAAAAAAAATTGGGGGTATACCCCTGCAGTGAACCTGGGCCGTCAATCTGGATTTAATCGGACGGTCACGAAGAAATCAGAGGACATTTGAAAGTCAAATAGAGAGAATCTGGGGGATGGATTTTGGATCGTCGATCTGCAGATCAGATCGACGACGGAGATGAGACTGTCGTTGTACGATAGCTTGGTTATCACGCGGGCATTTTGATGATACATCAGACACTTTCGAAGAGCGAAAGCCGTTGGATGAGGGGGCCCAGATCGGACGACGGAGATTTATTTCGTTGGGCGTCCTGGACCGGTCTTTAATGTGCGATGGATGATGGTTGCGCAGTGGTTTTCAAAACCTACAATGGACATGCGACATTCGATGAGTGGAATCGCTGGCGATCAGAGGAAAACAACCTTTGCCCGAATGGCGGTGCGATGAAAACCATATGGTTTTGGAAATGGGGGACATTTGGCGGGGACCACAGTTATGGTGTGCTTCGCACCGTCCGATCTGCGGAGCAGATCGACGGTGGATCCTGCTCCATAAATCATATGGGCGGAAAAAACCTTTGGAAAATGAATTAAAAACCAAAAAACACGAATTTACAACGATTTTCAACGTTTTGGACGGGTTTTTAATAAAAATAATTAAAACGATGGGTTTTATAAAAATCAAAGGTTTTATATGTTTCGGGGGGGGGGGGGGGGGGGGAAATTTAATTTGAAAGGATGAGTGCCCGAGTGTCTTGGCGCTTGGTCCTGACGCTTGGGTTTATGGACGGAAAAGGGTCAAAAAACTTAAGCCCAATACATAAAAATATGTATTTTTCATGGTTTTTAATGGCTTTTTCAAAGGAAATGAAGGTTTCGGTAAGGTTAAAAAGTGGGTTTTGAAACTTATAAAATGGATTTTGAAGGGGAAAAAGGAAGAATCATGAAATTGTGGGGTTTTCATGGGGGATGGAGGGACAGAAGAGGAGGTTAGTTTTGAGGAGAAGGAAGGGGAAAAAGGGGTTTTGCAGTAGTATTTTGGCTTTGGAAATCAGCAGGATTTCTGAGTTCTGGAGGGAAACAGTAGTGAATATTATCCAAGGATAGGATATTACCAAAAGTCTTCAAGTATCAGCAATTTTAGTAATGAAATTGTTTCTTGAAGGCTATCCAACATCATTTAGCCACCATCTGATATGACAGATTTTATGGGTGGCTAACAGGATACTCTGTGGGTTTCCATAATTCTACTAGAAATACTCACAGAGTTTATAGAATTTACTGTAAAATACATGTACGCAGAGTACTTCTACTTCTTTACAGAAAATTAATCACAATGATTATAGATTTTTCTGCAACATGAATGTGCACAGAGTACTTCTATTTCTTTACAGAAAAATAATCACAGAGTTTATAGATTTTTCTGCAACATAAATGTATACAGAGTACTTCTATTTCTCTACAGCAATAAATCATAGAATTTACCATAATTTAATAAATAGTTTATAATTGTTAGCTTATCACTGTATGATGATAAGAAATGTTCACCTCGTGAATATTTTTCTTCCAAGAACCTCTACAGTAACTGATTGAACATATTCAACTTAGATTTAACCTTGTTGTCAAATTTAATTTCTAAAATAGTAATCACTTATCTGTAAAAATTTTATCAGGCTGTGGTGTCCAACCAACCTTCAAGAGAGGTGATTATGTCCTCCTTTTGCCCCCGAGATCCACCCGAAGAGGTACAGGTTAATAGTATATTTTCTATTGTGACCTTAGGACTTCCAAGTCCAGTCAGTGCCAGAAAAGTTCAGGAAATTTCTGAGTGTTTTTCCACTGGTCTCTACCAGCTGAGGAAATTCTCATTCTTCCCATGGAATTTCAACTTTACCTTTGTCTGTTAAACAAAAAATTGGTGATAGTCATTTTTTTTTGGACTACAGGCACTACTACATGAAGAGCACTTTTAAGACATTTTTTAAGAAAAAATAAATCTTTTGTCTTAAAAAGTTACTTTTTATTTTAGTTGTTTTACATTAAAGTTTAATATCAATTTAATTGTCTTAAATATAGAATGTAAGACAAAAATAGCTTGAGACACAAATATTTTAAGAAAAAACTTTATATTTAAGACAAAACTTTATATCTAAGATAAAAGGAGTTTGAGACAAAATTATTTTAAGACAAAAGCAATTTAAGACAAAAATATTTTAAGAAAAAATAAAATTTAAGACGAAAATATTTTAAGACAAAAAACGTTTGAGACAAAAATATTTTATGGAAAAACTTTATATTTAAGACATCAGCCACTTAAGACAATGACAATTAAGACGAAACTCATTTAAGACAATTAACAATTAAGACAAAACCATATCAATTTAAGACAATATTATCTAACACTTGCGAAATTGACTCTGATTGTGTGCCCTAAGTATGTCAACCTAGAGGCTACTATTGTCTTATGCCTTTACCAATGCTGCTATTTCACTTACCATTCACGTTATCATATATAAAGACAATGATTTGTTGAGCTCTTCATTTTGGTGGGGTGGCTGAATCTGAAGGATGTGACAGCTTTTTCTGGCGATATTTCTTGGACATCAATTCCTCTTCTGTCCCTTCAATCTTTGTTGATACGATTAGATACAAATTTTCTATTTTTTACACATAGCCAGTTCCTCTGAACAACTAAGTGCTAGCTAAAAATCTCATAACCTTAGTTTTTAAAGTCTATCTAAGCATCTTATTTGTTGTGACAAAATATGTCTATGGGATTGTTCAATACACTCATTTTCCCAAGCAACTGTGACTTTACACGATGTATGTTATCATCATGTACAAAATCTATAGTATATTTGCTTCCTCTAATAAGAAATTGGGAAGTTGATACGAGTTTGTTTAGTTTGAAAAATTTGAAGCTAAGCTAAGTCTATCTCAATATCTTGTTTGTTGTCACGAACAAAATATGCCTATAGGTTTGTTCAAGATGTTCATTGTCCCCAACACCTTTCACAGTCTTCATGTTGTATTATATAATCATGTACAAAAGATACAGAATATTTTCTTCCTCTAAATAGGAGATAAGGAATTTGATACAAGTTTGGTTAGTCTATAAAATTTGAAGCTAAGATCCAAGTTTAAAGTTATGTTCCTTATATTACAACAACTGGTTTTCACTCTTCTTTATGTACATTGTGTTCCCTTGTTGAATTTTTGGATATAAACTCTAACTAAGTAGATTCTTTAGACACAATTGAAAATAATCTCTCCCTCACAAGCAAACCATTGGCAGGTTTGTCTTCACACCTAAAATAATCATGTTGTCTTTACAATAGTTAAATATGAAAACATAGATATGAAATATAATAGTTAGTCATAGACAGATATGTCACATTTTGGGTCTCCATGAATAGGGGATCCTCAATCATTCTACCTTTTCCATCAATACCAATGGGCATAGACATGGGGTGATATCCTAACATTCCTTGGTCTCCATAGATGGTAGGATTCAAGTATGGGAAAATCAATGCTACATTTTATCTCTTATCAGTAATAATACTAAATTAACAGGTTATGTAAATTTGATTTTATCTCGTGTAAAATTTTCTTTCTCTTGATTGAATTGATATTTACACTAGGCATGAATTTCCATTGTTGACAGTATTAGCATAAGTGGTGAGTTCCTTGTTCGATACTTGAACATAGATAAGCAAGTCAAACTCCTATATAATTTTTATGTTCGGGTTGTGTTGCATTTCTTCTTTTTAGGGTTGGGTTGAGTCTCTAGTTAACAAAGTGGGATTTGTTGATATTGTGGGAAGCACCGTCAAAGATCTAAAAGATGGAAGTGAACAACTGAAAATGTATTTTTCAACCTCGAAGATTCAGATATTGATGATGCTCATTTGGAGTAATTTCTCATTGATGGAATAATTTATGCCTTCCAAGAGAAGGAGTCGACTAGTGATGATGCCAATGTGATGTTGAATGGATTTGGTGTTGTGGATTTGTGGATGCTTTTAAGCCAGAGAGTCAAACCATACTTTGTGGTACAACAAGTGGAGACTAAATAACAGGAGTGCAAAGGTTTGACAACATGTCCTTGTACCAAAGTAGTCTTGTGAAGATATATAATGAGATCAACCTTTTAGAGACCAATAAGAAATACATACAAACACAATAAGAAGTGGCACACAAACTTTGGTTTTAGTTTTCCACAAAACATTCCCATGCACACAAACAAAATTTTTTGTTTTTTCTCAAAACCTTTGCAAAGTTTTGATATGCAAACCTTCCCATGCAACCTGAGCTAAACTAGAGTGCATATTCAGGAAGTTTGGTGGACATGAACTATTCATCAAATTTCTGAAATATTATAAAATATGCAATGAAGATCAAGCTACAAATACAAACTATAGTTTTATTCAAAACCCTTACAATGATTTGATATGCAAGGCTGCATTTCTAGCTTGGACATTTTATGAAGTGCGTGAAGTTTGAAGTTGAGATTATGTTCTATCTTCAAACTTAGGTGCATATCAAATCCTTATTTTCATTAAGTTGTGCTAATTGTCTATGGACTCACTACACTGTGCAATTAGTGCACACTGTGTAGTTTCACACATAAACCTCATTACAAACAAATGCGCATAGATCGTTATTCAAGAGATATCATACTCCTCATTTCATATTTTCATTATTATTGTAGGCCTGCCTAGAATATGAAACGTGGAAAATTGTGGGGTTTATGAATAATTCCATTTGAGGGGGTATTGCTTCTTTAGCCATGCTATGCATGTCATATAAACATATGCATCTGTGAAAGCCTAAATATATTTTATGCATCACATTTGGCTTCACTTTCATTGGTAACAAAATTCTAGCACAACGAGTTCATTGTAGGAGGTGTGAGAATCATTTTTTCCATGTTTTAGGATGTGATGTCTTCTCTTGAATCTTATTGGCCCCTTCTATATATTTGTGTAAGCACTTAGAGATATTGTTTCCATATTGGAAATCTATGGAGAGTGGAAGGTATTTCATGGATTCCACTGACACAACAATTGAAGAAGCCCTCTCTCTAAACATAAATGACATTACTGAGTTTGTCTGCATTGTCATCTAGCATTGTTTGGCCATAGTGAATTACAATAGTGCAGTCAACATTAGTCCCAACAACTCGTTCATAGTTGTAATGGCTCTCATGAAACTAAGCCCTTATAAACCATTTTGGCATTATGTTTTTGGCTCAAATATTAGTGGAATTAAGATATAGAATCATTTTTCTTTGTTGCCCGTCCTATTTTATTCCCTTCAAACTTCAGATGCTAATTTGGAAGAATGCATCTTAGAGCATGTTGGTTATGATAATATCTTACCCAATGCCTTATAAAACATTGTGAGGTTCTATGAGCTTTCAAAGCTTCCTTTGTTAGATGTAGGATCAATTTATTAAGACAAGAGGATCGTAACACAACCATATGCCTTTGGATTTGGTATTCAGGTAAGCATTGACATATTGCATTCTTCAATTCATTTTTTCTTGTGTACTTTCTGCAATAAAGTTTGAGTATAAGATCCCACATTTTATTCCATGTATGATATGCATGTGGTGTTCAAACTAGCATAACATTGATATATATTAGTCATGGGAATGTAAAGATTGTAAACTAATCCTTTCATATATTAGGACAAGTTCAAATTATGAAAGACAAAATCCTATAATACTTATATAAGAACTAACTTTGGATACACATGCATGTGAACAAGGCACTTGAATATATATAGGCTTACAGAACTACACTAGAAATACACTAATTACTTGGTAGTTTGAAATTGTTGTCCTAATTTTTTTTCTCATTTTGAAATAATATGGGCTTAATTTATGAATGTAAATTAAATTATATAAATCTTCTTGGATATACAAGTCCAACGTAACAATGTAATTGTTTAAGTGTAAAGCTTTGTCTTCTATTGTCTATGAAGGAAGTAGTTTTTAGGAAAATTTAAATGCAATTTATATTTTAGAAACACTTCCTCTAGAAATTAATTGGCTAGGCTGCAATACTATGAGGAATGATTTGGATTAATAATTTTAGATTAGGAGGGAAATTCTATGATTAAATTTGGCTGATTTTGTTGTTGTGTTATGTAGTGAAAAAATCATAACCTATTTGATACAAGTTCAATACGATAGCCTTTAAGAAGTTATAGAAGAAGCATTTTAATTTACTGAGATTAATTTTGATGTGCTTCGAGGTAATAAAAAAAAAATACTCACGCAAAAAGATGCTAAATGGTATACAAGAGATTGATATGAATTGAAGTTCACTTTTTAGCAAACAATTTGAACTTCCATATTTCTGTGAACTAACTGTGGCATTATTGGATATCTTTATTGGAAAATTATCATCTATTAGTCTTTATGCAGCCTTTTTCTTTTTCATTTTCATCTACACTCTTCCTTTTGTTGTCCCTTGGCTTAGGTTCTACATTTTCCTTGTTAAGAGAGAGTGGCCTGATTAAAATTTTAGTTGGATCTATTTGGATCACTTGATCCTCTAGGGGTTTTGTATCACAATCACAAATATATACTCGCAACCCATCCATATTTGGAGGAGGAATCGTTGGGATGAGAAGAAACCCAAACAAGGAAGATTTTCCAAATATTTTCTTGCCATTGCAATTCGAGTATCCCAAGTTATGCAAAATATTAATTCTTAGAAACTCTCCTCTACCTTGAAAATATCAATAAATATGAAAATAAATGACATATACCATACACATGAAAAATAATAGACTTCCTCTTACCCTTCACGTGTTGAATATCCATGTCAAACTAACTTAGGAAGGCATTCCATCTTGCCTGTCGAGAGTTTAAATCAGCTTGCTTAAAGCAGTTGGTTAGGCTACTCTGGTCAATTTTTAGTATAAACCTCTTTCCCAGCAGGCAGTGTCTCCATACCAAAGTGCATGTGCTGCTGCTGTTAGCTCTAGGTCATAGGCTGAATACCTTTTTGCATTCTCTTTTAACTTCCTTGACTCTGTTGATATTCAACAAGATGATGAGCTTAGTGAAAAGAGTCGCCTTCACTAAGTGGGCCCGCAGGCTATTTTTGGTGCAAAGTCTATTTTTAGACTATATCTATTTTTAGACATGTCGATCATATTCTATGAGTTGCAGGATGCTACTTTTGGATGGTTGGTAAATTTGGAAAAATAGATGGACTTCTATTTTTAGACATATTGGGCGGAATCTATTTTTAGATTTCC
The DNA here is from genome assembly GCA_034641835.2 of Pinus albicaulis. Lineage (NCBI taxonomy): Eukaryota > Viridiplantae > Streptophyta > Pinopsida > Pinales > Pinaceae > Pinus > Pinus albicaulis. Next base: position 270,281,249 of record CM076579.1, read on the forward strand.
AGTCTAAAAATAGATATGTCGAATATTATTAGCACTTAATAATATTTGGACTCTAAACATTATCTTATTCTCTTGGAGCACTTCAGTTAAGTGCAAAGATGTGGCACAACATCTGACAAAAGGAATTACGTTATTCCTAAGGGTTTACTGGAGCTAATGCATGAGGAATTTAGTTAGAACTCATGTGACAGAGTTTGGTGGAGTTATAGAAGTAGTTGGTGGAGTTGTATTCAGTCTAACTCAGTTAGACTCAATTGAGCTAGTTGTATCTAGTCTAACTGATTGATACACTAGTGAGAGTGGTGTGAATTAATTAGTTAATTAATTCACTAAATAATAAATCATTAATCAACTGAAGAATACATCAGTTAACTATAGTGCATGGATAGTTTCAGTGGAGACTAGTGGAGAGGTAGGTGAAAGAGCAAGTGCAACTATCAGTTGTGACTATAGTGATGTATTGATTACATCCAACACTCAGTGGAGATGCCAATGAGGGTTTCGCAGTGCAAGCTTGGTGAATACGATTTCATTCAGAGCCATTCTTCAGTAGGGATTGTGTAGTAGAGGCAGGCTAGCAGGTGGCAGAGATCGGTGCATGGATTTGCAAGATCTAGCCTGATTAGTGTGTAGCGATTGTATTATACTGAGAGCTTGATATGATCAGCTTTGTATGAGGATAGTTACATGATCTCTATGCCATATATTATATACATATATTTGGGGTTTTTAGCTTTAGTATTTCCCGTTAAACAGCTGTGTTAATTTGTGTGAATTTTAATTGTTTCATGTGTGCATTACAATTGATTTAATTTCCGCATGTGATGATCAATAGTGGAATAGATTATGTATTGTGCATGAAGTTAAAATAGTGTGTGATCAAGAGAATCTTGGATATATAACACATATGTTATATAATTTCTACATGGTATCATAGTGATATTGATCAGAGGAAATTGCAATTATTGAAGTGGTTGAGTTTTGTGCTGGTGGAATTCGAATTTGCTGCAGTGTTTTCATGATGTCGAAGTTGAGAATTCATTGAAATGTCTTTCAATGGATTGAGATTGGAGTATGCCCTTGAGGGCAGCTCAAATTATATTTCATGGAAGGACAGGATGGAGGCGGTGTTGGATGATAATAGGTTGAAGGAGTTCATAGATGTAGAAATTCCAGAACCTGCTGCTAGCGATGCAGCCGCACTTGACGCATGGCAAAAGAAGACAACAAAATGTTGAAGGATTCTGTTGGAAGGTGTGAAGGACCACATAGTGTCTAGCCTTCATGGTAAAGCTTCTCCATTCTTGATGTGGAAATATTTGACAGACTTGTTCCAAATCAAAAGCGACTAGAGGAAGTTGGTGCTTAAAGATAAGCTCAGAAAAATAAAAATGGAGAAAGGCGACAGTATACCCAAGTACCTCACGAAGTTTTTCCAGTGCAGGGATGAGCTGGGAAGTGTGGGGGTTACTGTAGATGAAGAGGACTTGGTGAGCTTGGCTCTCCTTGGGCTTCTGAAGAGTTGTCATAGCTACGAGGACTCTGTCAATGGTCGGGAGAAACTGTTGGGATGGGAGCAACTTTGGTCAGATCTTGTGTAGGAGGAGATAGGCGGGGTACCAGGGATGGATCTTCATCGAAGAATGAAGATGAAGAAAATTGTGCTTTGGCTGCCAAATCAAGGAAAGGGAAGGGAAAGAAAAATCCTTCTCAATCCGGTGCAAAAGGAAATAAGCAGGACTTGTCCAAGGTGAATTTATTTCACTGTCACCAACACGGACATTACGCCACTAATTGTCCATAGAAAAAGAAAAATAAGAAGGCTGCTAGATCTGCAGTTGGAGAGGCCTTAGCCTCACAGTTTGAGTTGAATTTTTCGCTGATCGCATGCTTGGTTTCAAGTGTGATGGGATCAGTGTGGTTTCTTAACAGTGGTGCATCTTTCCATATGACCAGAGACAAATATTTGTTTAGTGATTTGGATGAGAAGGATCTTGGAGTGCACATCGAGATGGGTGATGATGGTAGATACAGTGCGACTGGTATCGAGACCATTTCCTTTGAGAGGGAGTCTGGTAAACCTTTCATATTGAAGGATGTCATGCATGTTCCAAGATTGAAGAAGAATCTGATCTCTGTGACGATGTTGGAAGACAAGGGATATGATGTTGTTTTTAGTGAGGGAAAGGATTTCCTGTGCAGTAAAGCAACTGGTGAAACCCGGAGGATAAGGGTTCGAGTTAAGAACCTTTATCAATTGCAGTTAGAAGGCTGTGCAACAATGGCATGCAAAGCAGAAGGAGTGGTGAGCAAGGATGAGGGAAAATTTTGCCACAGGAGATTGGGCCATCTTCACCATGGCGCTTTGAAAATTTTGCAGCAGATTTCTACCGGGCTTCCCAAGGGTGCACTTGTGTAGTCAAATCAGTGCAAGGGATGTACTTTGGGAAAATTTGTGAAGACCACTTTTCATGAAAAGGATAGTTGTGCCACGACGATACTTGAGAGAATTCACAAAGACGTGTGTGGACCTTTCTCAATAGCTTCGACAACAAAGAATAGGTATTATGTGATACTTGTTGATGACTTTTCTCGTAAGTGTTGGATCTTCTTCATGCAGAAGAAAAGCGAGACATACTCAAAGTTCTGTGAGTTCAAGGCGATGGTTGAGAAAGATTCAGGGAAGCAGGTGAAAGCTCTTAGGAGCGATAATGGTGGTGAATACATCTCTGGTGAATTCAAAGACTTTTGCAGTGCAAAAGGAATTTGAAGAGAGCTCATAGCACCTCATAACCCACAGTAGAATGGGGTCGTGAAGAGAAAGAACAGAATGATAGTGGGTGTTGCACGGGCGATGCTGCATGATCAGGGCCTTCCCATACACTTGTGGGCTGAAGCATGCAACACTACGGTTTATGTGCAAAACCGTTGTCCTCATAGAGTACTTGGCATGAGTACACAAGAAGAGGCATTGTTTGGTAAGAAGCCTGATATTTCTCATTTGAAGATTTTTGGCTCACCTGTTTACATTCATGTGACGAAGGATGCCAGGAAGAAGATGGAGCCGACCATAGAGGTTGGGATATTTGTGGGGTACACAGAAACACCCCATAATTATCGTGTGTATTTTCCAAACAGTCGGATGAGTATTGTGTGATGAGATATCAAATTTCATGAGGAGAAAGCCATGAAGTTGTTTCTTGAGAGGGAGCTACACTTGCATGCAGATGAGGAGCTACTAGTTCCTAAAGATGAGCCTTAAGATGTGGATCAGCCACAAGAATAGGTTCATGGAGTGGAAGAAACCACTCATGCAGCACCAAACATCAGAGGGCAGAAGCGCACTACAGAAGCTAAGCGACTGAATCTTGATGCAGCTTAGAATGTAGGAGCACCTACATCACAGTGTAGATAGAGACAGTCACCTAACCGATTTACTGGATACATGGCTCTGATGAGAAAGTGTATCATGATAGAACCATCTTCTTTCGAGGAAGCTGTGGAGGACCTTGCATGGTTAGATGCCATGGTCGAAGAGTATGATTCGATTGTCGGAAACAGTGCATGGGAGATTGTCCCAAGGCGAAAAGGGAAATCAGTGGTAGGTTCGAGATGGATCTAAAAAGTGAAGCAAGCTGCTGACGAGAGCGTTGAGAAGTACAAGGCAAGATTTTTTTCCTGGGGCTTCTCACAGATTGAGGGGATAGACTATGAAGAAACCTTTGCACCTGTCACAAGGTATTCTTCCATACAGACCATCCTTGCTCTCTCAGCGCAAATGGGTTGGCACATTTATCAGATGGATGTGAAGATTGTGTTCCTCAACAAAGTCATTGAGGAGGAGGTGTACATATAGCAGCCTGAGGGATTCGAAATCTTCAGCAGCGAGTCGCATGTGTGAAGGCTCAAAAGGGTCCTGTATGGGCTAAAACAAGCACCTCGTGCTTGGTACACACTGATAGATAGTTATTTCACCAGTCTTGGATTCACCAAGAGTGAGGCAGATCTGAACCTATACCAGATTGTGGTGGAGGGTAAGTTGCTGATCATTGTAATTTATGTAGATGATTTGATACTAACAGGTGATGAACTGTTGATACACTCATGCAAGGCAGATCTTGCAAAGGAGTTTGAGATGAAGGACTTGGGCCTCCTTCATTATTTCCTGGGATTGGAAATTTGGCAGCGGAAGGGTGGAATCTTTGTGTCTCAAGGCAAGTATACCCGGGAGATACTGGAGAAGTTCAACATGCAAGGCTGCAAGCCTATCGACACTCCTCTTCCTGGTGGTTGGAAGAAAGAGGATGCTACATCGGCAGAGGTAGTGGATGCCACTGTTTATCGACAGTTGGTTGGTTTGCTCATGTATCTAGTCAATACACGACCGGACATATGCTACGTTGTTAACCAGCTTTCACAAGCTATGGTTAAGCCTACTAAGCTCTTTTGGAAGGCATGTGAGTGTGTCCTGAGGTATCTAAAGGGCACATCAGGATATGGATTGTGGTACAGATAGTCAGATGAGTTGAAATTGCATGGCTTCACAGATGCAGATTGGGTAGGGAGCCCAACAGACAGAAAGAGCACATCTGCAGGGATATTCAGTATCGGGTCTACAGTAGTTTCTTGGTACAGCAGGAAACAAAGATCTGTGGAACTCAGTTCAACAGAGGACAAGTACATGGCGGCAAGTTTGGCTGGATGCGAGGCTATATGGATGAGGAAGATCTTGGTCGAGTTGTTCGGTTCACACTTAGATCCTACTATTATATATTGTGATAATCAGAGTTGCATTAAACTCTCGGTTAATCTAGTATTTCATGATAGATCTAAACATATTGACATCCGGTACCATCATATCAGATATTGTGTGTAGCGGAATATCATGTTACTATCCTACATTCCTACAGAGGATCAGGATGTAGATATTCTGACGAAGGCGCTCACTAGGAGCAAATTCGAATACCATAGAGACAGGATCGGGGTGGCAGATAATCCCTATCTTGTTGAGAGGGAGTGTTGAGATTCAACAAGATGATGAGCTTAGTGAAAATAGTCGCCTTCACTAAGTGGGCCCGCAGGCTATTTTTGGCGCAAAGTCTATTTTTAGACTATGTTTATTTTTAGACATGTCGATCATATTCTATGAGTTGCAGGATGCTATTTGTGGATGGTTGGTCAAGTTGGAAAAATATATGGACTTCTATTTTTAGACATATTGGGCGGAATCTATTTTTAGATTGCGAGTCTAAAAATAGATATGTTGAATATTATTAGCTCTTAATAATATTTGGACTATAAACATTATCTTATTCTCTTGGAGCACTTCAGTTAAGTGCACAGATGTGGCACAGGAGCTGACAGAAGGAATTACGTTATTCCTGAGGGTTAAGTGGAGCTATTGCATGGAGGACTTTAGTTAGAACTCATGTGACAGAGTTTGGTGGAGTTGTATTTAGTTTAACTCAGTTAGACTCAGTTGAGCTAGTTGTATCTAGTCTAACCGATTGATACACTAGTGAGAGTGGTGTGAATTAATTAGTTAATTAATTCACTAAATAATAACTCATTAATCAACTGAAGAATACATCAGTTAACTACAGTGCATGGACAGTTTTAGTGGAGACCAGTGGAGAGGTAGGTGAAAGAGCAAGTGCGACTATCATTTGTGACTATAGTGATGCATTAATTGCATCCAACACTCAGTGGAGATGCCAATGAGGATTGTGCAGTGCAAGCTTGGTGAATACAAGTTCATTCAGAGCCATTCTTCAGCAAGGATTGTGCAGTAGAGGCAGGCTAGCAAGTGGCAGAGATCGGTGCATGGATTTGCAAGATCTAGCCTGATTAGTCTGTAGCGATTGTATTGTACTAAGAGCTTGATATGATCAGCTTTGTATGAGGATTGTTACATGATCTCTATGACATATATTATATAGAGATAGTTGGGGTTTTTAGCTTCATGATTTCCTGTTAAACAATTGTGTTAATGTGTGTGAATTTTTATTGTTTCATGTGTGCATTGCAATTGATTTAATTTCTGCATGTGATGATCAATAGTGGAATAGATTCTGTATTGTGCATGAAGTTAAAATAGTGTGTGATTAGGAGAATCTTGGATATATAACACATAAGTTATATAATTTCTACAAATTCATTGGAAACTATCTTTCCTTCTTGCGATAAAACTGCCCCAATGCCTACCTTACAGGGATCTGTACAAACGTCAAATTCTTTGTTGGGGTCAGCTACCCTCAACACCGGGGCAGTGGTCAATATATGCTTTAATTTTTCAAAACTGTTCTGGAATTCATTAGTCCATTTAAATATTTTTTCTTTCCTTTGCAAGGAAGTGATTGGAAAATAAATTATGGAGAACCCTTCAATGAACCTTCGGTAGTATTTAGCCAATCGCATAAAGGATCAGATATCTACCACATTTTGGGGAATTATCCATTCCATGATTATATTAATTTTCTCTAGGTCAACTGCTACCCCTTCTGCTGAAATAACGTGGCCTAAGTACCAGATTTCCTCTTTGAAGAAATCACATTTGCTGAACTTGGCGTATAGCTGGTGTTTTCTTAACATCTCCAACATTATTCTTAGGTGCTCCTTATGGTCTTCCTAATTCTTGGAATAGATTAAAAAATCATCAATAAATATTAGCACAAAATTATCCAAGAAGTGGTGAAATATACCGTGCATTAACCTCATAAATTTTGTTGGTGCATTGGTTAAACCGAAGGGTAGTACCACAAACTCATAATGGTCCTACCAGGTACGGAAAGTAGTCTTGTGGATATCCTCATCCTTAATCCGGATCTTGTGATATCCAGATCTTAAGTATATTTTTGAGAATACGGTTTCCCCCTTCACTTGATCAAATAGGTCATAAATCCGAGGTAAGGGATATTTATTTTTTACTGTTAATTTATTGAGCTATCTACAATCCATGCACATCTGCATGGTTCTGTATTTCTTCTTTACGAACAACACTAGTGCTCCCAAAGGGGACACACTCGGACGAATGTACTCTTTGTCCATCAGCTCTTTCAATTGCATTTTTAATTCATTTAGCTCCGGAACACTCATTTTTTAAGGAGCTCTAGAAACTCGTGATGCACCTGGCATTAACTCAATGGTGAAATCAATATATCTTCTTGCAGGTAGTCCTGGTACATTTTCTGGAAATATATCCATGAAGTATTGTACTACTGGTATGTTTTCCATCGTAGGAGTCTTATCCTTGGAGTTGACATATCCCACTTGGATGGCATAAATCTGACATCCTTTCCTCATACATTTACTCATTTGGGATGTTATAATAGGACGCAACTATAATGGTTTATTGATTCCCTAAATCTCTTTGCATGTTCTATCCTTGCACTATGTAATATTCCATAGAAGTTTCTCCAGCCAATCCATGCCCAGTAGTAAATCATAGGATCCTAATGGTAGTATTTTCAGGTCAACATTTAATTGTTGGTCTCCAATTTCCATTGTACAGTTTGGAATTTTGGCACTTACCTTTCTTTTTGCACTTGTGGCTAACTGTACCTCCAAGGATTTTTGAATTTTTGACTTTTGAATTTACATACTTCTACTATTTTGGGCTTTACATAACTTAAACTTGCACCTGGGTCAACCAAAATAGAAATAGGTTGTGAGAGTAGCTTACCTTCCAACTCTATCATCGTTGGTTGATAGTCTACCTGATGGTCTTCCTATGTTGTGTTGATTCTGGGTATATTTTGGGCTACATCTCCCACTATAGAAGCTTCTTGCATATTAGCAACTGTTTCACTTCTCCATCGCTATGGGAAATTTTTGTAATAATGTGCCTCGCCACACCCCCAACATTGCAGAGGTGGTTTGGGGATTTGTCTTGTTCCGGTTTACTGGAAGCCTCTGTAGGCCTCTCCTCGGCAGGACATTGGGTTCTTTGATGATTTATACCAAACTGTTTGCTTACTAAACTTCACGCAGAATTCTTAAAGTTGTTATTTCTAGCACCCTTGAAGTTTGAACTGCTTTTCTATCCTTTTCTTGGCTACCAATTTTTGCCCATTTCCCCTTTTGCCTTGGACTACTGGTAGCACATTCTTGCCTTTCGAATCGCTTTGTCCATGGTCCTAGGATTTATGAATTCAATTTGTTCCTTCAGCTGGGTTGGCAAAATACTCAAGAACCTTTGAAGCTTAGCCTTTTCATCCCTAAGATAAGGAACGTATCTTCATAGGGAAGTGAACTTGGTTATGTACTCATCCATATTCATCTAACCCAGCTTTAAATCATGGAATTCTCTGGACTTTTCGCCATAGAAACATTCTGTTAAATATTTGTCTTTAATTATTGTTGTAATGAATCCCATGTCACATCTTAATATTCAATGCTGCGAACATTCTTTACTTCCTCCCACCATAGGGTGGCTTTTTCTCTCAACTGGTAAATGGCTAGTCTAGCTTTAAGGTTGTTGCTATACTCCTAAAATTGAAAGTACTTATTCATATTTATTAGCCAAGCCTTTGCCACCTCTTCAACTTCTCCATTGAATGTAGGTGGTTTTATCTTCTGAAACTCACCTTGTAGTTCCATCTTTTGTTTCTTAATTTCCTGCTGATTTGACACATTACTAGACTATGCTTCATTGTAGTTTTTGTTGTTGTTGCTTTGCTGTGAAGGGCGCCTGCCCATTATGTCTGTGGTCTGGTCCTTGGTTTGTCGTTCATTTTCTTCTTACATATTCCTATCGGGACTGGGTTGTAACACCCCTTGATTCTATTTGTCAGAAAAGCTCTTAAGTATCCTTTCCTTCTCCTGCATCAAAAATTCATTGTCACTTCTTACTCAGACCATTTCCTCCTGCAACTTCTGCATAGTACTTAACAATATACTGGTCTGGTGTTGATGTTCCTCGAACAATCTACTAGTCTGCTGGTGCTGATCCACACTCAACTGAATCCACATTTTTGGATTCATTTCTGGTTGTTCTTGAGGTGTAGGTTCCCTAGTATTTCGAGGTGTTTGTTGTGTCGATCCCCTTCTGATATTGTCCTTTGCAATACTACTTCTTTTTTGTGCATCATTATACACACAATTTTAACTTTTTAGGTGACCCCTAGGGTCCTAGTGTGTGAACACTGCTCTGGTACCACTTGCAACATTCAACATATAATTTTTTTTTTAACTCTTACACTAAGATTGACCTCCTAAGGAGAATACTTACCCACATATGTTTATATATTTTATGACATGCATTAAGAGTATGGTTATAGTTAAATGTTGGATATTATCGTATTTTGTGTTTTTTATTAGCTCTGTTTACCTCACATTAATTATAGTTGAGAAAACTATGCGACTATAATTTTGATTTTGACCATTATAGTTTCCGGAACCTCATGTGTGATTGATTAAATTTATTGAATTAAGTGTTGGTATGTGGGATTATCTACCCTGTCCTTGAGACTTATTGTCACACAAATGTTCGAGACTTGGGATTTGGTCTGATGTTTAATGTGGCCACCTACCTTACTACTCACCGTGCGATCAGGGGAAAGATTGACGGTAAGATTTCGGTGGGAATATTGCATGGGTATTACCCCTACAACCCTAACCGAATTCCCCATTTTCTCTTGTTTGTGTCATGGTTTCGTCTGTGACCCTTGTGGTTATGGAGTTTACAGATTTTTCAACCATCTCCTCCGGCGTTGTAGCAGGTATGGGAGAGCTTGCTTCAAGTGTTAACAGTTTAAATTTCCATCACTCAAACTTGATGAGGGTTAATCTACTCGCTCTTACTTTTGGATAGAGTGGCCTTGCGCCCTCACTACGGAATTTCTGGAAGGGTTCTGGGTCTCCATTTTTGACTCCATCTCTTTGCAAGTTCCCAGATCCAACCAACCTATAAACCTTCACCCGCTTCCAAAGGCGACCTTCCCCCACAGTGTCAGGTAAATGTTTTTATTCTAGTTTACTAGTTTTTTTTGCTTGCGCTCAGTTGATGAGATTGAAAGCCTTAAGGGTATCTTTTCATTATGAATTTTAATGCTTAACTTCTCTGTGCTTTTCATCCGTTCCTTCAGTTCGGAGATCAACTGCTCTATAAATGTAGTCTCTCAGGTAAGCAGGTTAACGTTTTTTCATTTTCTAGTTATTCTTTACCCTACAGGCATTATTTTTTATGGATAATAGTCACTAATGCCCCTCAAGTTTGTGGTTACACGTATATTCTTTACCCGGTTACCAAGGGTCCACTACGGGTCTTCTCCACGAATAATCACAGGCTTCCTTGCCAGCTATTGAAATCGTGTGCCCCCTTTTCAGGTACCTCGTGTTATACATGCTCACCACTATCGAGACTTCTATTTTCCTCTTTGGTATGGTTAAGGTATTTCCACGAGGGTTACAGTCCCTTGAGACAAGGTCATCGAGTAGCTTGTTTATTCCACTTAATGGCATGTTTATGCCGAACTCAGCTTTTAAGCAGAATTTCCAATCACTGAACATTTTAATTGTCACATTTTCATTAAATTCCTTTCAATGAAGTGTACTAGTTCTCTTAGAATCTTGTTCTCATGTTTATTGGAGGCCTTGGGTTAGAAAAATTCCTAACTCAGTTTGTTTATATATATATATATATATATATATATAGTTCTTTCTGGCATATTTCCTTTTGGTCTTTCGCTTAAAATCACTGGATTTTCCTTACCAGATTCTTCCTAAGTTTTTGTTCTGGTTTGAGGAACTCTGGAATGAAATAGTATTGTATACTTATTTGTAATATGGCTCATGGTTTTATTCTTAAGTTTATGTATCATGTTATTTAAATATGCATTGGTAAATTCTGTACCTCTGGCCAGACTGTGGGTTTTTGTTTTCCTTTTCTTTTCAGTTTTCTCCGTTACACTTTCCATTTTCTCAGATTGTACACTGGCTTGGAAATTTTGGTACTATGCCACATTTAACATGAAAATTTAATTTTGAGAGTTTTATCAATGGAAACTTTATTAGCCAGGTAGTTTTTCTAGTTTTTCTTTACAGATGATGAAGATGACGAGACCATCTAATATGTTCGTGTATAAATTTAGATAAGGATTAACGATGATTTCAGGGTTGAGGTTCCCACCTCAGACCCTAAACTGATAGTTCACCTCCGGTTAACTCTAAATTAACATAGCTCTGTACTTCATTATTTTCCATATATTGTATGTTTCCACCGGCATATTACACATTGTCTTTATTTGATTTAAACTCTTATAGAGAAAGATATTCATAACAATTCCTGTCATAGGCTTTACATAGTAAGTTTCTTATATTATTTCATACATTGCTACATACATATTTTCCTTCCAAAAGTTCCACACACACACACACACATATATATGTTTTATTTTTATAGTACTCAATTCTTTGCCTTAGCAAATTTGTCTTTTACAACGTTGTTTCCCATTAAGCTAGTAAAACACATATATGTACGCTTTTCCTATGATAACACTCCTGTCTAATTCAACTAAAATAAAAATAACTCTAAATACTTATCTGAATTAGAATTTTGCTGATGTTGTCCTCCCAACCATAAAGAGAGACAATTACGTCATTCTCCTTCCCTCGTGCTCAACACCTGAGAAGTATGAGTTGACAGAGATTTCTTCTGAAACCTTAGGACAGGGAATTCCTCTCTCTTCCTTAGTTAATGAGCAGAACCCCTTTTCCTCAGTGGGATGTACTTTGTATCCTCTGAGGAAAAGGTAACTTACCACTTCTCAGTTCTTGGAATACTTTTTACCATCAGTCCTTTTTACTTTTATGGAACTACTTTTCCATAAATAATTTTATTTCTCATAAAACAAAAACAATCTTTTCCAAACAAGTAAATATTTTCAGTTTTTCTTCAAACAATAACTAAAATGACATAATACTAGTTAAACAACTAGTTAATACTTAAATTCTCAGTTCCTGGAATACTTTTTACCATCAGTCCTTTTTACTTTTATGGAACTACTTTTCCATAAATAATTTTATTTCTCATAAAACAAAAACAATCTTTTCCAAACAAGTAAATATTTTCAGTTTTTCTTCAAACAATAACTAAAATGACATAATACTAGTTAAACAACTAGTTAATACTTAAATCAGCAGTCACATCTGAAGTTTATATATATATATATATATATATATATATATAGATATATATATATATATATATTTAATATTCATTTTTTTTTTACATAATTTGAGTCAATTAAGATAACATAATATATTTTCTAATTTAATTTAATTTATATTTTTATATAATTGGATAGTGTCATACATTAATATAATAATGTAAATATAATTTAATATAATTAACAAATTAGTATAGTTGATAATTTTAATATAATTCAATATATTAAATTATAGTTTGAAAATTTTAATATAATAAAATATAATTGATTAATATAATATAATACATATTTTTAGAATCTATGCTTCTGTTATCCATATAAAATTGTAAAATCTCTTTCGGTAATAATCACATATAATGGAAGATTGTCAACCCGTTTCGAACCAACAGAGATGATGGTTGGAACATTAGCAGGTGTTGGATACCTGCCTTATGTCCTTGATTTTTGATTTTTTTTTGCATTTGTTTATTTATTTATTTGATTTGATTTGATTTGATTTGACTTATTTATTTATCTAGTTATTTTTATTTATTTTTTATTTTATTTTATTTTTTATTTATTTATTTTATTTTTTGAAAGTTTGATATTTATTTATTTTTCTCTTTTTATTTTTATTTTATTCTATTATTATTTTATTTCTATTTTGCTATATTCATCTTTATCTTTATATTTTATTTACATTTACATTTTATTTTATATTTTTATTTATCTATTTATTTATCTTTATTTATTATTTATTTATTTATTTATTTATTTATTTTTATTTATTTATTTATATTTTTTCTTTTTCTTTTCTTATTTTTTAACCTCTCACTTTAATTTAAAAAAATTATAACTAATAAGTTTACTAAATAATTATAACTAATAAGTTTACTAATTTATTAACTAACCGAATAAATTTATTAATTGGTTTAATAGTAGGAGGGAACTAGCCGTTACTTATTAAAAACATTTTAAATCATTAAAAAGTCAAACTAGCCGTTTAGAAAACGGCTAATTTAAACATCTCTGCATCTATTTAAGCTTATTAATTTGATCTGATCTCTCACCTAGTCCTGATGATGAACCAAACTGGTTGGTTCGAAACGCGTCGACAACATTCCATTATATGTGATTATTACCGAAAGAGGTTTTACAATAATATAATACAATTAATTCATTAAATATAATATAATATCAATATAATATAGTAAATTAATAAATATGGTCCATATAAAATTAATATAGTTTCAATATAATTAATAATTTTAATATAGTTGATAGTCTAATATTGGGTAAGTGTAAATTATTGATGGTTTGTCATGGCTTGTTAGTGACAATGTAAATTTGGAAACACAACAATATGTTAACTTGGAGGAATGATTGGAGATACTTACACATGAATTTGAAGATGGTGTAGACATATGAAATGTTGAAAAATGAATTAGCTCCATGAATATATAATTTTTGTTTATAGAAATTGTCTCTAACTATATGAATTTTGGGTTTTTCTATTATTGATATGTTATTTTCCATGCTAAATATAATGCATAGGTTTCTATTAATACATCATTTAAGTACCTAAATCATAAAATTTTGTTAATTTTTTTTTGTAAAATTATATAAAATGTTGTTATGCACAACTAATAATTATTTAATATATAATTTTATTATCTAATAGATTAATATATAATTAACAAGTCTAACATATTAATTTAATATAATTTATTGATTTAATATAGAGGATAATTTCAATATAGTTTAATAATTATATAATTCAATATCATTAAATATATAATTGAATATAATTTTAATTTTTTTTATAATATAATGTAATTTAATATAATAAAAATTTAAGAGGTAGGAAGCATCCTTGTCTTGTTGTTTCTTGTAACAATAGTTTTTTTATATTTAAGCAATAAAGCATTTTTCTTAGAAAATAACTCTCTCAGCTGCCACATCACATCAAATGTTAGACGATTGAAATGTTTTAGGCCATTCATTCACCACCTCCTTCGTTTAAGCTAACTACCTAACTAATTCTCTAACATCTATGAATCTCTAACTAATTCTCTAACATCTACGAATCTCTTTTCCCATGGATCTGATTATGAGATTGAGACTGAACAAGAGCCAGAAGTTGTGTGATCCTCCTTGATAGATGAAGCATTTGCACCGAAGATTCCTTGGATTCGAATCTCTCTAAATACATCACCAAAATATCATGGCAGCACAACTCTATTTTTGTGTGAAGGATGTGGGTTTGGATGTGGTTCACCAAAAAATCATGGCTGCACAACTCTATTTTTGTGAGATGGATGTGGAATTGGATGTGGTTAAGTCTATCAATGGAAACCGTTTTGAGGTTTTGGAACTATGTTGCAAGAATTTATTTTTCAATGATTTAAATTTTCAGTATTTGTTAGAGGCAAAGTAGATTGCTGATGTACATTGAATAAATATTTTATGATTCATAATGTATAAAAAATTATCATATTCAACATTCTTTTTATAAACAAGGTTGAAAATTGATGCTATTACATGTAGAATTTGATGCACCGTTATAATTTATTTATTTTTTAAAAAATATATAAGAATTATGAAGAAACATTTTCACACATTTTCATTAAATATTCGGCTCTGTTACAAAACTTTTCACAAGAAAAAAAATGTTGATTCACTGTTATAATTTCTGTATTTTTTTGAAAGACATATCTAAACTCATGAAAAAACATTTTCACACATTTTCATTAAATCTTTGACCATGTTACAAAAAATTTCAAATGAAGAAAAATGTTGACATGTGATATTGAATCTCTTCCTCTAACTGGTTTTGGCATATATGAATTTATGAAAAATATTAGCATGATTTGTTTTCTCGCAGTCTCTCGTATCTTCAAATTTCAACAAGTTTGTACATGGTATTTAGCTGTTTATAAGGCCTTTGTAAATTGAATTAATAAATTTCAATAAGTTTGTACATGGTATTTCGCTGTTTATAAGGCTTCGATAAGTTCACTTGAATCTTTTGTGCATGAGATGGTAATTAAATCATGAAAACAAATTAATTCTTGTTTCCATTCGAGCTCTGCAATTAGGAAGCTCTACAGAAAATTTTTCACATGATGAAAAATGTTAATATGCGATATTGAATCTATAGAAAATTTTTCACATGATGAAAAATGTTAAAATGTGATATTGAATCTCCTCCAGCTGGTTTTGGCATACATGAATTTATGAAAAATGTTCGCATGGTTTGTTTTCTGGCACTCGCTCATATATTCAAGTTTCAACACGTTTGCACATGGTATTTTAGCTGTTTATAAGGTTTCTGTAAATTGAATAAATAAATTTGGTGAAATATTTCATGTTTCAACGAGTTTGTACATGGTATTTGGTTGTTTATCAGACTTTGTGTAAATTGAATAAATAAATTTGGTGAAATATTTGAATAAGGTTATGTGAATTTTGGCAATTAAATCAAGAAAACAAATTAATTCTGTATGAAGAAATCTTTCCTCAATAATGACATAACTCCATTTTTGTGTGAGGGTTGTGGAATTGTGTCGTGGATCTGTCCTTCAATGGAAACCGTTTTGCGGTTTTGGAACTGTGTTGGAAGAATTTATTTTTTTCTTTTCCAACTTAATAAAATGATTAAAATTTTAGGTATTTCCCAGATCCAAAAAATATTGTTGATGTATACTGAATAAGAATATTATGATTCATAATGTATAGAAAAATTATCATATTCAATGTTAATTTTTTATTTTTTTTTCCAACCCAATAAAATGATTTAATTTTTTGGTATTTAGGAGAAGAAAAATAGATTGTTGATGTATATTGAATAAGAATATTATGATTATAAAGCATAAGAAAATTATTATATTAAATATTCATTTTTATAAACAAGGTTGCAGACAGATGGTATTTCTGTAGAATTTGATGTACCATTATAATTAATTTTTTTTTATAATATATATCTAAAATTATGAAGAAACATTTTCACATATTTTATTAAGTTTTTTGCTCTGTTACAAAAAAATTCACATAAATATAAATGTTGACATGCGATATTGAAGAAATTTATCGATCTCCTCCTCCTGGTTTTGAAATATATGAAGTTATGAAAAATATTTGCTTCGTTTGTTTTCTGGCACTCGGATATATTCAAGTTTCTATCATGTTTATACATGGTATTTAGTTGTTTATGATGCTTTTGTAAATTGAATAAATAAATTTGGTGAAATATTTGAATAAAGTCACGTGAAGTTATTGTATATGCTCTTGATAAATTAAATAAACAAATTTGGTGAAATATTTTAATAAAGTCACGTGAATCTATTGTATATGCTCTTGCAATTAAATCAAGAAAACAAATTCTTGCAACTTTTTAGCTAGGTGTTTTTCACTTTAAATTTGTTTTAAATTTAAAATGCACTTTCTTTTGATCAAAATTTTATCACATTTCTTTGGTTGAATTTCGGAATTTATAAATAGAAATCTTTGGTTGAATTTCGGAATTCATAAATAGAAATGTTTAACATTCCTGTCATAATTAAATTGCATGCACACAACCTAAAATAATACAAAGAGCTAGCCAACAATAAAACAAAATGTTGCCTCTAAGATGGTTCTAAACAATTTCAAGTAGTACTTGCAGATTTTTCTATATACATTTTCTCTATTAAAAGAAATAAATAATTTGCAGCTCTGTGCTAAAAGAAAATAATTTCTATGAGTTGTAGATTACCCTATAGGTGTTTTTTTTAAGTGAAGTGTGAAATATTTTAATCTAAATAATATTGATCTTTATATACAATGATAATGGAAATTTATTTGTCATTGCATTATATGTGTTTTTTTTAAAGTAAAGTGTGAAATATTTTAATGTAGATAAACCAACCTCATCAAAGCAAGCATGAAACTCAAAGCATTAGTCTCCACAAAAGCATATGATAAAAGTATGCTTCAAATACATTATTAGGTTCATAATAAATTTAATAATACATACTTTGTCTCTGAATAATTGTTCATAATGAGCATTATAATTATCTATCTAGCATGAATTGATGATGTTTACAATAGTGCTAGGATATACTAGTCATTGACATTGAAAATTTACAAGCTAAAGTGGAAGGAACAACCAGCGATGGGAAAGGATGGAGAATTTTTTGAAGACAAAGATTTATGGAAGTGGGTTGCATAAATATAAGAATTCAAGTTTTCAATTTCTTGAGTGGATAGCATTTGAGGCATGTCACAAGCCATGTTTGGGATAATTTAGAAAGGAAAGGAGTTAGAGCTTTGGTTTTAAAAGGCTACCATGAACATAAAAGTGAAGGTATGTAAATTGCTAAAGAAAACACAACTTAGGTAATGTGGAGGCTGATAAATTGCAGGAAAAACTAACACATTGCAAAGTCCATCTCCCTAAACCTTTGTGTTATCAATTCCAGCAAGATTTAAAGATAGAGCATACCCCAACTCTCTAACCCTTCAAAGAATTCAAAAAAATTGTGAGACTCTTGTCACAACATTACCACAATAATCATGGAAGTATCATAGAAGTGCCAAATCCCCTTAAATTGTTATTCATAAATTTATATATTTTTAAATGAAATGTTAGATGTAACAATTAATTAAAAGGTAAAAGAAAAACAAATTAACAAAATAAGCTTCTTTAATAAAAAAAAATTATTTTTAAAAATTTTAAATAAAAAATATATATTTATCTTTTCAAAATTAAATTAAAATGAAATTGGGGCAAAATTATTTTTAAAATTGTATAAATAAAAAATATGTATTTATTTTTTAAAAATTAAATTAAAATGAAAATAAAGAAAAACAAAAACAAATTAAGAAAATAATTTTTTTAATGGAAAAAAATATTTTTAAAATTTTTAAATAAAAAAATATATTTATCTTTTTAAAATTAAAATAAAATGAAATTTGGGCAAAATTCATTTTAAAATTGTATAAATAAAAACTATATATATTGTTTGAAAGTACAAAATTGTTAGAGTGACATTAGATTTGATAAATCTGGTGAATTAAGTTTGAATATTTCATCAATTTTGTCATTTTGTCTAGCATTTCCTTGTATTGTTTGGTATTCTAATATATTGTTGAAAAAATACAAACTAGTTAGAGTGACATTATATTTGATAGCTTTGGTGAATTAAATTTGAATAAGACTTCAATTTTGTCCAGTATTGATGTTCCGTGACATTGTATTTGTTAAATTTGGTGAACTAAATTTGAATAAGGCTTCAATTTTGTCCAACATTGATGTTTTTTACAAAAGCTTCGATACCATTCTTGTAATACTCCGCATTCTCATTAGGAGGGAGGTTGCATTGTTGTTCTTGTAATTACACAATTTCTTTAATTGATAAAATTATTTCATTCATAAATTTAATCACATATGTGAGTTAGAAATACCTAGCATTTGTCAATGCCCTCATATCCCTTTCTGAATCTAAGAGTCTGATTCTATTCATTTTCCATGTAATTTGTCATAAATTCCAGTTCTCATAGAATTTCATGGTAACCCCGATTAGACTCCGCTCTGCTCAATCTGGACAACGGTATGAAAGGTTGGATTCAGTAGGATCGCTTCCGAAACATTGAATTTAGTAAGTGGGGAGTGAAAGTGAATTTTCTCTCAGATTAATTTGATGGTAGATTCATAGGATATTTCAAAATTTAATGTATAAGAAAAAAATAATTATTTTTAATGGAATTTCAAAATATTTTTAAAATTAATTATTATTTTTAAAATTTCTATAAAGAATTTATATGTCTTCATATTTTTACTTGTCTTCATATTTTTATAAAGATCAAATCTCTCAAAAAGTAAAACAAATGAAAAATATGGAGTTTATATATATTACATAATTTGAGTGAATTAAGATAACATAATATATTTTCTAATTTAATCTAATTTAAATTTATATTTTTATGTAATTTGATGGGGTCATACGTTAATATACTAATGTAAATATAATTTTATATAATTAACAAATTGGTAATGTTGATAATTTTAATATAATTCAATATATTAATTTATAGTTTGAAAATTTTAATATAATACAATATAATTGATTAATATAATCTAATACAATTAATATATTAAATATAATTAAAATAAAATTAATATAATGTTAATAGGAAATTAATAAATATGGTTAATAGAGTTTTAATATAATTAATAATTTTAGTATGGTTGATATTTTAATAATGGGTAAGTATAAGTTGATGATGGTTTCTCATGGCTTGTTAGTGATAATGTAAATGTGAAAACACAACAATATGTTAATTTGGAGGAATGATGAGAGACACTTACACAACTAATTTGAAGATGGTGTAAACATATGAAATATTGAAAAATGAATTAGCTTTGTGAATATAAATTTTGTTTATAGAAATTGTATCTAACTATGTGAATTTTGGGTTTTTCTATTATTGATATGTTATTTTCCATGCAAAATATAATGCATAGATTTCTATTAATGCAAAATATAATGCATAAATTTCTCTTAATTTGGAGGAATTATTAGAGATACTTACACAATGAATTTGAATATGGTGTAAACATATGAAATGTTGAAAAATAAATTAGTTTAGTGAATATAAATTTTGTTTATAGAAATTCTGTCTAACTATGTGAATTTTGGGTTTTTCTATTATTGATATGTTAATTTCCATGCAAAATATAATGCATATATTTATATTAATGCATCATTTAGTACTTAAATCATAGAATTTTGTTTAAAAACAATCGTAAATTTATATAAAATATTGTTCCGCTTAACTAATAATTATTTAATATATAATTTTATTATCTAATAGATTATATAGATTAATATATAGTAGGAATTTTTCTTTTGTGATCCATAAAATGTATAAAAAATCTTTAGGTGATAATAACAAAACTGGTTAATTGATGAGATTTCTCATCTTGTCATGATGATGAACCACATTGACTCGATCGAAAAATGTGGACAAAATATTATTGGATATGATTATCACCAAAATAATTTTTATACATATTAATATATAATTAACAAGTTTAATATATTAATTTAATATAATTTATTGATTTAATATAGATGACATTTCAAAATATGTATAAAATCTTTCGGTGAAAATCACATCTAAGCAAATTTTGCCTGAGTTTCGAACAAGCCAGTCTTAGAACGAGCCACAATATGAACCACACTGGTTGGTCTTGTTCGAGCAAGCCACAAGATGAACCACATTGGTTGGTTCAAAACGCTTTGATTTTATATACAATTTGCTTAGATGTGATTTTCACCAAAATATTTTATACATATTTACGCCGTAAGGCATATTTATTTGAAAACAACTCACCTGTTGTCTACCCGTCTTTTGTTTGCATCGTTAGATGTTTTGTTAGACGATTAAAATATCGTCAAACGTTGATTTGAATTCGGTATTTAAATTTAGTTTTGATTGCTGAGGTGGCAATAAATCCTTGAATTCGATATTGCTTGCCAAGGTGGCAACAGATCTGGCCTTGGTTCCTAAGGCATGGATCTAACTGCCCTCATTGACCAAAGTTAGTTAACGGTACTCATTAGCCTTCCTCACCCTCCCCACTAGCATTAGCCACGTGCATTAGCAGATCTTGATTCTGCTAATTGAATCCAGACGATTCATCGGTGCGACAGTGAGGCAGAGTTGATGCAAGGTATCCTGTTTCTTCCATTTTCATTTCAGATGTTAGGTTTCTTTTTATTTCAAAATTTTCCCCCTTTTTGAGGGAAATAGATAGGGTTTTACCTTTAGTAGCTTGCACAGATAAAGAAAATTGTACTAGGACAGCTATTATAAGGGCGATCGCGATCGTGAAGGACAACAACTCTTTACTTGTGAAACCAAACAGCAACATCAGTGTGAAGTTCCAATTCAGAGTAGACAACGATCATTATAATTTGGATTCATTCAGGTTTTTAGGTATGGCTTCTCCTTTCCATTCTTATTTAAGTTTGTATCTATGTTTGGAGCGGTCAATTATTTTTGAAGTCGCAACAGAGTGTTAAAGAAAGCATAAAAATACATTAAAAGAGAGAGTACAGACTTAAGGGAACTGCTTTGTGCCTTAGAGCTTGATTCTTCATAAGCTTTTATGGTTCTTTTCTGTGCAAGATTTTATATTTCTTAACGAAGAAAGCATAGAAATACATTAAACTGGAGAGTACAAACTTCAAGGGAACTGTTGTGTGCCTTGGACCTTGATAAGTCGTAAGCTTTTATGGTTCTTTTCTGTGCAATATTTTATATTTAGCGGCAATCTCTCAATAATGCAAAATTTCTGCAATAATTTTATATTAAGCTGCAGTATATTAAAAATGCAATAATTTTGTTCATAAAGGTGCTTGATATAGTCATGTGACTTTGCATAAAGGTATAGATAGCTATGAAAATATTGGGGTTTTCCTTCCCGGCTGTTTTTATGTTAGAGATCAGTTCCATTAACTCATGGTTTGTTTTTTGGCAGGCGAACCATATAAGTCTGTTCTTCCTCCTACTTGAAAACAAGTCCGAGTTGCTAACATACTTTAACATAACTATAGTGACCCGAAGTGCATTGAGCCTTGGGCGGAGGAAAAGTTTAAAGATTAACTGGGCGGGTAATTGCAGCTAGTTCGATCTGCAATAATTGCTGGAATTGACTCAACATTGGAAGTCCAAAGAATTTGATTCTTTCATTTGCTTGCAACTGCGAATTTGATTCTTGGATTCTTTCATTTTCCTTACAACTGGGAATAGCTGTGATACAGATTATTTGTTGAATGCAATCTGCAAAACTATGCATGAACTTGTTTCTCGGAAATTTCTTGGAATTAACCTGATTTTTTCTTTCTCTTAACGTTCAAAGCAAGCTTATTTGATTGTACCATTTTAAGAAAGCATTTTCTCTGCATCCATTGAATGGTATTCACGGACATTTACTTTGGTTTTGCTCTTCACAGATAATTTCAGTTAATTCATTCCCTTATAATGTAGTTTTTTTCTCTCATATATTTTTTCGATCAAAGAAATTGTGTTTGGAAAAAATGGTGTTTAGAGCAATTTTCACTCATTTATATATTCATATATATAATGTTAGATCACAAAACATAAAACATATGAAAACTAAACTTACCCACCTAACCATTGACTTTTTTCTTCAAAATTACACTTAACATCCAAATTCTGAAAATATATAAGAATCGTTGTATATTCCATTCCACATCTAGAATTCCATTTATTTTCTTTTTCTAGTAACACAAAGGAGAAAAACCTGCATGATGAAAAGTGTATTTGCTCAAATAATAAGCTATACTATAAGGCTTTTTTTCATTAAATTTCCCCTTTCATTAGATGGAAGATGTGCCATACATTCGTGTTGGAAGGTGTAGTGGGCGTGTCGTAATCCATTTGTCGTATGAACTTCTTTGAAAAAGTTTGGCCAATTGTTTATCTATATTTTGGATGTATTTTTGGTTAGATTTTTTCCAAGAGTTTGTAGGAATGTTGGATTTGTGGAGAATCCCTCCTAAATTCCTCATCTCTGGTTTCTTTTTCAAATATTTTTTTTGGAGACAATGGAGATTACAGTCACTCAAGGAAATGACTAGAGCATTTTGGGGAAATAAAATTTAGGGCATTGCCTTCCAGATGTTGTGCAATATTCAAAGTGTGAAGTGAGATATAACAATATTGTAGAATATGTCTAATATATGCAAGAATATTCTCTCATCAGCAATTTTATTAGATTATGGCCCTTTGAAAAGTATCTAATTGGTTGGATCCAAAATAAATGGAGTCGAGACAAATACATCTAGAGCTACAAGAAAAGGTATTAATCACATTGATTCCAATTGTTGGATGACATGGTGCAAATGCATCTAGAGCTACAAGTATATTCACAATGATTCCAACTGTAGGATGACATGGTGCAGACTGAAAAAATGTTGACCCATATGCATTGTGGTTTCAAGTTACTTACTGATTTTTTATATTTTTCCTTTTTGTTTTGTATCTGAATTATACAAAAGAGAGACATGTGACATTATCACTATCATCATAGAAGAGTAAGGGTTTAAAGCTACTCTTTCCTACGTACTACCTTACCTTACGGCATTTCCTTTGCAACATGTGGTGCAATTGCTAGTTTATGGATTGCAGAAGCCAAATTCCTAATAATTTCAATATAGTTTATTATAATTAAATAGTTCAATATCATTAAATATATAATTGAATATAATTTTAAAATATTTTATAATGCAATGTAATTTAATGTAATTAACAATTTAAGAGGTGGGAAGAATCCTTGCATTGTTGTTTCTTGTAACAATAGTTTCTCTATATTTGTATCCCTTGCTCTCCTTTGTTGACCTCTTTTGACATTGTTTTTTCTACCTTTTCTAGTTTTTGCAATTTCTTTTCCTAATTATATCACTTTGCAAAGTTCCTTAAAATTTCCAATATCTTTGACAAATAGTATCTTCTGGTTACAATTATTAGAATAAGTATAGATTCATTTTGGTTTACATAAAATAACCTCATCAATTGGTCTCCACAAGAGCATAAGATAAAAGTATGCTTCAAATACATTTTTTAAGTTCATAATAAATTTAAAAATACATACTTTGTCTTTGAATAATTGTTCATAATGAGCATTATAATTATCTATCTAGCACAAATTGATGATGTATACAATAGTGCTAGGATATATTGGTTATTTACATTGACAATTTACAAGCTAAAATGGAAGGAACAACCAGTGATGAGGAAGGATGGAGAAATTTTTTAGGAAAAAGATGTATGGAAGTGGGTTCCATAAATATAAGATTTCAAACTTTTAAATTTTTAAGTGGATAGTCTTTGAAGCATATAACAAAGGATGTTTGAGATAATTTAGATGTTTGGGATAATTTAGAAAGAAAAGGAGTTAGAGCTTTGGTTTTAAAAGGCCACCATGACATAAATGTAGAAGTATGTAAATTTCTAAAGAAAAAGAAATTAAGGTAATGTGGAGGCGGATAAATTGCTAAAGAAAATATAAGTAGGTAAATTGGAGAATAAAGGAGTGCAGAGTTTGCCCCCCCAAGTCTCAATGTCATAAATTATAGCAACAATTAACACCTTGCAAAGTCCATTTCCCTAAGCCTTTGTGTCATCAATTCCAACAAGAGTTAAGATAGAGCATACCCCAACTCCCTAAGCCTTCAAAGAATTCATAAAAATTGTGAGAGCATTGTCATAACATTACCACAATAATCATGAAAGTATCATAGCAATGCCAAATCCCCTTAAATTGTTATTCACAAATTCATTTTTTTTAAAATGAAATATTAGATGTAACAATTAATTTAAAAAGAAAAAGAAAAAAAATTAAGAAAATAATGTTTGTCTAATAGAAAAAATTATTTTTAAAATTTATAAATAAAAAATATATATTTATTTTTTCAAAATTAAATTAAAATAATATTTATTTTTTCAAAATAAAATTGAAAGGAAATTTGAGCAAAAATTTATTTAAAATTAAAAAATTGATTGAAATTAATATAAGCAAAATGTGATTTTTTATTTTATTTTTACAACTAGGTAATAACATGAATCTCCTCGTAACAATTATCAATAACCATTCTAATAGTTGGCTGTATAAGTGTTTGGCATTCTATTATATTGTTTGAAAAGTACAAAACTGTTAGAGTGACATTAGAATGGATAAATTTGATGAATTAAGTTTGAATAGGGCATCAATTTTGTCATTTTGTCTAGCATTTCGTTGTATTGATTGGTATTTTATTATATTGTTCGAAAAGTACAAAATAGTTAAAGTGACATTATAATTGATATTTTTAGTCAATTAAATTTGAATAAGACTTCAATTTTGTTGATGATTTGTGACATTTTATTCCTTAAATTTAGTGAATTAAATTTGAATAAAGTTTTAATTTTGTTAAATATTCATGTTATGTATATTAATGTGCATAACTTATATAAATAATTATTTAAATTAAATAGAAAATTCAAATCTGAAATGTTTGTGTTGAATATATAAATTTTTAATATCCATTTTAATTATTAAAAAAAATTAATAAATAAATTTTTTTTTTACAAGCAATTTTCCATCAAATTCCATCTCTGAACTTAAACATTTTGATTCAAAGTATTAAATACTCTGTATATTGAGGTTTCTATATCTACACGTAACGCTGTTAGCCATTTAAAGCAGTACATTTGAATGTTTAATGCTTGCCTCAATTCAGAAATAGATATAACGCTGTCAGTCATTTAAAGCACTAGCGTTGAATGTTTAAAGCTCGCCTCAATTCATAATTCATACCATGAAGTAAGTGGAATTTGACACTTGTTTTGACAGTTGCAAAGAGGAATTATATCACAGAGAGCGCATAAGAACAACTCCATATAAACACCAACTTATTCTACTCTAGTTATAAGCGGTGACGAGAAGAGTATAGGAGGACGACAGATTTTTAAGCACTTTTATGCACCAACTTATATATATCCTCAAAGAGTTTTTGTTGTTGGTGAAATTCTGGTTTCTTAGTAACTATTTGATAAACATTACTTACAAAAATATACATATTTTACTCCTCTGGATTTAAACAATGTGAACCAATCATATCTAATGAAGTTCCGAAACTTTGGATTTAGTAACTGGGTAGTAAAGTGATTCTCTCTAAAATCTATTTCAATTTTTTTCCAAAAAAAAATATTAATGGTTTCTCATGGAATTTCAAAATATTCTTAAAATTAATGGTTTCCTGTAAAATTCTGATAAATAATTTACTTGTCCATATACTTTGCATTCTTCGCCAATTGGTGCAATCCATATATAAGTTATCCAAATAAGGAAAACATTTTTTTTTTCTGTCGTATTAAGCTAGTCACCAAATTTGGTCAAATTGACATAAAAGAAAAACATGAATTTTCAGTGTTTGTGTTCGATTATTACGCTAGTAGTGTTAGATTATTAATTTGATTGTGGACTCGAAGTATATTTCAAAATTCAATGGATAAGAAAAAAATAATTATTTTTAATGGAAATTCAAAATATTCTTAAAATTAATTATTATCTATAAAATTCCTATAAAGAATTTACTTGTCCATCTACTTTATGTGTTCTTGGCCAATTGGTGCAATCAATGCATAGGTTTTCCAAATAAGCAAAACATTTTTTTTCTGTCGTATTAAGCTAGTCACCAAATTTGGTCAAATTGTCATAAAAGAAAAATATGGATTTTCAGTGCTTGTTTTTTATTATTACGCTAGTTTCAATTCGGGACGAGAATATTGAATTGACCAACTATTTTGTATTTAAAAATTTGTAAATAGAGGTATTTTGCTATAAAAATGCAGCGGTAAAACTCCTCTTACCTCTTTTGCAAAAGAAGTTTTTGGAAGATGGTGATTACCACATGCCTATTTATTGTGAAACAGTGACCATGGTGTTTATTGACAGAGTAATTTTTTCATGTGGAATTTTCACTAGCTTAATTTTTTCATTACAAATCAATTAATTTATTTAAAAATCAATTAATTTCAAAACTTATTAATTTGGTCTAAGAATGTATTCTATTTTTAGTATGAAAGAAATGTGTAATTTTTTCATTATTCAATATGAAATTTAAATGTGAGATTTATTTAAATGTGAGATATAAAATGATATTGATATTACACCAATATAAATTGAGAAGTGAAATTCCTTCCAATATAAAAATCAAAACAAATTTATTCATATGGATGAAATATGTCATGCATTAAACTCATGAATGTTCCACGTGCATTGGTCAAACCAAAGGGTAGGACCACAAATTCATAATAATTTGACATGCATTAAACTCATGAATGTTGCACGTGCATTGGTCAAACCAGACTATAGGACCACAAATTCATAATGCCCATATGTGGTTCAGAAGGTTGTTTAATAAATATCTTCATCTTTTATCCTTATTTGATGATACCCAGATCTTAAATCTATTTTTGAAAAGATAGTTGCCCCTTTTACTTTATTAAACACATCATCAATCTGAGGCAGTGGGTATTTGTTTTTAACAATTAATTTATTAAGTTGCCTATAGTCTATACGTATGGTACCATCCTTTTCTTTACAAACAATACTAGTGCCCCCCAAGGAGACACACTAGAACGGATAAGACCTTTGTCCAACAATTCTTGTAATTGCATTTTCATTTCTATTAACTCAGGTATGCTCATTTGGTATGGTGCTCGCGATACCAATGTTGCCCCAGAAATTAACTCGATGGTAAGGTCTATATCACACTTTGATGGCAGTGCTGGTATGTTTTCTGGAAACACATCATTGAAGTCTTGCACCAAAGATATATTTTCCATCATAGGAGCCTTATCTTTGGAGTTGGCAAATCCCACGTGAATTGCATAGATTTGACACCATTTCCTAATGCATTTTCCCAAGTCAGATGTTGTAATAGGGCGCAACTAAAGTGGCTTCTCAATTCCTTTCAACTCGTGTTCCATCTTCAACCTTATAAAAAATAATTTTATCTTTGCAATCTACCGTTGGGCAGTGCACTTCCAACCAGTCCATCCCCAATAATATGTTATAAGAGCCCAAAGGTAGAATGTTTAATTCAACCTTTATATTCTGATCCCCAACTTCAAGGAGATAGTTGGAGACTTTGGCATGAACTTTTCACTTTGCCCCAGTAGCTTGCTGTACTAGCCAAGGATTTTTAAGCTTTTGGCTCTGTAAGTCATATTTTTCCACAATCCGGGGATCTACATAGCTTAAACTAGCACCAAGATTGACCAAAATAGATATAGGGTGGGAAAACATCTTACCTTCCAGTTCTATCATGGTTGGCTGGAAATCTGTTTGTCGATCTTCCAGTGCAGTGTTGGTTTTGGGTATATTTCGCGCCACGTCTCCCACAGTAGATGCTTCTTGTACGTTAGCTGCAATTTCGTTTCTCCCACGATGTAGGCAGTTTTTGTAATAATGTCCCTCACCACATCCCAAACATTGTAATGGTGGTTTATATGACTACCCATGATCCGGTCTGCTGGATGCTTCAGTGGGTCAGTCTTCAGCTATCCATTTGGCTCTTTGCTGATTTTTCCCAATTTGCTTATTTGATGAATTCTTTACACCGGCTTTTTAATTTCCAGATCTGTTATTTATAAAGCTTGAAGAATTTGTTTTTCCTTTCTTGGGTGGCCATTTTTTTCCAACTTCTCCTTTTTCTTTTTACTTGTTAGCCACCTATAAAATTTGTCATATCAAATGGTGGCTAAATCATTTCTGAAACCTTCAAGAAACAAGTTTTATTGCAAAATTGTTAATTCTTGAAGTCTTATGAAGACATCTTATTCTTTGATTAATCTTCACTGTTGTTTCTCTCTTGATTCTGAAATTCTACTATTTTCCTAAATAAAAGACTTCTGCAAAAAAATCCATTTTTCCCTCTTTTTACCTCCCCTTTTCACTCGAAAATCCCTTCATTTTTATCCCCTTTACTCCCATAAAATTCCTCTATTTTTCCTTTATTCCCTTCATAAAACCCCTTTATAAGGTTAAAAAATCCTTTTTTACCTTATCCGAAACCCTCAAAATGCTTTGAAAATCCTTGAAAAATCATGAAAAAAAGCCTTTTGCATTACAGGCGTAAGCCCCTTTAGGCTAAGCCCTAAACCACTTCCCCACCATATACCCTAGCGCTGGAACCAAGCGCTATATCTAAAAGCGATTATCGCATCGGGGCATTTGCGATGAGCGCAAGTCTTTTTGTTTTATAAAGTTTCGATGTCGATTGTCTCCCTTTGTATAAAATCTTGATTCCTTGTATCTTTTCATATACCCTGAGGCCCCGCAATCGGGCGCTAATCATAAATGAACTCTTCCCCGATGCAATTTTCCTTTGTAAAATCATAAAAACCCATTTTTCTATGTTATAAAGCGACCCGCCCGTTCATTGGTCGAGTCCATTCTCGACCATTGATCTTAAACCAAATCAATGGCCTGCACAATCTCGCATTAGAGATTTCCATCAGGCGCATTATTATTTTATTTCCCCCCCTCTCGATTGGCATTCTCCT
The DNA here is from genome assembly GCA_034641835.2 of Pinus albicaulis. NCBI lineage: Eukaryota > Viridiplantae > Streptophyta > Pinopsida > Pinales > Pinaceae > Pinus > Pinus albicaulis. The sequence continues at coordinate 270,310,516 of CM076579.1, forward strand.
GATGGGTTCTTCGCTGTTGATCTCCCCTGCCAGATCCAAATCCGACAACCCACATTGTATTGTTTCACAAGCTTTTTCCCCCACTATGACCTCCTCCAATTCATTCCCCACCGTTGATCTGCCCTTAGATCAACAGTCCACATCTAATCGCATCGGAGATTTTCGTGCGCCCATTCCTCTCTCCTCCTCCGATCGCAAACCTTCTGATTGGATCTGGGCTTTCCATACACCCAGATCTGACGGTCCAAATTGATCTTCCCAACCTTTGGTTAATTTCATAAACCCGCTGTATAAAGTTTTTTATGAGATCTTCGTCGTTGATCTCTGCAGATCAATGGCCCACATTGAACCATTCTCTGCTTCATATTTATTTCATTAACCCATAGATCAAATCTGAGCCGTTGATCTGTTTCATCTTATGGCCCAGATTTATCCCGATACTCCCAACTCTTTTGGGTCCTACCCCTTCCAGATTTGATATTCGCCGTTCATTTTTTAATCTAATGAACAAGATTGAAACCGACTTCCCCTACCCCACATATTATCGCCCGCGCATATATCCTTTATCGCATTCTTTCCACGACCGTCAGATCTAAGACCCCAGATCTGACGACAGACGTGCAGTTTCGTAGATTTTAGCCCGAAATTTAACTCTCCAAAGTGAACGCAATATAGGCGGTTTTGAAGGGCCACGTGTCGGCATCTAACGCATATCACGTTCGAAAAGCTAAAACCACCTATCCGCCTTTTTGCTGCGCGAAACCCGTGGTTTCTTAAGCCAAAAACCACCCTCCCCATTTCTATTGCGTTTCATCGCGTTTGTTCATCGTCGTTGATCTCTGCAGATCAACGACTCACTTTCAATCTGCGCATTACATTATCGCCCTCTACCATATTCCAAGGGAATATGTAGATCAACATCATCCGTTGATCTCAATGGCTAAACTAATCCAACGGCCCAAGATCGTTTGGAAACCCCAATTTTCCTTACAATGAAATTTTCCTCTGCCAAAGGTTTTTCACTTATGTTCTTTGCATTTTCTTCCATTTCACGATAAAGCGGCCCTTCTACATTATGTTTCTTCAGTCGTTCTTGACTGTTGATCTTTGCAAGATCGACGGATCTGACTTAATTTCTCCACCATTTCATCAACCACCTCCCTTTTAACCACCGCGAGAAATCTCCACCGTTGGATGCTTTCATCCAACAACTACACTCTAAGCCTAAACCTCCAAAGAAGTTAAACCAAAAATAAGCAGGATTTTCTAAATTTTCTTGTTTATGCAGGTTTTAATACTTTTTTCAAAATTTTTAAAAGGAAATTAAAGGTCGGGGATGACGATCTCCCAAGCCTTTATTCATCAAAGAATATTATTCCACAGGGTTTCCCATCAATGTTGTCGGTGCCTCATGAACACTGGTAACATTATAAGAGCCCCTGTAGCACCTGCACATCAACAAGACATAATAAAGCTTAAAATAAACAAAGACTATTAGTGTTAAAGAATAAATTCACAACAGAGATGAAGAATTGAAGACTGTTTGCACAGTTTCAAGGGATTATGGCCTAAATCAACAATCAAACGCCTAATCCACTCAATTAAACATAGTTTGAAGAACAGGAGATAGAATTTGGGCCTAATTATGCCTAACACACAGAATTAAATCCAATTAACAGTGTTTAAAGAGAGACAATCAGATCTATCAATCCGAAAAATCCCCCACTGCCATATCAGAGGCTAATTGAATCCTCTCAGCTACCTAAAGCCACCTGTAGCCTCAAAGCATTCAACAGAGTCCGAGTTATTACCAAAACAGAGGATATTAGCATAAAGATAGCTCAACAGTTATTTCGAGCCAAAGAGACTTATTGCAAAATATCAGCAGAGTTATTACAAAGATGACACATAGCCTTAAAGTCAACAAAATCTCCCCAACGAGCTTAATACTTAATGTAAGCCACTTAATACAGAGAAATATCTGAAATATTCTCCATTGAGCCCCTCCAAGGTCGAGAAGCATTAAAATGTATTAATTGAGCATGTATATCTTTTCTCTCATTCCACCTCCTTATTTTCCTATAAAATCTTCTTGAGGAGCTCATTGTAAAGGGTTGGTTGCAGAACTTTGAAATATACTTGTGCTCGAAATTTTCTACAGGTAAATAGTGTTCAGAGGCTCTTGAAGCTATGTTTGTGATGAAATAAGTTAGGCTGAGAAGTGAAGATTATTGTTGAACTGAAACATTGGATTTGAAGAATGTAACTGGTTTGACATCAATAAACAAGCTGATTCTTGGGATCTTGGTCTATATCACTGGTGAAGTGCTTCTTTCTGTGTTATTATTTTTCCTTTCATGTATACCATTTTTTCCATTTATTCTCTAATAAATAACATCAAGCATAGAGTTAGGATTTATTGTTTACAGTACTCTTCTCTGACTGATAAGCTTTATCTCAATGTTTTCCTCCAAATTGTGTATTTAAGAATGATTCAATACATTCCAAGCAGTTAGGAATGCTAGCATTCCCTCGTCATACTTTCTAAACTAAACATTGTTCTTGAATGTTATTTTCATTACGTACTTAGTAAAGTTAGACTAGAAAAGTGATGGTTTGCCTTGTTTTCTAGCTTCTTTCTCCAAAGGTAATTATGAAAGTTTCCCTAAGAGTATGCTGAAAGCAGTTTAGATTTAAAAGTATCTTATCTGATCTTAGGCTGCACTTCATTTTTCTTATCTGTTTTCATCCCTTATGAAAGTAATTATGTATATTAATGGATTGTTTGTCTATTTAGTTAGCTTTAATATGAACTTATCCAAATAAGTCTATGGTTAACCCTGTCCTTTGGTTAGTTTTAAACAGTTACTTAAACGGATTTTCTTGTTTGGAAAGACTGATAAATACTAGTTGAAATTATTGTTTGTTTCCACCCCTTCAACAGTTTTATTGTTCCATTCCATCATTTTATCTCAGAGATCTTGTGATATAGATGACTTGCCCCTTGGACCACTCTTGAAATTGTTGCACAATTAAAACCTTTTTATGAATCCATAGCCTAATGGACTAAAAACCAGTGTCATATCTATCCTATCAACCAAATCTTGTTCTGATTGCTTGCAACTTGACACCTTTGAGACTCTTTCATTTTAGGACTTTCCACTCAACTAGAAATCATGCTCAACCATCCAAAACAAACAAAAACCCTTTTTCTTAATAGCTAGCCTAATATCATACCCAAAAGCCTTAAAGATAAATCAATCTTTTCACTTATAGAGAGATCACTCTCTGGATTCAGGAGGGCTAGATCCTAGAATCCCAAAGTGGTTCAAGTGTTCTCCCTGTAGCTTCAGTCTCACCAATCTGCTGAAATTACAGGGAGCTAACATTTCTGGCGACTCCACTGGGGAACTTTGAGTATTTTTTATCCTATACACCTTTAAGATCTCAGATTAGCATTTTAACAAGAACATTTGGTATATTATCCATTTAACCCACCAGGCATAACATTTCTGGCGACTCCACTGGGGAATTGAGTGTTTTTCATCCTAGATAGCTTTAACACCTCAAGAAGACCCTTGATTCAAGAATATTTTTCAGTGAGTAAAAGTAGCCCTTTTCAAGCACTACCAAGCAACATGGTAATTATGATAAAACTTATTTGAATCAGTGACAAACTAAGGAAAACTTAGGATTCTCATAAGAACTTATCAAACCTTGAAGGATCAGCTAGCTTAGCCATAAGAGTAGATTGTCTTTGCCTTATAACCGTAGCTAAGTTTTGAAACAGATTTAGGACACTCTTAGAACCCATAGGACTGAAAAAACTCAGAGAAACCCAAAATCATTTTAGATTGGTACATGGTGGTGGACCATAAAACATTTTACCTCCAAAAGAGCTAACAACTTCCACCTGGCAACTCCACACTCCGAAACTCCCAAAAGACCAAATGAATCCACTGGTAGAATACCTTGAACTAATTGAACAGACACAGTGCCCTCTTTCTTGATTTACAAACATGGATTTAAATATAGACCTAGAAGACAAACATATGGTCATGATGGAAAAATTAATGTACATGCTTGGAAGAAGGGTGGATAGTTTTATGGCTAATCTAAACATTAGTGATTCAGAGCAACATATGCCTTTCCTTGAGCAAACACAAAATCTACCCCTACAAGACATGTATGATGAACAATATTATAAAGAAAACAATCAAGAAAAATTTCTAATCATGATGGAAAAGATGATGTACATGCTTGGAAAGAGAATGGATAGGTTGATGGCTAATATGAATATTGATGATCTAGAGCAACCTATGCCTTTCCCTGGTCAAACACAAGCCCAATCACCTCAAGACAAAAACATTTTTGCTAGTGGATTAGCCCTTGTGGCTAGTACGTGTCTGAGACCTTGGGAGAGAAAACGATATACAATTCAAGAAAAATTTAGACCAGCTGTCCCAAACAATAAAAGATACTGGAAAAACTTTGAAGGAGAAAAAAAAATAGAAGACTATCCTACTGAGGATATACCATCTTTCCAAGAATAAACTTCTCCCATCACTGATGTCAATCTACCATCCAACGAACCGGAATTTATATCAGAAGTAAGCATATATTTAGAGAAAGAAGGAATTTCACTGCTTATTGTTTTTCAGGTTAAGAATGATGATGCTCCCAAGCAACCTCCTGAAGAGATATTCCTCAAAGCTGAAGTCTTGGAAGCAGACAATCTACCAGTCATGGAAGGCCAAAAAGAAGAGAATCTTCATCTTTTCTTTGTTGATCCTTTGGAAGAGTGTGTGGAAGTCCTAACTGGCTCAAATTATCAAGCATGGATCCTTTGCTACAGCCAAAGACATGAAAAGTTGTCACCTCCTGTGATAGCCTTGGTTTTGAAGATTCATCTTCAAAATGTACTATGGATACCTCTAAAAAGCAGCCAGAGTTTCTTCCTCTTTATGACACTACTCAACTGGCTAAATTGACACTTTTGTATCATATAAGGGTGTAAATACTCCAAGTTAGAATAGGTTAGATAGTAATATCAATAAAGCTCAGTTTGAGCATTTAGATAGTTGTTGATTTTTGTCTTCAAGAAAAAATAAAATTACAAAAACAATAAAAGATAAAAGAGGGAAGATTGTAAAAAACAAGAAAGGTACAGCCCCATACCAAAAAAGAGAAACAAAATCTGAAAGTGTGCAAGCTCAAATGCCACTCCTGAAAAACACACTCCTAGTTATTCATACAGCTTAATCATGACTAATTAGTTTTAAATTTACTGCTGATAGGTTAGTGAATTCGATTTTCTAAACAACTTAATCTTGGCTTATCAGTTAGGTAGATTAGGATAGAAAATAAAGGTTCAAACAAGCTCAAAATCCGAACCTAAGTTTTCAAAAGAATAATGACTCTAATCTATTTTGATTTCGAGTCAAAAGAAAGAAGTAAATTGGTTCTAATTAGCCAAAAACTGGAACTAGAAGGGAATGAAAAATAGCTCAAACAAACTCAAAAACAGAGCTGAAGAAAAGAGAAGACCGTGCTTAGAACTTTAAGATCTTAAGCCTTTAATATTTTGATTTAAATTTCTACAAATTATTATCCATGTGCAGCTTGTTTTTATGTCATAGATCAGCAACAAGTTAGATTGTTCAATCGTGACTTACATGCTTTTAAATTTCTGTTTTAGAAATTAGTGAATAAAAATCTATTAGATTGTTTAATCCTAACAGATAGTAGATTAGGTAGAGAAGCTTATGAACTCAACTGTCTAATTTGAGTTCATGGAGAAATAAGAAGTAGAAATAGATTAGTTTTTTTTCTTTCAAAAAGAATAAAATGTTTGTAAAGGAGTTTGCCAATCCAAGTGCACTCTGAAAGAAGAAGAAATGTTAGATCAGTAGGATTGGGTAGGTAGAAATCTTGGTTTGATAGTATTCCATTTTTTTTCGTGGTTGTTAACATTTTCAGAGAAAAAGAAGATCATCCAAGTAAAGAAAGTTTCAGCCCAATAGATAAGGCGCTGATCAGCCCCCCAAAGAATACAAGTCTGAATTTCTTGATGCCTTCAAGAAGGCACCATCCCCATGTGGAGCCACTGTTAGCCACCTATAAAATTTGTCATATCAAATGGTGGATAAATCATTTTTGAAGCCTTCAAGAAACAAGTTTTATTGCAAAATTGTTAATTCTTAAAGTCTTATGAAGACGTCTGATTCTTTGATTAATCTTCACTACTGTTCCCCTCTTTATTTTGAAATTCTGTTCTTTTCCTGAATAAAATACTGCTGCAAAAAATCCATTTTCCCCTCATTTTACCTCCCCATTTCACTCGAAAATCCCTTCATTTTTATACCTTTTACCCCCATAAAATTCCTCTATTTTTCCTTTATTCCCTTCTTCCCTTCACAAAACCCCTTTATAAGGTCAAAAAATCCTTTTTTACCTTATCCGAAACCCTCAAAATGCTTTGAAAATCCTTGAAAACTCATGAAAAAGAGCCTTTTGCATTACAAGCCTAAGCCCCTTTGGGCTAAGCCCTAAACCACTTCCCGACCATATACCCTAGTGCTGGAACCAAGCGCTATGTCCAAAAGCGCTTATCGCATTGGGGCATTTGTGATGAGTGCAAGTCTTTTTGTTTCATAAAGTTCCGATGCTGATTGGCTCCCTTTGTATAAACTCATGATCCCTTGTATCCTTTCATATACCCTGAGGCCCCGCAATTGGGCGCTAATCATAAATGAACCCTTCCCCGATGCAATTTTCCTTTGTAAAATCATAAAAACCCATTTTTCTATGTTATAAAGTGACCCGCCCGTTCATTGGTCGAAGCCATTCCCGACCGTTGATCTTAAACCAGATCAACGGCCTGCGCAATATCACATCGGAGATTTACATCGGGCGCGTTAATATTTTATTTGTCCCCCTCCTGATTGGCATTCTCCCGATGGGTTCTTCGCCGTTGATCTGCCCCGCCAGATCTAGAACCGACGGCCCACATTGTTTTGTTTCATAAGCTTTTTCCCCCGCCGTGACCTCCTCTCATTCATTCCCCGCCATTGATCTGGCCCTCAGATCAACGGTCCACATCTAATCACATCGGAGATTTTTGTGTGCCCATTCCTCTCTCCTCCTCCGATCGCAAACCTTCCGATTGGATCTGGGTCGTCCATACACCCAGATCCGACGGTCCAAATCAATCTTCCCAACCTTTGGTTAATTTCATAAACCCGCTATATAAAGTCTTTTATGAGATCTTCGTCGTTGATCTCTGTAGATCAACGGCCCACATTGAACCATTCTCCGCTTCATATTTATTTCATTAACCCATAGATCAAATCTGAGTCGTTGATATGTTTCATCTAACGGCCCCTATTTATCCCGATACTCCCAAATCTTTTGGGTCCTACCCTTCCAGATTTGATCTTTGCCGTTCATTTTGTGATCTAATGGAAAATATTGAAACTGCCTTCCCCTTCCCCACATATTATCGCTCGTGCATCTATCCTTTACTGTGCTCTTTCCATGACTATCGGATATAAGACCCCAGATCTGACGGCAGACGCGCAGTTTCGCGTAGATTTCAGCCCGAAAGTTAATTCTCCAAAGTGAACGCGATATAGGCAGTTTTGAAGGGCCATGTGCTGGCCTCTAATGCATATCACGTTTGAAATTCTAAAACAACCTATCTGCCTTTTTTCTGTCCAAAACCCGTGGTTTCTTAAGCCAAAAACCACCCTCCCCATTTCTATTGTGTTTCGTCGCGTTTTTTCACCGTCGTTGATCTCTGTAGATCAACGACTCACTTTTAATCTAAGCATTACAATATCTCCCTCCACTGTATTCCAAGGGACTGCGTAGATCAACATCAGCTATTGATCTCATGGGCTAAACTAATCCAACGGCCCAGGATCGTTTGGAAACCCCAATTTTCCTTACAACGCAATTTTCCTCCACCAAAGGTTTTTCACTTATGTTCTTCGCATTTTCTTCCATTTCACGATAAAGAGACCCTTCTACATTATGTTTCCTCGGTCATTCTGAACCATTCATCTTTTCAGGATCGACGAATATGACTTAATTTCTCCACCATTTCATCAACCGCCTCCCTTTTAACCACCGCGAGCAATCTCCACTGTTGGATGCTTTCATCTAATGGCTGCGCTTTAAGCCTAAACCTCCAAAGTAGTTAAACCAAAAATACGCAGGATTTTCTAACTTTTCTTGTTTGTGCAGGTTTTAATACTTTTTTCAATTTTTTTAAAAGGAAATTAAAGGTCGAGGATGATGATCCCTGAGGCCTTTATTCATCAAAGAATATTATTTCACAGGGTTTCCCATCAATGTTGTCAGTGCCTCATGAACGTTGGTAACATTATAAGAGCTCCTGTAGCACCTGCACGTCAACAAGACATAGTAAAGCTTAAAATAAATAAAGTGTATCAGTGTTAAATAATAAATTCATAGAAGAGATGAAGAATTGAAGACTGTTTGCACAGTTTCGAGGGATTATGGCCTAAATCGAGAATCAAACACCTAATCCACTCAATTAAACACAGTTTGAAGAATAGAAGACATAATTTGGGCCTAATTATGCCTAACACACGGAATTAAAGCCAATTAATAGTGTTTAAAGAAATACAATCAAATCTATCAATCCGAGAAAGCCTCCACTACCACATTAGAGGCTAATTGAATCCTCTCAGCTACCTAAAGCCACCTGTAGCCTCAAAGCATTCAATAGAGGCTAATATATTACCAGAACATATGATATTAGCATAAAGATAGTTCAACAGTTATTTCGAGCCAAAGAGACTTATTGCAAAATATCAGCAGAGTTATTACAAAGATGACACAGAGCCTTAAAGTCAACAAAATCTCCCCAGTGAGCTTAATACTTAATCAAAACCACTTAATACAAAGAAATATCTGAAATATTCTCCATTGAACCCCTCAAAGGCCAAGAAGCATTAAAATGTTTTAATTGAGCCTGTAGATCTTTTCTCTCATTCCACCTCCTCATTTTCTTATAAAATCTTCTTGAGGAGCTCATTGTAAAGGGTTGGTTGCATAACTTTGAAATATACTTGTGCTCGAAATTTTCTACATGTAAATAGTGTTCAAAGGCTCTTGAAGCTCTGTTTGTGATCAAATAAGTTAGGCTGAGAAGTGAAGATGATTGCTGAACTCAAACATTGGACTTGAAGAATGTAACTAGATTGACATCAATAAACAAGCTGATTCTTGGGATCCTGGTCTATATCACTGGTGAAGTGCTTCTTTTTGTGTTATTGTTTTTCCTTTCGTGTATGCCATTTTGTCCATTTATTCTCTGATAAAGAACAACAAGCATAAAGTTAGGATTTACTGTTTACAATACCCTTCTATGACTGATAAGCTTTATCTCAATGTTTTCCTCCAAATTGTGTATTTAAGAATGATTCAATACAGTCCAAGCAGTTAGGAATGATGGCATTCCCTCGTCCTACTGTCTAAACTAAATATTGTTCTTGAATGTTATTTTCATTACATACTCAGTAAAGTTAGTCTAGAAAAGTGATGGTTTGCCTGTTTTCTAGCTTCTTTCTCCAAAGGTAATTCTGAAATTTTCCCTAAGAGTATGTTGAAAGCAGTTTAGATTTAAAAGTATCTTATATGATCTTAGGCTGCACTTCATTTTTCTTATCTGTTTTCATCCCTTCTGAAAGTAATTATGTGGATTACTGGATTTTTTGTCTATTGAGTTAGCTTTAATATGAACGTGTCCAAAAAATTCTATGGTTAGCCCTGTCCTTTGGTTAGTTTTAAACAGTTACTTAGAAGGCTTTTCTTTTTTGGACGGACTGATAAATCCTAGTGAAAATTATTATCTGTTTCCACCCCTTCAACATTTTTATTGTTCCATTCCATCATTTTATCTCAGAGATCTTGTAATATAGATGACTTGCCCCTTGGACCACTCTTGAAATTGTTGCACAATTAAAACCGTTTTATAACTCCATAGCCCAATGGACTAAAAACCAGCGTCATATCTATCCTATCAGCCAAATCTTCTTCTGATTGCTTGCAACTTCACATCTTTGAGACTCTTTCATTTTAGGACTTTCCACTCAACTAGAAATCATGCTCAACCATCCAAAACAAACAAAAACCCTTGTTCTTAATAACTAGCCTAATATCATACCCAAAAGCCTGAAAGATAAATCAATATTTTCACTTATAGAGAGATCCCTCTCTGGATTTAGGAGGGCTAGATCCTAGAATCCCAAAGTGGTTCAAGTGTTCTCCCTGCAGCTTCGGTCTCACCAATCTATTGAAATTACAGGGAGCTAACAGTACTGCTGATAGCGCATCCGTGCTTTTCGAATTACCTCATCCATCATTTTTGGACCTACAAATTCAATTCTCTCTTTCATGTGAGTAGGTAAACTACTCGAAAATCGTTGTACGTTTGCCTTCTCATCCTTTAAATATGGAACATATCTTAATAGGGAAGTAAATTTGGTTATGAATTCATTTATAGATAGTTTTCCCAACCACGAATCATTAAATTCCCAAGATTTTTCATCGTAAAATCGTTCTGTTGGGTACTTGTCCTTGAAATATTGCTGAAATTCATCCCAGGGTACATTTTGGTCTTCAATTCCATGCACATTTTTCACTTCCTCCCACCATAATGTAGCGTTCTCTCGCAATTGGTGGATTTTCAACTATGCTTTGAGTTTGTTGTCATACTCATACACTTACAAATATTTATTCATGTTAATGATTCAAGCTTCTTCCACCTCTTTAGCCTTTCCATCAAATGTAGGGGGTTTAATCTTCCAAAATTCTCCTTGCAATTCCACTCTCTGTTTCATCAGTTCTTGTTGATCTAAATAATTTTCAGAATCGGCCTCATTGTAATTCCTACTTTTGTTGCTTTGATGGGTGCGACTTCCCTCAAGATTATTAGGAATATGCTATTGCTGCTAGCCTTGTACATAGGTTTCCCTCTCTGTGCTAGGCTGTGTGGTGGGATGGTTATGCTTATCCGAAAGACTCTTGAGTATATTTTCCTGCTCCCTCATAAATCTCTCATTGTCACTTCGTACCCTGACCATTTCCGTCTGGAGTTGTTGTACAGTGTCCAATAACCTATTGGTCTATCTTTGTTGTTCTTCCAGCAATTTGTTGGTTTGTTGGTGCTGATCTATACTTAGATACACCCACATTTCTAGATTCACTTTTTGGTTAGGCTGGGGGTGAATCTCCGATGTAGTTCTGGGTGTTTGATGTATGGATCCCCTTCTCATTATTCTTAGTGAATTTCTTCCTTTAGTTCTCTGCACATTTACACACATCAATTGTTATTTAAGTGACCCCTTGTTGGTCCCAGCGTTTGAACATTGCTATGATACCACTTGTAACAGTCATTCATATCATTTATCCATCAAATTTTATTTTTTTACCTTAATCTTCCATTCTAATTACCTTAAGAATATTTATCCTAGAATATGCTTGTAAAAACTAAGAAACTTACCTTAGTTTTATTTGCTAGAATTCAGTAAATATAATTTCATGATCAACAAAGAAAAACTTATAGTTCTACTCATAATTATAATCATAAATTAAGCATCAAGTGATATTGCTATGTCATTCGTTAGTCCTTGTTTCATTATGTCCTACAATCTTGCAATCATAATTATTATAAAGTTTATTACCCCTGCTTCGAGGAGGATTGGTGATACACACTAGGACTTAGTTGTATTGATAGTACATATATTAATTTTGATCGAATATGACCATCCCACGGAGATATGAAATTCTTTATGATAATTAAGGACTTGTCAGTCCAAAACCTCCATTTCTTAAGTGGTCACCATGCGCTGGCATGTGGCTTTGTTTTCCTCCGTAGATTTGCATATTCATCGACGATGGAGGTTGTTCCTCGGTTCATTAGGGTATTAACGTACCCCTTTCCGAACCCTAACCACTCCATTCTTGCACCTTTACCGCTTCAGTCTTCGAGCTCTACAACTATGGGGTATCCATTGTGCAGTGTTTTTCTCACAGAGGTTTAGGAAATGGTGAGTCTCTTCCCCTACTATACCAGTGTCTTGCCTCTTAACGTCGAACTCTATGATAATTCTTTTTGGATGAGCCTTCATGCTCATGATACTGTCACTGGGTTAATAAACTACCTATGAAATTTATTTTGCTGATAGAAACTCGACCACAATCTGGCCATGGCGCCCAGGTGTGTACCAAGCTCTCTACATTGGTCTTTAGCCGAAGGCATCCTCATTCAACTTCTGTCTTGGGTAAATTTTCCTTATTCAAATTATCTAGGTATTCTTGTTTTCTTTTATCTAACTTCAGAACCAAGTCTTTTCAATAAAGTTGTCATTTTTTTTCCATTGTCTAATGCCCAAGGTTTATAATTTGTTTGCAGGTGCGAGGTCACACTGCCTTTGCTCGACCCAAGGTAAGGTTATACATTTTTACCTGGTTTGGTAACTATTGTTTCAATAATGTTTTGGCTAAGTATTCCTAACTCATCTGTGCATTTCGTTGTGTAGGTATTGACTCCACACTAGTTTTCTATTGGCACATTCGCCTTCTCCAGCAACAATTCCTTACTAAAAAGTTTTCTGCCTTCTTTCAGGTGCACTTTTTAATTCCACAACTGCTTATTTAGCTGATTCTCAAACGTAGTTTTTCCGGTCTGAGAGTTTATATATATGTCGGCCCATTGAGGATTTACTTCTCATTTTTACCCTATTGAGGTCGAGAGAAGTTTAACACTGATAATGTTATGATTTTAGTGCCTGTTATGTTTTGACTATTGCACAACTATGCAATATACCTCCAAGGGTTTATCGTTTAATGTTTGTTGTACATTTATGTATATATATACATTCCTTCAACATGGTCGAGAACTTCGTCATGTGTCGACTCCATTCAACAGAGGGTTTGGTATAAAACCACCAGGTTTGAAGTTTGAATTTTGAACCCTGATTTTCATATGTACTTGTTTATATATTTATAATTTCTGTGTTATTCCAGTTCTACAAGTCCTTCGTTCTCTGGTTTCTAGACTTTATCTGGGCTATTTTTGAGTCTTTTTTTTCTTGTGACAGTCCTCATTTTTATTTATAGTATTAACTTTGTTCTTTTGGATGCACGTTTCAGGTTTCTTCCTTAAGCTATTCTGTTGATAATTGTAGTAATCTATGGTTCTTCCATTTCAATATTTATTAGATTATTTTAAAGAAGATTATTTTTAGAGTTTTACTGTCTATATCTATCATTCCTTCATTTTTATTGCTTAATATATTAGGAAGATTCATTCTCGGTAAATGCATAATATATGTTTTGTGAAGAATTCATGGAATAAGTTTGTAATAATGCTATGAGTAGGGAATACTAGTTCTTTCAGCATCTTTCTTTTGTAAGAGTAACTTCTGATTTACTTAAGAGTTTAATAGTTTAACAATTTATGCTATTTGCATCTGCTTTTAGATTTATTCTATATGGGTGATCGCACCACCGTATGGGAATTTTCACTCTATTTGTGTATTAGTTAGTTCCCTACAGGACATACAATCTTTCTCTTGGGATTTTCCTTCCTAAGATTTAACTCTCAATCTTGAAATAATTATTGTTTCTACCAAGGGTTTTATCTATTGATTCTTTTAAATCCCCTTCTATAGAAAATTTTGAATTTCACAATAACTAAATTTGTAAGCAAGGAAAATTTTCCTTAATCTACTATCTACAGAGTTTCCTGCTTCTTTGAATTATTTTGCCAGATAAACACATCATTTAATTTTTTTTTTCTATATCTGACCATACATTTCATACGTAAATATACAATATTCTTTCCCAATCAAATTTACTGCACAATAAGTAAATTTGTAAGCCAGGAAAATTTTCCTTAATCTACTATCTAGATAGAGTTTTCTACTTCTGTGAATTTTTTTTCCATATAAACACATCATTTAAGATTTTTGTTTCTATATCTGAGCATACATTTCATAAGTAAATATACAAGATTCTTTCCCAATCAAATTTACTTATCTCACTTTTTGTAAATTCTGATGGCTTCCGCCCAACCTTGAGTGAGGAAATGATGTCCTCTACTTCCCCATGCTCCTCACCAAAGTAGGAAATCATAGCAATATATTTTCTAAGGAGGTAGACCTGAGGACTCCTCTCTAGTCTCTTCTCCTGAGGGCTCCTATCTAGTCTCTTCTCCTAATAAGGTAGTAGAGTTCCACTGGTTTTCCACCAGCTTTGGATGCTCTCTCATTCCAGCTTTTTAGCTGGTATCATACCATAATTAAAAATTTATTTTCAAAACTAAGAAAATTTAGTTCACAACTTTTGATTAACATACTTGTTAATATGTTAAATAAAAAATAAATACTTCAGTGTCTAATTAAAAATTTATTTTAATAAATAATCATTAAATACAGGTGTTACAAATATAATACAATTAATACATTAAATATGATTTAAATAAAATTAATATTTTCAACATAATATTGCCAATTAATAAAATACAATTTAGTTTATATTTCCAAGATAATTTAATATAATGTTTCCAATTAATAAAATGCAATTTGGTTCATTTTAAAATTTAATTTAATTTTAGTATAGTTAATAATTTCATATAGTTTCAATATAATTAAAATAGTTGATAGTTTAATCTACTATAATTTTTTGTATAATTGATAGTTTAATGTTGGGTGGGTGTAAGTTGATAACGGTTTCTTATGGGGTGCTAGTGACCATGTAAATTTGGAAAAACAACAATATGTTAACTTGGACAAATGATTAGAGGTAATTACACAATGAATTTGAAGATGGTATAAGAAAATAAAATATTGAAAAATGAATTAGCTCAGTGAATATATAATTTTTGTTTATAAAAATTGTATCTAACTATGTGAATTTAGAGTTTTTATATTATTGATATGTTATTTTTCATGCAAAATATAAAGCATAGATTTCTATTAGTGCATCCTTTGAATACCTAAATCATAGAATCTCACTTAAAAAATTGTAGAATTGTAAAAAATGTTATTCTACGCCACCAATAATTATTTAATACATAATTTAATTATTTAATAAAATAAAATACACTTAATGAGTTTAATATATTATTTTAACATAATTTATTGATTTAATATAGATCATAGTTTCAATATAATTTATTATAATTATATAATTCAATATCATTAAATATAGTTAAATATATAATTGAATATAAATTTAAAATATTTGATAATGTAATATAATTTAAAAATGTAAGAGGTGAGAAGCATAATTTTCAATTGTTCTTTTTATCTCGGCTTTGTTGTAATTTTTCATCCTAATTAAATCACTTCACAAACTTTCTATATTATTTTTAAAATTGTCAACATCTTTGACAAATAGTATTCTCTCATTACAAATATTAGCATAAGTACGAATTCCTTTAGATTTGCACAAAAATAACCTCATCAAAGAAGGCATCATTCTCAAAGCATTGATCTCCACAAAAGCATATGATAAATGTATGATTCAAATACATGATTATGTTCCTAATAAATTTAATATTGCATACTTTCTCTCTGAATATTTTTTTTTTTATTTGTAAATTTTGTAGTGCCTTTCTATTTTCTATTTTTTAAAGAGAAATTTGCTATACATATTCTACTGTATTTGGTTGCCTCAACCTTCTCGAAGGAAACCAGGTCTGTTGGCCACCTCAGAGAGTTATAATCCAACCAAAATGGTATTGTTTTTTCCATCTACTCATAGATAATATCCCTTTACTATGTCCATAAAAGTTACAAATAAAACATAAACTACACATACTATCCTCCAAAAACATACAAAACTATAAATTGGGAAGTGTCAACCATCTGAAGAATCCATAGGTGCTGGGTCTTTTGCAATAGACCCTGGCATCTCTGCTTGCTGCATGCTCAAGAGCTGATGTTCAATCCTTCCTATTCACGCATTTTCTTGTATCTAAGCCTTGGCCATTTCACGCATATCATGTTTAATCTGCTGAAGTTCAAAGGGAAGTGAGGAATTTACTTCCTTTTCTTGCATACTCAGCATCGCCTTTGCTAATACACATTTAAATTTCCAGTATGTCTTAAGTGATTGTTGAAATAGAAAAACTCTGCCTCTTGTATTTCCTTGGTTGGAAATAAAATTCATTCTAGCCTCTTTTTCTTTAAGATCATCACCATCATCATCACTTTGCCCCTCCCAACCCTGAATATTTTTACGAATGTGCATTAGAGTCCCTGAATCATAAATATTTTCTATGTTTTCAAGAGTTTTCTTGTTACTCTTTCTGCCTCTTTTACTTGGACCAACAGTCTGAGTTGCTTGTAACTTCTTCCCTCACATGTGTTTTCACGATTACCATTTTTTCCTTTTTTCATTCTACCCTAACAGAGACTGTCTATTATTGTGATTAACAGGAACCCTGTATATCGAAAGGGAACAATTATATGAAACTTAGATTCAATATTAAACTCCAGATGATTCTCCATTATCCGAGCACTCAAATATTGCTTGCCCGATTCAATATTTCGAATGTTAACAAGCTTTACTCTCCCATTTCCGACATTCATCCACCATTGAATTAACAAGAAAAGTGTTTTACCCAAAAAGACCAAATTATACTCAGTGACCCAATTACTAGGACTGAACCAATGAAATTGAGACATAAAAGAAGAGTAAACCCATGTTTGAATTGACCTCCCATTCCGGAAAGAGATTCATGAATAGTTTTTGAAACGACGATATCTCCTATTGCAGACCGAGACACTAAGATAATTTATAGAGAGACTGATATGGCAAGGGATACAGAAATTTCGACATCAAGCGCTACCCTAATCTTGTGATACCCATAAATATTCTCTTTCGGATAATTTTACATAAGAAGAAGGACCTTTACCAAACCATTCAAGACAATAATAAAGGAATTCCAGAACATACCTTCATAATCATTAGAAAAACACAGACTTAACCAATGCAAATTAACATAACTGAGGTACTGGTAAAGAGGGTCGGGAGGACTATGGAAACGGGGTTCTATCTCAAGCTCTACCACCTCTAACATTACATGCATACTAGAGAAAAAAAATAAACTAACAGTGCATGGAAAATTCTTTGTAACCCCTGTAAAAACTACTTCTTTCATTGTCGGAACGCTAACAGGAAAACCGTATCGTAAAATTAGAGTGACGAAGACCATTACATACCAAGTAATCCTCCACCACGATGATGTAATCCTTTTTCCTGCAAATCCTCTGCCGCAACGTCCATCTGAATTCCATCTACTGTTTGAAATATAGCTTTCCAACAGAGGTAACTTACCTTATTAATTTCCTACCCCGCTGCCGGCGTACCTTCCCATTCTCTGCCATGCATTGATGAATTGGGGTGCCTCACATCCTTATCATTTAGTGAGGTTCATGTGGGAACGAATACCACCGCACTCCACTACTCTAATGCATGATGGTCAGCTGACAAGCCCCACCGCGTGGCATTGTCCTACTACCATCCTCACTTTCTTGGCACCCCGATTAGGGATTTGTGCTTCCACTTAAATCTCTGTCAATAATGATCTGGAGAGAGTGTAATTCAATATCCCAGATTTTGGCCCTCTGCGTGACATCCAATTGTCTTTCACTATTACTACAGCCCCAATTTTTTAAGTAGTCTTCCACCTCATTACCTATTCTGTGAACATGTAAAGGTATCAAATACTGGACTTTTTTAATCAACAAGACTATTTCTTGAATTGATTCACTGTCCTCCAGCTTTTACTTATCTTTTCCCATGCTGATCCTTGTCGTAATTTATGTAAAAATCCAGTGACCATTGTCGAATTTCCTTCTACAATAAGTCGATGGTAATTTTCTCCTTTTGCTATCATTAGACCCTGTTTAACTGTTGTAAATTTTGCTTCATTGTTAGTTGCATGCCCAAATCCATGGCATAGGCTCTACAGGCTTCCCCTCAAGAATTTCTAAATATCCCTCCTGCTCCTGCTTGTCCTAGATTTCCTTTTGATGCACCATCATAGTTGATTTTAATGGATCCATTTTGAGGCACCTTCCATCTATCCTCTAGATTTTGAGGAGGCGGTCTATATTTCCAAAGGGTTTTTGACAACATTTAAGCTTTCAAATTTAATCTTGCCATCATTTGAGTTTCTATACCATCCGTCTTCCAGTCTTCTTCTGTCCATTTTTCCACTAGAATTGTTTCTTGTAAATTCTCTACCATCTTCTACCATATTTGATTAATAGTTTTTTCTTCTCCTCTGAATATGCAGTGATTCCTTTCTTTCCAAATGCCCCATAATATAAACCTGATAGATAGCCTCCATGCTCTATTCAACACTTCACATTTAAAACCTCCTTTTCGCCAATTTTTTATTGTGTCATTTATATTTGTATTATCTCTATCCGTTTGCATGAATGACCTTGCAATACTCCTCCACATTATCTGTATTAATTTCACAAGTTTTTAAAATATGTTCTATTGATTCATTTTTTTTCCTAAACATGTAACAAATGGACGATCCATACATTCGTCACTTCTCCAAATGGTCCCAAGTGAGAATTTTTCAATGACTTAAAAGCCAGAGGAAATATTCTACTTTTTGCCAATGATTCATTGACCAGATTTTTCTCCATATTGACCTTACATTATTATTAATATTCTGAGATTGAATATTATAGCCCTCTTGTATGGTAAACATTCCTTTACTCTGATAACCCCATCTAAGAATATCACTTCCATTTGCTGTAACTATTTTCCTTATTCTTAATTCTTTTTCACGATTATTCCATTGTAGCGTTTCTAGTGCTCCTGGCCAATGTACTTTCTCCTTCCATATTCTCCACTAGCTAGTCTGATGTTGGCACCAATAATTGCTTATTAATCTACTATTTGGGGTATTTTTGAACAAGAAAAGTTATCCTAAGTCAAGCTGACTGAATAATTTTTCTCTTTGTTGCCATGAATCTTCCCCAAAAATTGTCGTTCTTCCTTCCCTCACCTCCTAAAAACTATGTTGTTGGATTAAATTTCTATTAACTACTGCAAGATTCCAAGTTGTAGACCTTTTTGGTACAATATCCACTTTTAATTTTCCTGTTACAGATTGAGGCATACCATATTTCCTTTCCCATATAAGCTTCCATAGATCTTGACCTCCTTGGATCCATCTCCACCACATTTTGGCCCCCATAACCTAATTTAAAACCTATGGATCACGAAGGCCCAGTCCTCCTATTGATTTTTCTTTGATTAGTTTATCCCATGAAAGTAATTCCCATTTCCTGCTATCCTGCACACCTTGCCAAAGAAATTTCTTGAACATATTCACTAATTCGTTGCAAATTCTTTTTGGGGTCGCTCTCCCTGATAATTGATAAAGAGGAAGAGATTGAAGAACCGATTTTAACATGATTAATCTTCCTGGAGCATTCAAAACTCTAAATGCCCAATTATGGAATTTTTTCTCCAATATGGTAATGAGATATTTCCAGTCTGCGATTCTTAAAGGGGAAGTATTTAAAGGAACACCCAACTACTTCATGGGAAAAGTACCTATATTGAATCCTAGTGTTCTAGCTAGAAATATTTGAGTGGAATTATTAGAATTGAAAAAATAAACATTTGATTTATCAATATTAATAATAGTACCTGATGCCTCCATGAAGGTTTCCAGAATCTTTAAAATGGATTTGGCCTTTCTCACCAAAGTTGACAGAATAAGAGGATATCATCAACAAATTGTTGGTGTGTCAATGGGAGAGTTGTCCCCCATAATTTTAAACCCTGTATCTGTCCTTCCGCTAAATGAGCCTTAATTAATCTTCCCAGTCCTTCCACTGTTAATATAAATAAAAATGGTGATAGGGGATTTCCTTACCAGAGACCTCTGGTTATATTAAAAGGCTAGGAAGGAATTCCATTGAGTAAAATGGAGAAATTAGGAGATGATATGAATGATTGTAGCCACTATAAATATCTATTATCAAAACCAAACGCTTTCAGAACACCTATCAAATAAGGCCAACTAATCCGGTCATACCCTTTAGAGAGGTCCAATTTTATGAGCATGCCCTTCATTTTAAGAGTCTTTAAAGAGTGGATTGCTTCATGGGTAGTAACAATTCCATCTAATATTTGTCTTCCTTTGACGAAACCAGTCTGTTCCAGAGAAATTAGCCTAGGCAGAAGAGGTTTTAGTCTATTTACCATGATAGTAGAGAGAATTTTGTAAATTACATTACATAGAGCTATAGGTCTGAATTCGACAGGAGTATTCGAATTTTCCTGTTTTGGGATGATAGTTAGGAATTTTGCATTCAGAGCAGGGTAGACATTACGTATCCTCTTGGATTCCTCTACCAAATCCCAAATGTCTCGACCCATGAAGTTCCAGGAGGCTTTAAAGAATTCATCTGTGAAACCATCTGGTTATGGGGCCTTATTCCTAGGCATATTCATTATAAAATATTCAACTTCTTCCATATTGATTTCCCTTAATAAAGCTAAGTTTTGTTCTCTGGTTACTACTGACAGAATGAGAAATGTTATATTATCAATTGCTGGCTGTCTATTCTGATTTGATTCTGTAAACATATTTTTGAAATGATCGACAAGTACCTTTTCCATTTCCTCATGTTGAAGCATCTGGTTTCCATTTTGATCTTTCAATAAGAAGATTCTATTATGCTGTCTCTGTTGTATCATTGTTTTGTGGAAAAAAATTGTGTTTCTCTCACCTTCCTTCAACCATTGGATCCTAGATTTCTTCTTCCAAAAGATCTCCTCTTGCTATCTATGTTCTTCTAGGAGACTGAGAGTATTTCCTTCTTCTACTGCAAGAGCTTATGTTCTACCATTAAGGATCATATTTTGTTGTATCTCTTTCATTTTATCACTTAAACAGGTCTGATGCTGCTGGATGTTTCCAAATTCCATTCTCTTCCATATTTTTATTTATGTCTTGAGTTGTTTCAATCTAAGCTGAAAAGAATGCATCTTATTCCTTCCCGTAATCTGATTAGTTTACCACCAATGTTTGACATTTTCCAGAAACCTGGGATCTCTTAACCAAAATAATTCAAATCGAAACGGTCTATTCTTGGGTCTTTCTTTTACATCTATATCTATACAAATTGGCCAATGATCTGATCCGAGCATTAGTAAAATCGCTGCTTCATAGTAGGAATCCAAACTTACTAGAGCTTCCCAGGCAATAAAGCAGTCCAACCGTGATGCAATTTGATGTCTTTCTCCACATCTATCATTCCAATTAAACTTCCCATTCACCGTGGGAATGTATACCAAATGAAGATCCGTCAACAAATCCCTAAATAGCTCCATCTTTGGATCTTCCCTCCTTGTTCCTCCTTTTTTTTTTGTCAGATTTAGTATCATATTGAAATCCCCGCTGAGAAGCCAATATTTTTCCTGATGCATATTATTTAAAGTTCTTATAGTTTGTAAGAACTCCTCTCTTTCTCCTAGAAGTGGAGGCCCATAAACTATCGATATGAGTATCTTTTCCTTTGATCCAATTTGTCTAAAAGTACCTGATAAAATTCTTGGGAGTCTTATCCATTATTCCACTACTATTTTTGCTGAATTCCAAAAAATGGCTATTCCCCTTGCCATTCCTCTTGAATCGATTGCCATCACCTCAAAGCGGGGTTTAAATGATTGAAGAATATTTTCAAGCTTCTGTCCCGAGACTTTTGTTTCTTGGATTAACATTACCTGTGGTTTCTCAGTTTTCAATCTTTAATTAAGATATATTTTTTTGCCTTTGCTATTTAGGCCTCTGATATTCCAGGAGATTACTTTCATTAGGTAACTTTGGGAAGTTGTTGGAATACTGTTGTTAACGGTATTATCTTTCCTGTATTAATCAACATCTCTCCAACTAATTGTATGGATTCCTGCAATGTCCTTCTACCTCTTCAATGTCCTTCTACATCTTTTTTTGGTTCCTTTTGGCTGGGGGTTAGCATCTTTTAAGACAGCTTTTATGTATTTTGAACATTATTTTGCGCTTGAGATGTCAAATAGTGTTCGAAATTTTCTTTGTAAATTTTCTTATGTTCTGTAGGAATGAACCTATCATCGAGATTCCTCCATTCATACAATAGGTGTTTCAATACTCTTTATTCTACACTAAAATCCTCTTTATTGTGTTCTATATCCATTGGTGTCTGTTCCAACATACTACTATCTTCTGTCTCACTATTGTCCTGAACTGATTTTCGTTTTTTTGACAGAGTTTTCTGATTAGGTACCCCTTGACTGAGGCCTGTGCTATCTTCCTCTGCATTCGATGTTTCCCCTTCATCTTGCAATATTTCATAATGGTTTGCTGAGGTTTTCTGTGATGGGGGGTTTTGTAAACTTATTGATGATTTATTATTTCATTAGATATCATTTTTGAGATTCAACTGCGTTAAGTAAGTCATTCATCTATGGCCATTTCCATGAGAGGTAGTCGTAACTGACTAATTTCTCATGATTTTTGAATAGTCCACTTAGCACTCATTGCATCGGGTGATGCTCACAGCGATGAAGAAGTGGGATTGAAACTAGTGAAATGAATCACATAGCATCAATCATCACTTCCGGGGCTTGCACCTGGTAACCAGGACTTCCCGAGAGGTCACCCATCCCAGAACTCCTCTGGCTCAAGCGCACTTAACTATGAAGTTTTTTCCCACAATCAAGCCCACTTAGCTTGCTACCCCATTTTCAAAACCTTAGCAATTATTGTGCCTCATGAACCATTCAAGTAGAGATCCATTTACTCTTTGTATTTAAGTATAAGGGATTTATTATTTTGTTTTTTATTTGTAACAGTTATGAATCCATCCTCTCGCTATCGACCCTGATCAGGATTAGTAGATTGTCAGTTTTGTTGCTGCTCAATGGTGTTTAGAGGGCATGACTTGTAAATATGACCATACTCATGGCATCTCCTTCATTGAGAAGGGATGTGTTCATAGTCAAGAAGCTGCTCCCAGATTTTTCCTTCATATTCTAACTCAATCGTTTCAGGCAATGGCTCAAAAATATTCATATATACACATATTCTAGCAAAATAAGTATAACGACCATGGCGAGTAGTTTCTGCTATCTTAACAAAACTTCCTAAATAATTTCCTATACCTTCCAGAATATCTGAATCCCAAAAATCCATTGGGAGGCCAAACAGCCGAACCCATACTGGCGTTGCAAGAAATTGTTCTTGGTCTGGATTGTAGCATTCTTCCCACTGTCTAAGAAAGAGCCCTGCACTGTTATAAAAATACGACCCTCCTTCAAAAATTCTTTCCTTATCTAACAAGTTAGTAAAACTTACTATAAATAATTCTCTAGCCCCAAATTTCAGATCAATATGACCCTTGGGCTGCCATTTTATTTGTATCCATTTTAACAAATATTTTTTTGTAGGCCAAATACCAATAAACTTACATATTAGAGTGTGATCCTTCATATAGCTCCTGTATTCATCCAATTTTTTTGCTGGAATTATAAATTGGGGCTTCTTCATTGCTCGTGGCAAACATTTCCCCTTCTTCTTCGCCTGCCAATCTACTCCCAAAACCCGAATCGTCCTCCCATGGGAACCACCAGTTTGTTGTTGTGTGCTTGATTGTTCGCCGCTTGTAACATTACGGTAGGAGGGGAACGGACCCCCTCCCGATGCTGCCGCCATAGCCGTACTAGTCACCACTCGAGGGTCTGTAACTCAACCCTGATCTCAAATTTTCTGAAACCCTAACTATTCTCTTTCTTCTTGGAGCTCATTTTGTTTTCTCATAGTTCTTCTCTTTGAATAATTGTTTGATAATGAGTATTGTAATTATTTATATAGCATGAACTGACCGTTGAAACATGTAACAAAGATACTTGGAAGAATTTAGAAATAAAAATAACTAAATCTTTTAAGAGAATACAATGAACATAAATGTGGAGACAAGTAAATTGCTAAATATATATATATATATATATATATATATATATATATATATATATTAAATAAATTGGAGACTAGTCCAATTCTCCAAACCTTAGTGTCATAAATTATAGCAACAACTAACCCATTACAAAGTCCAACTAAAACAAATCACAATAATGGCAAATCCTCTTAAATTTCCATTCATAAATTCATTTAAAGAAAAAAAAGAACATGAGTTATAACCATTAACTATAGCAAACGAGAAAAAGAAACCACTTATATTTAAGAGAATAAAATTTTCACAATGGAAAAACAGTGTTTTTAAAATTCTGTTTTGAAATAATATATCTAGAGTTACAAAATTGATAGAAATTAATATAAGATCAATATGATTTTATTTGATAGTTCGTTGTATTGTTCTCATTTCAGTTATGCAATAAATCAAACAAGAAATCCAAGAAATTGCCATGTCTCAGTATCAAGCAGCGGTAAGAATTGGGAGAATAGAATGTCAACTTCAAGCAACGCAGAAAGTAGATATGTCGGGTTCTACTGCGGTGGACTCGGTTCCAATTGACTCTTCTGATGGATGATATTTTATGTTAACTGTTTTTAATGATTTTTGCGGAAATTTTTTTCAGCTTTAGGATAAACTTTAACTTTTATGAAGAAACAATTTCAGTACTAGTTGGCTTTTAATTCACCTGATATCCTTCGAGCAAATTAACTCTACTACTTCAACATATGTATAGCAATCTGTTTTTTTGATAAATAGAAAATGGAAAGAATCTACGAAATTTAAAAAAAATAAAAAATCTTCGTAGTTTTCTATATTCTATTATATTGTTTGAAAATTACAAAATTAGAATGACATTATGTTTGATAAATTTGGTGAAATAAATTGGAAAAAGGAATCAATTTTGTTAAGCACTGAGATGGACAGTCTGGTCATTGGAAAAAGGAATCAATTTTGTTAAGCACTGAGATGGACAGTCTGGTCTGGTGGCCATTAGATGTTCTGTATATTGACTTCCGTAACATCCCAAGTAGGATAGGAATTTCACATGTCAAGCATCTCAATTATAACGGTATGCAACTCTAATATTTATTTTAATTATTTTAATAAATAGTATTTACATGTGAATTTTTTTTTTGGTTGTATTTAGACAATTTGCCAATCGATCCCTGGAACACGAGCATTAAACATTCTGATTGATTCAGACTATTAAATATTCTGTAAATTGAGGTGTGTAAAGGGCCTGTATCTACACATATAACACTGTTAATGATTTAATGCTGTACTGGCGGCCTCAATTCATAATTCATAGCATGAGATAATTTGGAATTTGACACTTGTTTTGACAGTAGCAAAGAGGAATTATGTCACGGAAAACATAAAAATAACTCCATATCAACATCGACTTCTACTACAGTTAACAGCAGGGGCCATAACAGTGTAGGAGGAGTGACTTTAAGCATTTTATGCACCAGCAGAACGTTTTGCTATGCAATCAAGATTGTCAAACAACAATACAAAGATTTCAATATCCATTGCAGTTTGTCAATTTTTCTCTCGCATGTCGTCTGGGCATCTATTTAACTATTTATATATATAAATGAAATCAGAGTGATGTATGAGATTTTCCTGTTTTGAAACCAACAATTTAAGAGCTCTAGTTTTGTGTAATTAAATTTATAAAGATATAGATACCTATTCTATTCTTCTAGATTTAAATATATTCTTAACTCTACAATATCCTAATAAATCTTGTGACAACATAAATCCTATGATCGATTATCATTGCAACTCTGGTTTTTCATTTAGATAGGATTGGCTGATCAAAACATAGTACTTCACAACTTCCTCTATGGTTTCAGAAGATGGGTTGGGATCAGTGTGAACCAACCATAACACATGCTCGAAACTCTCCAAATCGCAAGGGATGGTGAGGACGCCACTCTGATCCATTCCAAACTCCTCGGCTGATCTGTCCAGGAGAGCGAGTATAAGCGGGTGATTCAAATAAGAAATGCCCACAAAATATCTTTTTCTCTCCTTCCCTACATCCACAGGGAAGCATCCTTCTGGAGTGACAGTAGAGGAGTCCTGAGATTGAGAATGAGGGAAAATTCGAGGCGGGCAAGGCTGGGACCTCAGCGAGACATAGCTGAAATCACAATTACGCTTCCGCAACAGAAGCTTCGATACCATCCTTGTAATACTCCGCATTCTCATTATGAGGGATGTTGCATTGCTGTGGAGGGGGTTTCTGCGAGTATAAATCCCAAAACCATGAACGCATAAAGCGAGAATTTTTGAAGAGTGTCGGTCTTCGCCGATGTTGCCTCTCCTTCACAGCCCTACAGAAAGTACTTGCTGTTTGCAATAGCCCTTTGCTCGAGTATGTTTCATTTGTAAATTTGGCCACATATATATTAATTAGGAGGACCTGGCATAGTCAATGGCCGCACGTGCCTTTCTGAAATTCCATTCATGTTCCATGCAATTTGGTGATAAATTCCAGTTCCCCTGGAATTTCATGGCAAATGCGACCAGACTTAATCTAGAGAACGTTATGAGAGTTTGGATTCGGTAGCATTGTAGTGAAAGTCATCACCTACTTTCCGTAAAAGTTCCGAAAGTTGGATTTAGTAATTAGGTCGTGAAAGTGATTTTGTTTTTTTTACTGAAATTAACATGTTGATTGCAGAGTTTTGGTATGTGAAGGTGATCAGAGAGATTAATTGCTTAATGCTTCTTCTTACTGTCAAATTTTTGGATATTCTTGGAAGGATCGGACGACCAGCGATTGATTGTTTATCGTCTCTCCTCACTGTCAAATTCGGAGATATTCCCAAATTCCCAAATATTCATCGAATCAAATCCAGGTAACTTCAGCTAAAAATAACTTAATTGTAGATGAAAAAAAAACAAAGTCAAGTTTTTTTACATGAGCTGTGGTTAAGAATTTACTCGTCCGTACACCCCTAATCGCTGTAATCCATGCATAGGTTTTCCAACTACGCAAACATTTTCTTTCTTTCCAACTAGGCAATTCTATTATCTGGAATGAATTCAAAGATTCCCTGAGTTGCTTTTCTAGAATGCCACTGTGAGCGAACACTGATGGCGTTGTTACGAATTTATTGACCAAAACAAAGCAGGGAAGTAGAAATATAGTACCCGCCAGTACAACGACAGTAAGCTCAGGAATTAGCAGAGAAATTCGATTTAGGAAGACTATAGGAACTACGCCAGAAGTATAGTTACATGCATGGAATTTCAACTTCACCTTTGTCAGTCAAACGAGAATATTGATGTTCAAAATCTTTCAGGCTACAGGCAGGGAAATTTCAACTTTTCTTTACGGGTTAAGCGAAAATTAGTTGCTGGAAATATTTGTTTCATTGACTTTCATGTGACTTCATATGCAAAACTGTTCAATATAATCTCGTTTATTAGAGACAAATTTTATGTGACGGTGGGTAGACATCGAATTTTGCAATATACTTTTCATCATTTCAATTTTGTTTTAGAAGATTTGATGGAGATCAAGATCTAACTTTGATGTGATATTCTTTGTTTTTATTTTACATTCAATATTTTTAATCTTTTACATTAATGATTGAGATTTATTTTAAATATTAATCTCATGAAGTTTCTTCTTTAAATTTCTAATTTAATAAATCTAAATAAAGTGACATTTTTTTTTGATCTAAGAATGGTAAGTTTAATGCTGATTTAATATTACATGGAGTTGTTTCCCGATGGGGTGTTTTTTTGAAGGCGAAGTAGTAATTAAGTACACGGACGAGGTAGGTTTGCACCCACGGGCTAACCCAACATATTGATATCTCGCACGGTTCGAGTAATGGGAAGTCATTCTACACGCTGGCACGGCATGAGAAGGAAGATATCAAGGCTGATGGAGAAGCAGAGGCACTCAACCATGTCTAGACGATGGTGTATGTTCGTTGGGAGAATTCACCCCTATGCGAAGGCTTGAGCCTAACGGCAGGGTGTGAGTCAGAGAGTATTAACACTTGAAAAAGTTTACACAAAAAATTTAGTCCAGCAATTATGTATATATATAACTTAATTTTATTGAATCAAAAAAATTTTATAACATAACTAAACCATTTTTCTAAATTTAATTTAATTTTTATTTTTATATAATTTAATCTAGTGATATATAAATATTATAATGCAAATATAATTTGATATAATTAAGAATTTAGTAATGAAAATATAATTTGATATAATTAAGAATTTAGCATAGTTCATAATTTTGATATAATGCTTGATATTTAAATTATTGTTTGACACTTTTAAAATAATACAATATAATTAGTTATAACTGGTTAATAAATATTATTCAAATAAAATTTCAATATAATTCAATTATAGTTTAATTTAGTTTCAATATAGTTAACAATTTAATATAGTTTTAATATAATTATTATAGTTTATAGTTTAGTATATTTTAATTTTAGTATTGTTGATAGGTTAATGTTGGGTGGGTGGAAGTTGACAATGGTTTATGTTTTAGTGGTAATTTAAATTTGGAAAGACATATTAACTTGGAGGAATGATTAGAGGTACTTACACAATGAATTTGAAGATGATGTAAAAAATTGTTGAAACATAAATTAGTTGTGTGAATATGCAATTTTTATTTATAGAAATAATGTCTAACTATGTAAATTTCTCCTTTTTCTATTATTAATATGTTATTTCTACTGCAAAATATAATGCATAGGTTTCTATTAGTGCATCCTTTAATTACCTAAATCATAGAATCATAGTTAAAAAAAATTATAAAATTGTAAAAAGTATTATTATTCACAACTAATAATTATTTAATACATAATTTAATTATTTATTAAATTAATATACACTTAAACAATTTAATATATTAGTTTAATATAAATTATTAATTTAATATAGATGATAGTTTAAATATAGTTGTTGTCACGAAATTCTCTAAGAAATTGCACATCCGCAACCCTTCTTTCAATCTTCATTCTTGAGTTTTCTAGAGAACAAACCTTATCCACTTCGTGCAAGGAAATGATGATGGTTTTTAAGCTTTTTTGGTTGTCAATTGAAGAAGAATGATTTGGATTATCCACACTATTACCAAAAATTTGTCGACACTCTAAATCCCAACAAGGATCCATCTTCAGGACAGACTTTTGAATGAATCCTTGAAAGAGGGATTAAATGGGAGATCCATCTTCACGACAGATTTTTTATCGCTCTTTCAAACATTCATCCAAAAATATGTCCTGAAGATAGATCTCGATTGAAATTCGAAACTTCAACTAATTATTTTGATGAATTTCCACTAACATTTTGAATAATCCAAATCATTCTTCTTCAGTTTCAATATAGTTTATTATAATTATATAATTCAATATCATTAAATATAATTCAATATATAATTGAATATAATTTTAAAATATTTTATAATGCAATATAATTTAGTATAATTAAGAGATGGGAAGCATCCTTGCGTTGTTGTTTGTTAGAATCCTTCCCTATATTTGTATCTAAGTGTAACATCAATTTACATAAAAATAAAATTTAAAAATTATTTTATTTACTTTAACTCAATTATCTCGATTTCTTATTACTCTAAGTAATGTTAGGAATTTAGCATTAACATAAATATTATAACATGATTATGATTTACAATTATCTATGCAATATAATTTGAATGATTATAAACGAATTCCCATGCATATGTTTCATCATTAGACACCTTGTCAATTTAACTTAGGCCATGCTATTATTCTGATTCAAAATATAATTATTCTATGGGTTTGATAGCCTTGTACTGTTGAGTTTATGATCTGAGCTTGCTGTAAAAACAATAAAAGTTTGATTGTATATTATCAACCTACCCCTAACATGTATTAAAAGGTTTGAGATTTGAATGATGAGATGTACTTCGCCAATCCATTCAGCATGGTTTTCATTACACATTTCTTACACTTGTCGACCCCTCGTCTGTTGGATTTGTGGTGTGAAATCCACGACTGAGATTGTTCGGTACCGAGTTAGGGTATCAACCACCCTTCCAACCCTAACCTCTTTTTTCATTCCGCTCTCACGAGGCTGGAGATGCCTACTCGGAAACCTCTCCACCACACCGCTACAGCTGCTTAGTTTCTTGCTCACGCCATTTGCAAACTTGCATTCCTTGTGCCCTATTACCAGATATTGAAATAATTCTCTCGTCTGAGTCTTTTAAGAGGTAATAATGTTGTATATCATTTGTTTTATTATGCGTTTCAGTTTTCAGTAGCACTTATTTCTTTATTTCCACCTCATCTTTTTGTTAAGTTCTCCGGGTAGTGGTTCAAGGATGAATTTCGGGTATTTATGCTTTTGCAACCCGAATGTGGTGGAATGTTGTTGATGTGGCTTCCATGGTTTTGTTCGTTGGAGTCTACTTTGACCTCTTTGGCTTCAACATCTCGAGGTAAGCTTAAAATCAACATTATGGTGCATATGTTAGGCTTATCATGTTTTTTTTCTCTGCCAACACTGTGGTTTATTATGTAAATTTTCCTTGGGCGTTTCCATGTAAGGATGCGATGTTCATGAAAACTAGACTTCATGGCGGAGGTAATATATATATCAAGCCATGTCTTACTGTTAGTCATTTTTTGCGTATTTCTCGGTTCAGGGTTTGGTTAGGAATACACCCTAACACAGGTTTTGTGCTCATGTAGGTATGGCTTCGGTTCTTGCCATAAAAAATCTTGCAAAAAAAATCTTCATTCCGTCTTTGTAACGCCGACTTAACTCTGCTGACACAGGTACATGGACTCCCGAGCTTCATGGTTGACCTTAGATGCAATACCACTCCTATTTTTCTCTCTCGATTTTATTCTAAAAACTCGTAGAATCTATTTTTTGTTTATAGTCTTTAGCTCAGCTCCGAGTTTCTTTTGAAGGTGAAATTACAGTGGGCCTTGCCCTAGTTAAAGGGTTGAGTTAATTGTATAAACCCACCCATTTTCTAACTTTTACCTTACCTATAAGCACAAGATTCTCGGGTCCATCCTGTCAAGGATTTTTTTGACCTCACATGATTTTTATCTGTATATAGCAATGTTATTTTGTGAAGAGACTTGGCATGTTACCTTCATTTCGGCACAGAGCCTGTTTGTTATTAATGTAACTTCTCTCCTTTTGGTTATATGTAGTTACGTATTTGGAACTCTGAATCTATGTTTGGTTATCTATACTCGTTTTTTTTCTTCTCGGTACATTTACAGAGTTTTGGTTATTATTGGTTATTGACATTTATCTTTATAACTTCTCCTTTATGCATGGTGGGGAAACTGATATGGTTTACTCTGTTCTATTTTCTGCTGGTGAATTTTCTATGCTCCAGTTAATAATGTAAACTAATGTCTGGACCATCATGTCTTTTGAGTTACTTCTGTAACTCTTGTCCGTGTATAGCATAGAGTAGTGAAATGAAGACGACATGTTATGTCCAGGGTTTCTACTCTGGACTAAAATAACAATTTTCTACCTTATTACAAGTTCTTTAGTTTATTTTTGGTGTGTTTTCACCATTTATATTCTATAACTGGCCTTCCCTTATACTAAAGAGAGTATCCTATCTCTGAGTATAAAATATAGATGTAAATATTTACCAACATGTTATTAATCAGAGCATCACATAAATATGTAATTCAACGTACATAGTTTTCCTGCTATTTAACTGTAAGAAAAATATTTAGCAAGATAAGGTGATGATAAACACATTTACTTCTTCTGAATTTAAATTCCTTCTCACTATTTATAAAATCATCTATTTGTCTAAACAACAATTTCATAGGCAGTTCTCCTACTTCTTACTTTTCAAGCAGACTTCTTACTTATCTCCATTTGGAGATTGATGATGATGTCCTCCCTTCCATGAGAGAGGCTATTACATCCTTGTCTCCCCCCGTGCTCCGCACCAAGTAGGGTTATTTAGTAGTAGTTCTGGTTGAGACCTCAGGACTTCTAGTCTAGTACTCTTTTCTTTCCACAATTAAGGGATGTTAAGTTCCCACTGGTCACCACAAGCTCTAGGTTAACTCTCTCCCTTTCTATCTGATTTTTTTCCCTCAGTCACAGAACCCCTTTTCCTCATTGGGATGTACTTTTTATCCTTAGAGGAAAGGTAATTGTTTTAATTTCTTTTACCCAACTACTCTCAGATCTTGGAATACTTTATCATCAGTCTTTTATTGGAAACATTCCATAATTAATTTTGATTCAAAACAAAATAACCATTCTCATTCATTTAATCTCATTAAAAAATAAATAAATGTTTAATCTCCTTTTTTTAAAACAAAATTAACAAAATAGTTTGTACCTAATCTAGTTGTCACATCTTCCCCCTCTGGAAGTAAAAACGATCATTGGTGTTCTATTCCAAATCATCAAATAGCTCTGGGTATGCCTCACGGACAAATCCTTCGTATTCCCATGTAGCCTCATCTGGGCCAATGTGCTTCCATTGCACTTTAACTTGGGTGATGGCTCACCTCTGGAGCATGATTTCTCTCTAATCGAGAATACGTTGAGGCTCTACCAGAATTCACCATCCAGTTCGACTACCATTCAACAAGGACTAAAGTTAATAATCATAAAACTCTTTCCTTTTGGAGATATGGTATTCAATATTATCCTACCTGAATTTTTTTCCAATGTATTACACGCCTCAGATCATGCACATAACATTTTAGTATTGATACATGAAATACATTGTGCACCCAAATATGACTGGGTAATGACAATCGATAGGCCACGGGTCCCACTGTTTCCAAAATTTGGAAAGGTCCATAGAACCTGGGAACCAGTTTGGCACAAGATTTCCACCATAGAGTACTTTTCTTGGGTTTGATTCTCACATAGACATGATCACCCACTTCAAATTCCCGGTAGGTTCTCTTTTTATCCGCATACACCTTCTGTCAATCTTGAGAAGATTTCAAATTTTGTCTAATCTTTCTCACTTCCGATTCCATTTCAGCCAACATCTCCAAGCAAAGCATTAATTTGGTTTCTGGATTTCTCCAGTTAATGGGAGTGCGACATTATCTCCCATAAAAGGCTTCAAATGGACTCATTTTAAGAGACTATTACTAAGAATTATTGTAGGCAAATTCCACCAGATGTAGATATTCTTCCCATTTCGTTGGTTGTTTCATTACATACATGCACAGCATGTCTTCGAGGATTTGATTTAATCACTCAGTTTGTCCATCCATCTGTGGATGATAAGTAGTGTTGAAATTAACTTATGTTCCCAATCTAGTAAATAGCACCTTCCAAAATGTTGAAGTGAAATTCACATCCCTATCTGAAATAACTATTTTTGGGATGCCATGTAACCTAAAAAATTCTCTCATGAAGATATCTGCAATCTACACCATTTTGTAAGAAGACTGCACAGGTATAAAGTGGGCTACCTTACTTAGCTTATCAACCACCACCACTATGGAATCATTATGCATTTTTTTTTTAATCTTGGTAGACCAGTAATAAAATCTAATGATATAACCTCCCATTTCCATTCATGTACAACTATGGGTTGCAACAATCCTGTTGGATGTTGATGCTCCACCTTAACATGTTGACATTCTAGACATTTGTTTAAATATTCAGCAATATTCCTTTGCATGTCAAGCCAGAAATAAAATTTCCTGATTGCTGTAAGCATTTTATGGTATCCCGAGTGTCCAAGGTAACTACTCCAGTGATTTTCATTCAATATCAACTCTTTCAAACTCATCCTATTTGGAATATATAATTTTCCTTTAAAGGTTAAAATTTGGTCCTTGTTAATTCCATAATACAATGATTTGTACTTTTTTTTGTTTCCTCTGCTTGATGCCATAAGAACTGGTATTTAGGATCTTTCTCTATTTTTTGTTTTTATCTTGAAATTTACATTCTACTTGATTAAAGCAGAGTTCATTTACACAATGCAGTTTTCTACTTAAGGCATCAGCCACACAATTTTCTTTGCCTTTAACATGTTGAATGTCAAAATAAAATCCACTTAAAAAAACATTCAACCTTGCCTTGCAAGCATTCCAATTAGATTTCTTAAAACATATGGTTAAAATATTGTCATCTGTCTTCAACACAAATTTCTTTCCCAATAAGTAGTGTCTCCATACTTTGAGTGTGTACGGTATTGTTGTCAGCTCTAAATCATAAGTTGAATATCGTTGTTCACGATCCTTTAATTTTCTTGACTCATAGGCAACAACCCTTCCCTCTTGGGATAAAATTTCTCCTCCTCCTTCCTTAAAAGCATCAGTGCATACTTGAAATTCCTTGTTGGGGTCAGCTAGCCTCAACACTGAGTTAGTAGTCAGCAAGTGTTTTAACAATTCGAAACTATTTTGACATTCACTAGTCCATCTAAACACTTTTCCCTTCCTCTGCAAGGATGTAATAGGAAAAGAAATCTTCGAGAATCATTCTATGAAATGTCTATAATATCTATCCCATCCCATAAAATAAGGGATATCTACTACGTTTGAGGGTACTCGCCATTCCATGATAGTTTTGATTTTCTCAGGATCTACTGCTATACCTTCAGCAGAAATGACATGGCCTAAGTATTGTATTTTTTCTTTGAAAGAGTCACATTTGCTGAACATGGCGTACAATTGGTGTCTCCTCAGCATCTCCAACACTAACCTTAAGTGCTCCTTATTTTCTTCCATTTTTCTAGAATAAATCAAAATGTCGTCAATAAATATAAGAACAAAATTTTCCAAAAAAGGGTGAAATATGCTATGCATCAGACTCATGAATGTTGCTAGTGCATTGGTCAAGCCAAACAGTAATATCATGAACTCATAATTCCCATATCGGGTGTAAAAAGTTGTCTTGTAAATTACCTCATCTTTGATTTGGATCTGGTGATATCCATATCTTAAGTCTATTTTTCAAAATACAATTGCTCCCTTCACTTGATCGAATAGATCATCTATACGTGGAAGCGAGTATTTATTCTTGATTGTCAATTTATCGAGTTTCCTGTTATCCATGCACATTCTCATGGTTCCATACTTCTTCTTCACGAACAAAGCCAGTGCTCCCAAAGGAGATACACTTGATCGGATATACCCCTTATCCAATAGTTCTTGTAGTTGCATTTTCAATTCTGTTAACTTGGGTACATTCATCCGATATGGTGCTCTTGAAACCAGTGTTGTACCAGGAAATAGTTCAATATTGAAATCAATGTCTCTTTTTTTGGGGTAAACCTAGTACATTTTCTGGAAATACATCCATGAAATCCTGTACCACTGATATATTTTCTAGCACAGGGGTCTTTTCCTTAGATTTTGAAAATCCCACTTGAATGGAATAAATTTGGCATCCTTTTCTCATGAATTTACTCAAGTGAGATGATGTGATGGGACGTAATTGTAAAGGTTTCTTAATTTATTGTAATTCTTTGTGTGTCCCATTATTCACTCTGAAATATATAATATTTTCCTTACAATCCACCAGAGACCAGTGTCTTTCTAACTATTCCATACCCAATAATATGTCATAAGATCCAAAAGGTAGAATATTCAGTTCAACATTTAACTGTTGTTCTCCAATTTCCAAAGAACAGTTTGGAATCTTGGAAAAAACTATTTTCCTCGCCCCAGCAGCTAGTTGTACCAGCCAAGGGTTTTTGAATTTCTGACTTTTTAAGTTACACTTTTCTACTATTTAGGGGTTTACATAACTTAAACTAGCACATGGGTCAACCAAAATAGAAATAGTTCGTAACAATAACCTACATTCTAATTCTATCATTTTTGGTTGGTAGTCTCCTTGTCGATCTTCTAGAGCTGCATTAATTCTGGGTATGTTTTGGGACACATACCCCACCGTATAGCCTTCTTGCAGGTTAGCTGCTATTTCATTTCTTCCCCACTGAGGGTAGTTCTTGTAATAGTGTGCCTCGCCACACCCCCAACATTGTAGAGGAGATTTATGAGTTTCTCCATGTTTTGGTTTACTGGAAGCCTCTATGGGTTGTTCTTCTGTAGGCCATTTTTTTCTTTTGATGATTTCTTCCAAAAATTTTACTTACTGAATTTCTTGCGTAATTCTTAAAATTACTATGCCTGGTATTTTATAATTTGAATTATTTTTATGTCCTTTGTTTGGTGGCCAGTTTCTGCCTATTTCGCCTTTCACCTTAGACTGTTGGTAGAACATTTGTGCTTTTCAAATTGCCTCATCCATTTTCCTTGGATTCACAAATTCGATTTGTTCCTTCATGTGAGAAGGTAGACTGCTCAAGAACCACTGAACTTTAGCATTCTCATCTCTAAGGTAAGTCACATATCTTAATAAGGATGTGAACTTGGTTATAAATTCATCCATTGTCATCTATCCCAGTCTTAAATCATGAAATTCCTGAGACTTTTCACCATAGAAACGTTTTGCTAAATATTTATCCTTGAAATATTGTTGAAATTCATCCCATGTCATGTTCTGGTCTTCGACACTTCGCATATTTTTAACTTCCTCCCACCACATGTTTTCTTTCTCCCTCAACTGATAAATGGCCAAATGAGCTTTGAGATTACTTCTATATTCATAAACCTAAAATTACTTGTTCACATTAATTAACTAAGCCTCATCCACTTCTTCGGTTTCCCCATCAAAAGTAGGTGGTTTGATTTTGTGCAACACACCTTGTAGTTCCACTTTTTGTTTCTTTATCTCTTACTGATCGGACACATTACCAGATTTAGCTTCGTTATAGTTTTTGTTCTTATTTCTTCGTTGTGAATGACTCCCTTCTAGTATGTTATTAGTTTTTCATTGTAGTTCATTTTCTCCCCGAGTGTCCCTTTCAGGACTGGGTTGCACCATTCCTTAATTCTGCTTGTCAGAAAGGCTTTTGAGTATCCTCTCTAGTTCTTGCATCAATCTTCCATTGTCGCTCCTTAATCTGACCATCTCTTCCTATATATTCTACACTTTACACAATGTTGGGTGTGGAGCCTGATTTTCTTCCTGATTCAGAGATCCTTATTTTAGCTGGATTTATACCCCAGGAAAATTATACACCCTTGCATGTGGGGGTGTGTGGGGGGGACTTGTCCCCCCCGTGGGGTCTGAGGGGGCCGACCCCCCCGACTGGGGGGTCCGGGGGCCAGCGGTCCCCTGTTGGGGGTTTCAGGGGCAGCGTCCCCGAAGCCAAAAATAGATGTAAAATTGCCTTGTAAAAGTATAATAATTTCTAGTCAATCTGGGCCGTTCATTAGGTGGATGATCTGATGGTAGAAGTTATGTTTAGTTTAGGGTTTTTTTCCCTAGAAGGAAACCCCTCGCTTTTATGAGGATATTGTATTGCGGCTATGCATGGCATGTGTATTCTTTGAGCAGGAAACAGACAGGGAGACTGTGAGAGAGAACAAAGGATATTATAGTGGATCTGCTGTAGGTTTTGTCTCTTCATTTTTCTGGATAATAGAAAGGAAGGACTGGCTGTTCAAGGTGGACGTATCCCAAACTGGGTGAACCACGTATATCTGTGTCTCTCTGGTTTTATGTGTTTTGTGTGCTTGTATTTTCCGCATATTTTATGTGTTGCATTGCTCTGTAATATTTAATTTTCTAACAACTGGTATCAAAGTCGAAGGTATATTTGGCTGATAAAATCGTAGGAAAGAAGGGTTCCTAGTTCGAGTGGGAGCAATGGCGGAATATGCTAAGTTTAGGGTCGAGAAATTTAATGGCCAAAACTTCCTACTGTAGAAGATGCAGATGGAAGATTATATGTATCAGAAAGATCTGTACCTACCATTGAGTGGAAAATCAAAGAAGTCGGTGGCCACGATAGACGCGGAATGGAACATTCTCGATAGAAAGGCACTCAGAACAATACGGTTGTGCCTTGCGGCGTTAGTCGCCTTCAATATTTAGAAGGAAACAACAAGAGAGGGTTTGATGCAGACGTTGGCGAAACTATATGAAAAACCCTCCGCCTCAAACAAGGTATTTCTTATGAAACGATTATTTAATATGAAGATGTCAGAAGGTGGATCTATTGCAGACCATTTAAATGATTTTAATACAGTTACCAGTCAGTTGAGTTCTGTAGGGGTAAACTTTGATGATGAAGTTAGAGCTCTGTTATTTATGTGCTCATTGCCAGAAAGCGAGAATGGTTTAGTTATGGCCATTAGTAACTCTGTCTCTCGATCTAGTACTTTAAAGTTTGATGATGTTGTCGGTGCTATCCTTAGCGAGGAAATGTGACGGAAAAGCTCCGATGAGACATCGGGTAATTCTTTGAGTGCAGAGTCTAGGGGAAGAAGAATGGAAAGAGGAAAGAGCTCGGGATATCGCAGTAAATCAAGGAAAGGCAGATCCAAGTCTAGATCGGGGATAGTGTGCTGGAAATGTGGAAAGAAAGGACACCTAAAGAAATACTGTAGATCTCAGAAGGGAAAAGAAGGAGATGCACAACAAGAAAATAATCATGAAGTAAATGTGACAGGTGATGTGTTACAAGATGCTTTGATTCTTTCTTTCGAAAATGTTATTGATTCTTGGGTTGTAGATTCAGGGGCTTCATTCCATGCCACACCTGATAAGAAATATTTTCAGGACTATGTTCAAGGAGATTTTGGACAAGTTCGTTTGGGTGATGATAAACCCTATAAAATTGTTGGAATGGGTAAGGTTCTTGTAAAATAGCAGAATGGAAACCAATGGCTACTAAAGGAGGTAAGGCATGTTCCAGATCTAAAGAAAAATCTGATTTCAACAAGGCAGTTAGGCAGTGAAGGTTGTGTTACAACTTTCACGGATAAAACTTGGAAGGTCACCAAAGGAGCCCTGGTAATAGCAAAAGTCGAAAAGGTTGGTACATTGTATTTATGCAATGGTACTTCTAACTCTGTTAATGCTTTAACTTCCAAAGGAGCAGATGCAACATTATGGCATCATAGGCTTGGACATATGAGTGAGAAGGGGATGAAGATTCTTCACTCAAGAAATATGTTGCCAGGTTTGAAGAATGTTGATTTGGATTTCTGTGAAAATTGCATTTATGGAGAACAAAAAAGAGTCAGATTTCTCAGAGTTGGGAAAGAAAAAAAGAGTGAAAAATTGGAGCTTGTGCATATAGATGTATGGGGACCTGCTCAGGTATCATCTCTCGGTGGATCTCGCTATTATGTTACGTTTATTGATGATGCAACTAGAAAAACTTGGATTTATTGTATTCAAAATAAATCTGATGTATTTGATACTTTCAAGAAATGGAAAGCTTTGGTTGAGATTAAGACAAGAAAGAAGTTAAAGTGTCTCAGATCAAACAATGGAGGTGAATATTATAGCAAAGAGTTTGATAGGTACTGTGCAGAGAATGGAATTCGTAGAGAGAAGATAGTTCCAAGAACACCACAAGAAAATGGTGTGTTAGAAAGGATGAACAGAATAATCATGGAGCTTGCAAGGTGCATGAGATTGCATCTAGGATTGCCTTTACAATTTTGGGCAGATGCTGTAGATACTCTTGTTTATCTAATAAACAAAGGGCCTTCAAGTTCTTTGGATGGTGGTATTCCAGAGGAAGTATGGACAGGTAAAAAGGTAAACTACTCTTTTTTAAAGCCATTTGGTTGTGAGGACTTTGTCCATATTAATAAAGAAAATAGAACAAAGCTTGAGGAAAAATCAAAGAAATGTACCTTTATTGGATATGGTGTTAATGATTTTGGTTATCGCTTATATGATTATGAAAATCACAAAATCATTAGGAGCAGAGATGTAATATTCAATGAAAAGGTTTTGTATAAGAATCAGTTGCAGGAAAAGAAACAGGAAAAAGAAAACAAAGAATGCACAGTTCTTGATCAAATCACTGAAAAAGTAAAGGTGCCTGAAAATAATAATAATCAACAACCACAACAACAACAAGCACCTCAAACACCTGAAAGTGGTGTTAGAAGATCTACCAAGATAAGTAGACCCCCTAAACGATACTCTCCTTCATTATATTATTTATTGTTGACTGATTCTGGTGAACCCGAATGTTATGAAGAAGCAATGCAGGTTGAAAGCAAGAAGAAGTGGGAGCTAGCCATGGAAGAAGAGATGGACTCCTTAATGCATAACCAGACTTGGGACTTAGTCAGGTTGCTTGCAGGTAAAACTACATTGCAGAATAAATGGGTTTACAGGCTAAAGGAAGAAGATGGAGGAAAACAGAGGTACAAAGCTAGACTTGTGGTGAAGGGGTTTGCACATAAGAAAGGTATTGATTTTGATGAAATATTTTCTCCTGTTGTTAAAATGAATTCAATCAGAACTATTTTAAGTCTTGTAGCAGCGGAAGATTTACATCTTGAACAGTTAGATGTAAAGACAACATTTCTCCATGGAGATTTGGAGGAAGAGATATACATGCAGCAACCAAAAGGATATGAGGTCAAAGGGAAAGAAAAATTGGTGTGTAGGTTAAAGAAGAGCTTGTATGGCTTAAAACAGGCTCCAAGGTAGTGGTATCTAAAATTTGACAAGTTTATGTCTGAACAAGGTTATACTAGATGTCACTCTGATCATTGTGTTTATCTAAAAAGGAAAATGATGGCAGCTATATTATATTGTTATTGTATGTAGATGACATGCTTGTTGCAGGATCTAACATGCAGGAAATAAATGTGCTCAAAAGAAAATTGGCAAATTCATTTGCAATGAAGGATTTGGGAGCTGCAAAATAAATCCTTGGTATGAGGATAACTAGAGACAGGAAAAATCGCAAATTAACACTATATCAGAATGAGTACATAGAAAAGGTGTTGAAAAGATTTAATATGCACAATGAAAAACCAATTAGTACACCTTTTGCTAGCCATTTCAAACTTAGTAAGGAGATGTTCCCAAAGACCTAAGAAGACATGGATTATATGTCTAAAGTTCCATATGCATCAGCAATTGGAAGCTTAATGTATGCAATGGTCTACACAAGGCCTAATATTGCACATGCAGTGGGAGTTGTAAGCAGGTACATGAATAATCCAGGAAAATAACATTGGATGGCAGTAAAATGGATTCTCAGATATTTGAGAGGTACCAAAAAGCAAGCATTATGCTTTGGTGGCTCAAACATTTCTCTATAGGGATATGTTGATGCAGATATTGAAGGTGACAGAGAGAACAGGAGGAGCACTACAGGATATGTATTTACTGTGGGTGGAACAGCTGTCAGTTGGGTTTCAAAAATCCAATGTGTTGTTGCACTTTCAACAACAGAAGCAGAGTATGTTGCTGCTACAGGGGCTAGTAAAGAAATGATTTGGTTACAAAGGCTTATGGGTG
This sequence comes from Pinus albicaulis, assembly GCA_034641835.2. Classification (NCBI taxonomy): domain Eukaryota; kingdom Viridiplantae; phylum Streptophyta; class Pinopsida; order Pinales; family Pinaceae; genus Pinus; species Pinus albicaulis. The sequence continues at coordinate 270,351,912 of CM076579.1, forward strand.
AATTGGGTAAGAAGCATGATATGGGCACGTTATACAGTGATAGCCAAAGTGCCATTCATCTTGCAAAGAACTCATCATTTCATTCCAGGACTAAACACATACATCTCAAGTACCATTTCATACGGTCAGTATTCGAAGATGGAGAGTTGAAGCTAGAAAAGATACACACTAGCCGGAATCCTGTAGATATGCTAACAAAAGTTATAACCGGGGAGAAACTGAAAATGTGCTCAGTTTCAATTGGTATTCAAGGATGATGATGAATATGAGGAACAAACAGGTCTAAAGAGGAGTCATTGTCCAGCAAATGAAGTAGCAGTGGAGTTGCTACAATCAGTGTCCAAGTGGGAGATTGTTGGGTGTGGAGCCTGATTTTCTTCCTGATTTAGAGATCCTTGTTTTAGATGGATGTATACCCTAGGAAAATTGTACACCCTTGCATGCGAAGGGGTGCGGGGGGGACTTTTCCCCCCTGCGGGGGCCGGGGGCTAGCAGTCCCCTGACAGGGGTTTCAGGGGCAGCACACCCGAAGCCAAAAATAGATGTAAAATTGCCTTGTAAAAGTATAGTAATTTCTAGTCAATCTGGGCCGTTCATTAGGTAGATGATCTGGCGGTAGAATTTATGTTTAGTTTAGGTTTTTTTCCCTAGAAGGCAACCCCTCGCTTTTATGAGGATATTGTATTGCGGCTACGCATGGCATGTGTATTCTCTGAGTGGGAAACATATAGGGAGACTGTGAGAGACAATAGAGGATATTACAGCGGATCTGCTATAGGTTTTGTCTCTTCATTTTTCTGGATAATAGAAAGGAAGGACTGGCTGTTCAGGGTGGACGTAGCCCAAACTGGGTGAACCACGTATATCTGTGTCTCTCTGGTTTTATGTGTTTTGTGTGCTTGTATTTTCTGCATATTTTATGTGTTGCATTTCTCCGTAATATTTAATTTTCTAACACTCAACAGGATACTCATTTGATGATGTTTTTCCTCCAGTAGTCTACTTGTCTATTGGTGGTGGTCTACACTCAATTGTATCCACATTTCTGGATTCATTTCTGGATTGGTTTGGGGTGTAGGTTCCCTTGTATTCCAGGGTACATGATGCGTCTGTTATCACAGATAAATTTTTAATTTTTATTAGGGTCACTCACCTAGGTTTGATTTTGTCTCATAAGGTTGGTCCATGAAATTGATAAAAAATTCATGAAATATGTCTTTATCCTAAGTCCAAAACACTTCATTGGTCATATCTATCAAATCCACTTTAGGTTCACATGCATTTGTTTAAAATTAATTTTTTAGCCACATATCTGATTTTTCACAATTCCATAGTGAATCCTATGAAAAATAGGTATATTTCGCTACGAAATCAACTCACCATCTCATAGCAAATTTGAGGATTTATATGTTTTTTTACTTTTTGAGCAGTCAACTTCTAGAGACGTTTCTAGGCAAACAAAGGAGAATTATAAGAAATTGAGAGAGGTTATTTTCAAGAACAGATTAAATAAAATTAACCTCTTTCACATTTCTGAAAGGTGCTACAAATTGGGATATTTGGAGATGTCTTTGGGCTCTATTTTCAGAATGTGTTTTTTTCCTGTTTGAGACATGTTTTTCAAATGCAGTTCCTGGACACTTAGAGATGTTTTTCAAAAAACATAGAGAGGTTTTTCTTCAGAAAGAACTGATCTACAAATATCCTCCAATTTTTCAACAGATATCAAGGATTTGGAGAAATGAGCTCATTTATGAGTCCTAAATTTCAGAAAAAACAGCTATGCTTTTATTAACAGAGGAACTTGTTGAAGGTGAAAATGTTGTTTCTTGAGGAGGATAAGAGGTAGTTTGAACCTAATTTTCCTTAACATACTTCATCATATCATCTTTCAAACCCAGAAAGTGAAATTTTGAAGAAAAGGAAGGATTTTGGTTTTTTTCAACGAATTAGGCAATTTTGTAGTGAAGCCCAGGCTTGAAGGCCCGATTTCTCTACAAAATCGTTGTAGGTGAATTTTTGTTTAAAATCGTAGCTATGGTAAAAATAAAAGTGGGAAAACATTTTAATTTAGCTCCTTAGCCCCAAGGAAGACCCTCCAATAGTCATAAATGTCAAAGGTTATGCAAAAGGTGAATTTTGGAGTTTGCTACGAAATGAGCGCTACGAAATTTTATGTACATGATTGTTTTAGCAGTCAACTTCAAGTTCGATTTATGACAAAATTAAAAAGTATTTTGGAAATATGAAAGAGGTTTTTTTTTAGCATAGGCCCATATACAAAAAAATCTCTTAGTTTTTGCAAATCCATCATGGTTTGGAAATTATGCACTCGTCTTTGAAGCCTATTTTTCACAATTTTCACTAACTAGATTTATGAAAAAAATTGTAAAATTCGACTTGGAGGAGATCTGGCTTAGCATAAACGTGGCATAATGACACATCAGCACTCTAGTAAACTCTGAAAATTAGTTGGTCTCATTTTATAAGGGTTATTAAATGGATTTGTTGAATTATTTAATGAAAGAAGAGTCCTTTTTGTATTCAAACTCTGCAAAATAGAAATGTCCCTAGGAAGCCTCCAAGTGATGTAATCCTATTTGAAATAGGTCTCTGAGGTGGGAATTGGAAGCTATAAGGGTGGTAAATCATTTGTATGAGTCATCACTCTATAAATGAGAGAGTTTTAGAGTTAGAATGGGTTGGAGAATGTTTTTTTGATACCACTATTATTGTAAATCTTGGAATATCAGTAATAAAAAGTGATGGTGTTTTTCTGATCAACCCGAGAATCTTTGACTATTGCAATGATTTTATGCCTTATCTTTGCTTAATATATTTTCTCAATGTATTGATGCTAATTACTTAGTATTCATGCCCTCATGCTATGACTTCCTTTTGACATTAAGTTATTGAATAGTTTATGTTCTTAGTATTATATTTTTCCATTGAAACAGTAGAAGCCTCATCTTCCACAAGCAGGATTATTTATAAATGACTCCATACTGACTTCATGAGTCCAATGGTAGTGAAATTTATCCCATTTTCTTCCTAAAATCAAATACACAAAGAAACTCACAGAGTTATCCATCTGATTTAATACCTAATTGAGCAAATCATTAGATACATTAAGAGAGCCCTCTCAGGCTAAAGAGGCTAATCCTCGGTCAAAATTTGGTTTGAAAGAGTTACTCTAATTTTTCTGGTGGAGCAAGCCATCAATACCAATTTAGAGATAAGAGCATTGATCCCCTTCTCATTATGTATTTTCTACTTTATGTGCACAATTTTACACACAAAAATTATTATTTAAGTGACCCATTTGGGTCCCAGTGTATGAACACTGATCTGATACTACTTGTAACATCAATATACATAAAAATAAAATAAAAAATTATTTTATTTACTTAAACCCTATTATCTTGAGTCCTTATTACTCTAAGTCATGTTAGGCATTTAACATTAACATAGATATTATAACATGATTATGATTTACAATTGTCTATGAAATATAACTCAAATGATTATAAATGAATTCCCATGCATATCTTTATAATCCTACATATGGACGTAATCCATATAAAAGTTTCATCATTCGACACCTTGCCAATTTAACTTAGGCCATGATATTATTACGATTCACAATATAATTATTGTACGGGTCTGATAGCCCAGTCCTATCGAGTTTATGATCTAAGCTTGCGATACAAATGATAGAAGTTTGATTTTATATTATCAACCTACCCTTGTCATGTATTAATAGGTTTGAGATTGGAAATCATGCGATTTAATTCTCCAATCTATTATGCATGGTTTTCATTACACGTTTCTTACACTTGTCGACCCCTTGCATGTTGGATCTGTGGTGTGAAATCCATGGCTGAGATAGTTTAGTACTGTGCTAGGGTATCAACCACCCTTCCAACCCTAGCTTCTTTTTTCATTTCGCTCTCGGGAGGCTAGAGGTGCCTTCTCTGCAACATCTCTACCACCACCGCTATAGAAGCTTGGTTTCTTGCTCAAGACATTTACAAATTTTCATTCCTTGTGCCCTATTACCAGGTATTGAAACAATTCTCCCATATGAGTATTTTAAGAGATAATAGTGTTATCTATCCTTTGTTTTATTCTGTGTTTCAGTTTTCAGTAGAACTTATTTCTTTATTCCACCTCATATTTTCGTTAAGTTCTTCGGGTAGCAGTTCAAGGATGACTTCTGGGTATTTATTCTTTTGCAGCTCGGCTGTGGTAAAATGTCGTTGATGTGGCTTCCATGGTTCTATTCGACAGAGTCTACTTCGACCTATTTAGCTTCAACGTGACCAGGTAAGCTTAAAATCAACATTCCACTGCATATGTTAGCATTATCATGTTTTTTTCTCTGCCAACACTATGGTTTATTATGTAACTTTGCCTTGGGCATTTCCATGTAGGGATGCAATGTCGGTGCACCTCGAAATTCATGGCGAAGGTAATATATATATCAAACTCTGTCTTACTATTAGTCTTTTTGATTGTATTTCTCGGTTCAGGGTTTGGTTAGGAATACACCCTAACACAGATTTCGTGATCATGTAGGTATGTCTTCGGTTATTTCCATAACAAATCTTGAAAAAAAATCTTCATTCTGTCTTTGTAACGTCGACTTAACTCTACTGACACATGTACATGGTGTTAGGGTCCTGTGATTTGCAAGATTGGTAGACCAAATGACAGGGTAACATGGAACCAAGCTTTGGAGTCCCAGGACCTAGCCTTTGTAGACTCAGAGAGGGATCTCTCTATTGGGTGCAAAGGATGTGTTCTTTTTTCTCTAGGGTTTTGAGTTTAGGCTAGTTTTTAAGTGTAGGGATTGTTGATTGTTTTGGTTGGGTAGATGGTCAAGTGGAATAAGTGGAGTGAGAGTCTATCAAAGCCATTGGGCTATGGATTCAAATGAAGTCATGGGTGTCTAAATGATGAAACAGAGTGTGTTGCAGGGCCAATTTAGCAAGGTTAATGGATACTTAAGGTGGTGTATGAGGTGTAGTGAACATTAAGTTTGGGAAAGGCTAAGAGGTCTTAAACATATATAGTTTAAAAGTTACAATTCATGAGGTAGGTCAAACCATTAAGCTCAATAAACAATACTCTAAACTAATAAACATCCAAGAGAAACATTCCAGTGAAACATAGAAAGCATAAGAGCTTCTAACTTTAGAAATTCACCTTCAGATTTTGGGAAAACACATAAGACAATACAAATAACTCAATTTATGGAGAGGGAACTCCTAAAAAACATATATCAAGTTATTGGGAACTTTGAAAAAATATTGTAAGCATGGAAAAATGGCAAGATCGAACGAGACCTCTTCGACTTAACCTAACAATCAATATTTCACAGAAATGCTTCAAGATAGGGTTTTTAAAACTTTAAATAAGCAATGCATACCATGAATCATACTTGTAAGCTAGCATACTAACCATACATGAAACAAAAACAAATTTTGGTGGATCTAAGGAGCAATCAAGAATTCCTTAAGATGGCCGAAAGAGAAAACATCAAAGCTATAACAAACATGAGGACTGAGGTGCCTCAAAGAACATGTCTCAACCTATACTTTTCTATTTTATAGAAGCCAAGAAACATGAAACATAATGATAACAAAGGAAAAAATAGACAAATTAGGAACACATCACCATTCACCAAGCTATGGAATCCTGCAAACAAGCTTCTCCATCATCAAGCCAAACAAGCCATTCATCCACTTCAAAAAACCAATTTCTTCTCCAAGCTCATGAAACCATGTATATTTCTCTTCAAACTCATCAAATGCCAACAAAATACATAGGGGCCTCATGATCTATTTATGGAGCAAATGAGGACTAAAACCCTAAATGTGGTAGGAAAAAGTCAAATATAGTCATAAATATCATTTATGGCCAAGAGACCATGCAAGGCCCAAGGCACATAATATCCTAAGTTCTAAATAAATGCCAAAATAACTATTTGCACCTAATTCCAAATTAATTTGCCTCAAAAAACTCAAAAATATTTATTTTCAATAAATGAGTGTGTTTTGTTGACTTTTGGTCCAAAACAGACTAGGCAGCCTTTGTGTGTAGCGCCACTTCAGCAGAAAATAGGGTCTCTTGCAGCTGAGTTTTGGACCCATTCCTGACCCCGGATTTGGCTCCGTGATGGCTCGTTGGAAATTCTGAGGAGTCTACATTCCAGAAATACTTGAGTTGTGCTGAGTGGATGTAATTTAACTATTCAAGAATAAATTTCCCCAACACTTCTTTGTGTGTTGTGCCTGGTCTGAAAATGAGGCAGAAAGGTCAAATTTTTGATATTTTTTGACCTTTTCCGGGGGGGGGGGGATTGCTCTAAATGATCTGAAAATTGGTGAGCTGACTGCTGGAGATGTGAGAAATAAAAAAATGAAAACTTTGAGAGCCGAGGATGCACCGATTTTGTGCGTAGCACCTAGGGTGTTGCGCACAAAGGGGTCAAAATTTGAAAAAGACAAAAATTTGTTCAAATTGCCTCAAACTTGGTGGAGAGGTCCCTCAAGAGGTCTTGGTAATCCAAGTCTTTCATGCACTTTTTCCCTTTTTAGGTTTTCTAGCTCCATAAGGGCCTCCTTAAGTTTGGCACAAGGAAGCATGTTTTTCCTTGCATAATGCTTGGTCATTTTCTTTTATAGAGCAAGGTCCCTTTTCACCTTCTTGAAATGCTTGTGCTCCTACTTGTAATAATGAATGACACCTTTTGCCATGTCAAAGTATCTTTCTCTCTCCTGAATCAGTTCATCTTTCTCCAAGAGAAGCAATCTAGTGGTCATCTCCTTGTCCTCATTATCACTATCTAGATCAATGAATTGAGGCCCTTGAGAAGTCTTCTTGATCCTTCTGCATCTCCTTACCCTTACCTATTGCTCACCTTTTTCCATCTTTTCCTTGCCTTTGTCTTTGTGCTTGATAGATGGAGGAGAGATGGCCCGTTTCCTTTTTGAGGCAGAAAACACATCTCTTTTGCCTCTATGGTAGGTGCATGTGAGAGGAGTGATGAGGGTGCTTTGATCTTTGCTGAAGTCACAAGCCTTTTCATCTTTGTCATGGCTTTCATGAGTCACTTCATGCTCCATTGAGTCAATGATTTCTTGACCTTGAGCTTCATTATCATCTTCATTTCCCTCACTATTTTCCATACTGTATTTTTGTCCTTCAAACTGATCAATACTCTCCTCACTTGCCTCATTTTAGCTCTGTCCTTCACTGAGGTCCTCTTCTCCGTCACTTTCTGCACCGTCATATTGATTTTCTTGGTCATTTAGAGATTGATTTGTGTCATGAAAGTCACGATAGTTGTCATGACTGTCATGACTATTTCCTTGTTCATCACTAACTGTCTCATTTGTGCCACTGCCTTGGTCATTGTCCGACCCTTCAAGATCTGTCTCATTTTCTTCATTTGTCTATTCTTGGTCTTCAATTTATTCATCCTCTCCCTCAGTTTCTTCATTTTCATTGTATTCATTTATTTCAACACTGTTTTCACTATCATTGTGCTCATTGTCATGATCAAGCACATCTTCCTCTTGGTTGTCTTGTGCACTCTCTTGCTAACTGTCACCTTCATTGTTTTCTTCATAATCCTCTTGGTCTTCATCTTGTTCATCATCAACACTCTTTCCTACACTTGAGATTGATTTATTGGTGTCATCTATCATCATCTTCTTGCTCATTAAGCTCTATATTTTCCTCATGTTCACTGCTATTTGTTTCTTCTTCATGGCTACTGCCATCATCTTCTTTCTCAGCACTACTGTTCTCTTCTTTGTCTTCATCTAACTCTGTTTCAACCACATTGTCCTTTCCCTCTCCATTATCATTTGTTTACTTCTCTTTAGAGCTACTATCAGCTCCTTGTTCATAATTACCACTATTATCCTCTTCATTTGATGCATCAGGAGGAGAAACAAGAGGTAAGTTTCATTATGCAGAAGGCATAGGTGAAGATGAGGGAGGAGTGGAGGTAGGTGGGTGTGAAGTGGAAGGAAAATTTTGCTAAATGAAGGCTTGGGGATTTGCAAATACATTATGTGAGATAAAAAATTCCCAAGGGATTCCTTGCTCCTCCAGCTGGTGTAAAACAATCATCTTAACCAAGGAGTGGTGAAAAAGGCTCTGCATTTGGTGGGCATAACTCCTCTTCTTGACCACTGAAGCCATTTTGTCAATGCTCCGGTAGAGATAGTATGGTAGGTTTAGAAATTTAACCCTGGTGAAGTGCATTAGAAGCCTTATGTGATAAGAATAAATCCTGGAGTACCTCCCCTCACAGGTGAATTAATTGATAATTTGCGTCATCAGTAGGGCATACCTCTGTAGCAGGTGGGATAAGGGGAAAAAAACCTTGCATCCTTGTTGACAGCTAGGTTTGAGGTAGGGCTCATAATAGCTCAATTCAAATTTCTTCTGTTTAAACCATCTCTCACTAATATCCGGTATTCCTGTGGCTTTAGCAATGGATTCAGATGAGAGTTCAAAATTCACTCCTACTAGGTTGACTTGGTGGTTTTGAAGGCTAAGAATGAACAAACTAATCAAATATGAGTGGCTTTGGACTTATTTAACCCTCTCACAAAACTGATAACATCCAACATCTTGAAAACATGCAAGGATCATGGCAGAAGATGTGATTTGAATGGTGTCTAAGGGCTCAAACCTATTAACCCTTCCTCCCTTGTGTTTTGGCTTAATAGGCCTTTGGCCTTCATCATTTCTTGTATTGATCTCTTCCTCAGACATGGTGGCTGATTATAACCTTGAATAAAGTGGTTTTTTTCTTGATGAGGGCTTTTAAGTGTAGGGAGGGAAAATGAATGATGTGAGGGAAAATTTTGGCAAGTGAAGGAAATATGAGGTAGGTCTAGGAAAAATTCATATTTTTAGGAGGAGGTTTGCTTGAATTTGAGTGCCATTACACCTATGACAACCTTTGAAATTTACAAACCCTTCCCTAGATGGTAAACTTTGATTTTTATGTAGACTAGGGTTTGGTCACATTAGGCCTTTAAATACCTTCTTGATTATTAATAAAAAACTACTTGGAAGGTAATGAAGGAAACCACCAACCTTACTTTCACTATTATGGGAGATTTGGAGGCAAAAAACTTGAATTTTAGGCCCTTTTGAGCAATTTGCACCAAAGCCTGTCTATGCGTAGCGTCGGGTCGAGTTGGGCCGGTAAATGGGCATGTCGGGCCCGTCGAAGCGCAGTACCAGCATGCAAAGGTGTGCAGTCGGGCCGTTCTGGGCCTATGCATAGCGCCCACACAGGTGCGTAGCGCCACCCTCCCAATGTGCAGTGTAGTGTAAATTTACATTGCGGCCACCTCGTCTGTGCATAGCGTCGACGGCTAGGTGCGTAGCGCCTGAAAATTTTCAACAGTTTTGCACAAAAACCCTTAAAAACTTCTTTCAATGGTTTTATTCTTCTTTGCAGTGACAAATGAGGTGGGGAAGAGGTCAAGGAGACTTTATACTCTTTTTGAAAATTATTTCAAGACAAAAACCCACTTTCTAAGGTTTGTTTCTCTTTTTATTTTCTCACCGTCTTTTTGGCTCCTTTTGGTCCTATAGGTGTCAGAGTTAAAAATATGGTTTCTTCTTTGCTAGAAGCCTCTTAATGTTCTTCTTTTGCTCACAAAATTTCATCAAATTTAAACATGTGCCATCAATCCACACTTGAAACCATGATCCCTTTTAAAGAAGTTTATTTTGACCAAGTTTGGTGAAAACATACAGGTGGTGAAATTAGTGCTTATATTTTGAAGGTTTTCTTCACTTTATCTTCTTTATGAACTTCAACACTTGTAAACAGTAATCTTGTGAACATGGTGGCACTTTTTCTGGGAGTCTTTAGCCCTGCAGGTTTATGCCTTTAATTGCTTGGTTGAGAAACTGAAAAGGAGAGTTTTAACCTTCCTTCAACTGACCTTCTGTCATGTATTTCTTTGAGACATTGAAACAAACCTTTTGGTGTGAAAAAACCTTATCAGTTTGACACCAACAACATTTATAGTCTTTATGTGTGCCATTTTGGTGAGAAATATGAGGTTTGTTTGTCCTTACCAATTTTCCTGTAGGTAACCTTTTGTGATAGTCCTGCAGAAGTGTCACTCAGGGTTAATCTATCTCTTGCAGAATATTTTCTTGATCAAGAAACCATTTTGGAGGCTTTACTACTCTTAGACCAGCTACATCTTTGTTCCTCAAATCAGTTTTCAAATGGTGTAATTCTAGTGAGGGAGGTGAGTTATTTAAACCATTTTTGTGTCTTTCCTGGCCACTTCTATTCTTGCAGCTGCCTACATAATTTCTCTACCATTGATTACTATCTTTTGGAGTTTAACACCTTTCCTCCTCAATAGTGAAAACCATGTTTATCATAATTAACTCTTTTTGGGAATTTTTACCTCTCGCTTGCCCCTTTGATCATTTGAATTTTTTTTTTTCTTTTCTTCTGAGAAGTCAAAACCTTGCACTGAAGGAGGCTCTTTGTCATCATTTGACCTCTTTTTTCAATTTTCCCAAACTCCTAGGCTTTAAGGCTGCTTAGAAAAAATTAAATAGTGTTGTATTCTAAGTTCTCAAAAACTTCTCAAAACTCATTTGTTATTTCTAAAAGTCTTCAAAGTGCACTTGATGGAGTTTGAGGTAACCTTTGCTCTTAAAACCCTAATACTGATTTATTGCTTGATCAAAATAGTCATAAACCCTGATTCTCATTATCCATATGCTTGTTGCTTTCTTCTTGTTGTGAATGGTATTCTTATGATAATTTTCTCTTTTACCTTACTCATTGCTAGTCTGATGGCTATTTGATCCTCTTGCAGAAATGTGAGCAAAGGGAAGTTGTGCCCTTGCAAGATTCATGCTTTAGGCCAAAAAGCCTTCCTTGAATAACCTTTTTGATTAGTTTGGACAAGATCACCTGTCATTTTCTTCTTTGAATGCAGTTTCTTCATACAAGAAAAACATAGTTTGTAGGGCACCAAATCCACCCTATGACTTTGTGAAACCCTAGGTGACCTAGTGGAGGATTTCTTGGATTTGGTTTTTTGGACTGAGACCTAGAATTTGGGATCATCAAGTGTAAGATAGATTTTATGATAAAATAATGTATTTGAAGATCCAAAATCCAATGTACTTGATTTATCTAAGGAACCTACAGATATAGTTTGAGACTATCAGAGTTTAGGAGTAGTTTGGGAGACACAACAAAGCTGTTTGATTGGTGGGCTTAGGTAGTAGTAGGGGGTTTTTTAGGCAAAAAAAAATAGAGGATTTGGGCCAAAGGTGAAAGCATATAGACCAAAAGAGTGACATAAGCCACTGATGGGTTTTCTGGGACTGGTAAGTAAAGCTAGACATTATGAAATGATGAAATAGTGAAAAATTATCTTGAAGATAATGAAGGCAGTGAGATTTCTAGAACTCACAATGTTTATGAACCTTGTTTCTAGAAATCTTGGGATGATCATTTAGTCATCAAAAAAGGAAAAAAATAACTGATGACTAACATTGGCTCCACTTGGGGAGGGCAACTCCTTTTCAGGAGGTGTCCAGAATTTCAGATCTTTGGCTTTATGGAAACTAGTGCCTCATCCACTGGGCAGATGTTTTACCTCTTTTCATTTGCTGATGTTTTCTTGAAGCTATGATCTCAACAATCTGAAAGGCATGATTATCTCAACTTCATCTCTACCTACCCAACCTACTTGCCTATCATTTTTTCTTCTTTAGGTGTATTTGGACTAGCAACCTTGACATATTTTTGTTTTTTGAAAGCAAAATAAACTATCTACTTCTACCTTATTCCTTCTTGTAGCTAAGATTAGGCTAATGAACTCCTTTGATTCTCTACCTATACTATTCAACTGTCAAGGTTAAACTGTTTGATAGGATTCATTCACTATGCTATAAACATGAAATTGAAAACATGGATAAATCAGGATTAGACAATTTGATTTACCATGGGTTTATGGCATCAAAAAAAGCTGCACACAAATGTTATTTTTGTACAAAATAAGACTTGAAAAATCAGGGCTAGGATACATTGTTTGATACTCACCCTTATTTTTCTCTTCGGTTCTATTTTAAGCATGTGGAACCAGTATCTTTCTACCTAATCTATCTTTTGACAATCCAAGCTTGAATAATTTGACCAACTATATTTCACTAACTTATCAACAATAAATTTAAAACATGTTTCATCCATGATTAGGCTAGATTACTGAAACAAGACTTCTTTATGCACTAGTAGTGGTATTTAGGCTTACACACTTTCAGTAGTTCTATTTTTTGGGTATTGGGCATTACCTTCTTTTCAAATCTGCCCCCTTTTCCATTTTTCTGTTTTGTATTTTTTGTGATTTCTCTCAATATATTTTCATCAAACAGTGATATGTACAATGAATGATAAATTCAAACTAAGATTCTAAATGGCCATGGTATTTTATTACCCTATTTTCCACAGGATCATCCACTAATTCTCTTTCATTCAGCTCTTGTAGATGAGGAACATGGCTATCTATTCTTGATGGCATGGTACAGGATTTTTGCCAAGAATTATCAAACATGCCAAGTTCTCCTTTATATTTCTTCTTTGAGCTTAGTTTCCAAATCTTGTTTCTGTGAAAGAAACTGTCTAGGTGAAGAAAGCACTCTTTATCATCTCCCAAACCAATGACAATGTCATCAATGTATATCATAGTGAAAAATTTGGTAATAGGTGCCATGGCCTCTTGGAAGGTGTCTTCAACATTCCTTATCCCAGGAAAAATTTGGTCAAGCAGGTAGTCATCCCAAGGAACTTATAAAATGTCGTTGTGTTGATTTATTTGAAATGGTATCATCTCATGAAAGCTTGAAACACTACCAATCAAATTCACCTTGTTATAAATTCCTATTTTTGGCATGGGATGATTTATCTTGGGAAAAGGGTGTTTGGACTCCATGGAGGTTCTGCCTAAGTATCTAAAGTCCATACATAGTTTGCATCCTTTGGTTCTCTTTGTTAGTGACATAATTTGTCCAAAGGTTTCATAGATTTTCTTGGAAAACAACTTCTTTTGAACAATGTCTATGTCATCAAGTTTTGAGCTTTTACTTCTATAAACAAGAGCATCCTGAAATTTCTTGCATAACCTCAAGTATTTGAATTTTGTGTGTAATGGCAAGGCTTTGGATAATTTAATCACCTTGGGTCTTCTTAGGATACCTATATTGTATCCCTCTATATCAATTTCAACATACATCCCTTTAGGATTGATGGTAACATCATTGAGAGTCAATAGCTTTTCTGGGGGAACAAGACTCTTTGATAATGAAGTGTCTAGATAAGGTAAGACCATAAGACTCCTTTGATTTAGACCACCCAAGATTTTTTTTTTGTGAGGGCATGTTAGCATTTTCAGATAGGTAAAAGGGAAGGGTTGTGTTTCTGATATTTGTCCTCCCTTTGAGAAACCTGATCCATATGTCAAACTGGCCATTTTTTTTTAGGTTTCATTGTTAGTTTGTATAGGGTCAAGTGTGATTTTTTCATAATGTGTTTGTTCAAGATTGTTAAAGTTCTAAATGTTGAGGTTTTCATGCAAAGACTAGTTTTATTTTTGCAGTGTGCCTTGATTTGTTTCAACTTCATATACTTGCTCATCATTATCTTCCTCATTATATAATATGAAAGAATAAAGATATGAGTGAATAGAATAAAGAGGAGTGTTGTTTGGTATGTCCTAACTACTAACCATATACTTCATATGTGAATCTTAGTATAATCTCCTTGTCTGATTGAAAATAGAGATGGTTTCATACGAAATATCTAGTTGAAGGTTCCCCTGAATCTTAGCTCCCCATGATCTGGATAAGAGCATGCCATACTTGGGAGGAATATCTTCCACTACTATGTCCATGACTAGATTATTTGCAGGCACTTGTGCTAGGTTGACACAAAGGTCCTTGATAAGGCCCAAACATTTGACCCTACTGGAATCGAAGGAGTATAGGTCTTTGTAAGGTTTAGTTATTTCTAGGCCTAATATCTCCATCACAACTTTGGGCATGATATTGTGTGAGGCACCAGAATCCAACATGGCATATTTTTTCATGTATGTTTAGGTTGATATAGAAAGGGGGAACAGCTCCTTCCTGATACTTGCCTTCCATTTTGTGTTCAAACAACAACTCAGGTGTGTCATTAGCCAAGTGCAAAGTGTCAACATCATTTCCTATGTTTAGTACCTTCAACATCTGAGACCTATATATGGGTTGAGTAACCAGTTCAGTGAGGGGCATATTTATCTTGATTTTGGCAATATCTCCCTAAAAACTAAAGGCACTAGTGTTTTGGACATATTAACATCAGCATTATCAACCATGATCTTTTCTACATTCTTAATTTGTTGATCCTGATTTGGAGTTTTAGTCAAAATGGTTTTTTTAGGGTCACTGGTGGAGGTACTAGGACATCTAAGGTCTTTGGTTGGCAGGCTGATTTTTCCTTTATTTGCTTCAGCTTTCTTAACCATAGTGTTGACATTTTCTGTTGTTTTCTTAGAGGTGTTTCCAGGTGCTTTCTGAACAACAAAATCTATTTGGTCTTTCTTGGCTGAATCTAGGTATTTTTTGCTCCTAAGATCATACTGCTTATGGATTTCCATGATGGAATTTTCAAATACTAAGCGGTAGTCTTTAGAATCCTCATATTTTGTGTTAGTTTGATACGAGGAAAAGAAGACTTGTTCTTCTTCGGTGAGAAAAACATCTTCTTCATTATTAGAACCTATTAGATTTATATGGTTTTCCTCAGGTTCTATAATTTCTCCTTCTTCCTCATCTACACAGTTTTGTTGAAAGGGAGGTCTGATTTGTTGGTCATTTTCCCTTTATATGATTTGAGGGGTATCTCTTCTGAAGTTTTAAGTTTTGTTTCAGTTTTGGGAGTTGGCTTGGTTGTCCCTAGGAGGTGTCCTTTCATTTAATTTTATCTTCTCAATCATTCTCTCCATAGTTCTCATTAGGCTGTCCAATTTAGAATTAGAGGAGGAGGTTGAGGGCATGGTTTCATCCTTATATGTTACTCTCTTCTCTGATTTCAACCTAGATCTCTTTTAAATTAAGTTTACCTCTACACTAATTGCTGCTTTTTTCATTTCTTCTAAGGTTTCAGGGTCTCTTTCTATCAATTGGAAAGTCATGTCTGGGTCAAAACCTTCAGGGAATTTCACCAATGCTAGGCCTTATGGGGTTTCATGTGAGGGGGGAGAGCATTATACACATTGTTAAACCTGGTGCAATAGTCTTGCACACTTTCTCCTACATTTCTTTTAAGATTGTTGTATTCAGACAGGATTTGAAGGGGATTTTTCTTGATTTCCCATTTGTTTATAAAAGTTTGTTAGAGGGAATGGAGGCCATTTATTGAATTAGGAGTTAATTCTTTAAACAATTTTTTGGCCTCTCCTCCTAAGCTTTGTGCAAATATTCTCATCTTAATGGTTTCTTCCTCTATCTCCATGTAATCAAAAGCATCATTGATTCTATCTGCATGTTGTTGGGTAGTGATGGATTCAACCCCTATGAAATGAGGGATCTTAGACTGATAGTCATTTAGCAAAGGTATTAGGGGTTGAGGTAAGGCCAAGGTGCATACAAAGCGACCATGATGGGAGCTAATGGAGGATTTACAAGGGGTGGGTTTGTGATGGGGGTGTACGATCAAGTGGAGTGGTTTTCAAAGTGGTGGTATGGATGGGTGTGGTGGAAGTACTTGGAATAACAAACTGATTTTGAGTAGACTTGGTATGGAAAGATTTGAAGTGATGGAGAAGCTGAAAGACAGGTTGTGTCGAAGGAGAGGCTTCTCTACTCAAACTCTAGTGCAAATCTAAGGGTTCAAGGTTAGTTTTGTCAATATCAGTTTGAGAATTGTTTCTAAAGAGGTTCCTGGTATGGTGCAAGTCAAACTGGGGATCTTGCAAAGCTGTAAGGTGTTTAGGTACAGAGATTGTTCTATGGATGGTCCTAATAGTGGTTAATTCTCCAGATCTAGAATTTTGCCACAAAATCTTCTCTGGGTCATCAACTATGTTGGGAGGGTTTGGGTCTGGATGAGATCTGGTACTGATCCTATGTGAAGCCAGATTTCAAATTTCAAAGTTCAGAGAGGCTGAAAGTTTTATTATCGTTTCTAAATGTTGACCTCTCTTAATGCTTGGTACTTATTACAATATATGAATGGGTTCATACGCTTCTTAGGGTTGGTGTGAAGCAAATCTACAAAGTCAAATGAGTGCTAATGAAGTAATAGGTCTACTGGAGGTTAGTGGAGTCACCAGGTGGATATTTTTTGTTGTTTTAAGAGTGTATTTTTATGGTCCACCACCAATAACTGACAAAAAAACAATCTAATAGTGTTTTTCGATTTTCCAATTTTCTTAAAGTTTGTGAGAGTGTCCTATAGCTCAGTCATCATTTTGCTAGAATGGTGAAACAAATA
Source organism: Pinus albicaulis (assembly GCA_034641835.2). Lineage (NCBI taxonomy): Eukaryota > Viridiplantae > Streptophyta > Pinopsida > Pinales > Pinaceae > Pinus > Pinus albicaulis. The sequence goes on from CM076579.1 coordinate 270,368,464, forward strand.
GAGTCTACTCTATGACGGATAGTTTGAGTTCTTTATGATTTGATAAGTGTATTTGAAGTCCTAAGGGTTACTTAGTTTGTCACTAACTCATAATTTTCCGTCATGATCACCATTATGTTAGTGTGGTGATGAGGTAGCAAATTCACTGGATTTTCTAAGTCAAATTGAGGGTCTAAAAAGTATTAAGAGGTATTCAGGCAACTATATACTTAGAAAGTCCCACCGTGATCGCCAGAATATTAGGGTCCCATGATTTTCCAGATTGGTAGACCAAATGACAGGGTAACATGGAACCAAGCTTTGGATTCCGAGGACCTAGCCTTCTTGGACTCAGAGAGGATCTCTCTATTGGGTGTAAAGGATGTGTTCTTTTTGCTCTAGGGTTTTGATTTTAGGCTAGTTGTTAAGTGTAGGGTTTGTTGATTTTTTTGGTTGGGTACATGGTAAAGTGGAATAATTGGAGTGAGATTATATCAAAGCCATTGGGCTATGGAGTCAAATTAAGTCAAGAGTGTCTAAATGATGAAATAGAGTGTGTTGTAGGGCCAATTTAGCAAGGTTAATGGATCCTTAAGGTGATGTATGAGGTGTAGTGAACATTAATATTAGGAAAGACTAAGAGGTCTTAAACATATATAGTTTGAAAGTTACAATTCATGAGGTAGGGAAAACCATTAAGCTCAGTAAGCAATACTCTAAACTAATAACCATCCAAGACAAATATTCTAGTGAAACATAGAAAGCATAAGAGCTTCTAACTTTATAAATTCACCTTCAAGTTTTGGGAAAACACATAAGACAGTACAAATAACTCAATTTATAGAGAGGGAACTCCTAAAAAACATATATCAAGTTATTGGGAACTCTGAAGCAAGCCTGTAAGCATGGAAAAAGGGAAAGATCGAACGAGACCTCTTCGAGTTAACCTAACAAACAATATTTCACAGAAAGGCTTCAAGAAAGGGTTTTGAAAACTTTAAATAAGAAGGACATACCATGAATCATACTTGTAAGCTAGCATACTAAACATACATGAAACAAAATAAAATTTCGGTGGACATAAGGAGCAATCGAGAATTCCTTAAGATAGCCAAAAGAGAAAACATCAAAGCTATAACAAAAAGGAGCATTGAGGTGCCTCAAAGAACATGTCTCAACCTATAATTTTCTGTTTTATAGAAGCCAATAAACATGAAACATAATGATAAAAAAGGACACAACAGAAAAATTTGGAATACATCACCATTCACCAAGCCATGGAATCCTGCAAACAAGCTGCTCCATCATCAAGCCAAACAAGCCATTCATCCATTTTTGCTGGATGGATAAATCGTTCCTGTGGATAAGACAGATCTCCCTAGTATCCTACGATAACTAGCAACAAAAATATAGATGTAAACTACTTTCTCTAGATTATATTTGATCTATAATTATCTATAATGAAGGATTTAGGACTTACCTGTAGTGGAGCGCTGATCGTAGTCTTCTTTCCTGTTGCTTTGAATATGTCTCCTTTCGAGATCTGCAATAAAAAAACATGAAAGAATCAGAAGCACCTGCATAATACAGATTAATTCACAAACCATAAATCTATCTTGATGATCAAGGAATTTAAGAAATAAGCCATTTAAATAAACAACTCATTGAGAAAACAGGATCCATTTGTATTATCTTTGATGAAAGAAGGAGCCTTACAACCGTGTTCGCCTTGATGTCGTACAGGTCCTTCCGAGGTCCGGAACAAGCGTTTCCTCTACTTTGACAAGCCTTTGCACTCGCTCGACTAGCATACACATGAGTGTGTAATAATTCCCATATGATAATCAATTAGGAGAGTCTGAGTTTTTCCAGCAATTCTCCTCAAAAAATCTCAAAGCCTAACACCCCTTAAGGCTGAACTATGGCCTTAATTTATAGCGAAAGAGAAGAGGTTTCAAGTCCAAATAAGAGGGGATAGAATCCTCTTTCAAAGGGATTAAGTTCCACATACCAAGCGGTAGGCTCCTTTAATGGAGGGATGAATTTACATGAAAGGAGCGAACTTTCCACCGAATAATTGCTTCCAGAAGCTTCCAGATTTAACTAGCTGGGCTTCCAAATTGTACTTCCACCTTCATTTTACCTTTTACAAGAATTTGCACCTTTAATGAAGAAAAAGTGCAATCAGGTCTGCATGTTCTAGAACAAACAGATGCGACACCGCAGGTAATACTAAGAGAAAGTGCGGTACAAGTATTTTTATGATTTTTATAAGCTTTTCTCTCAATTTCAAGGCTTGGTTTTAGGAACTTGATGTTTGTAGACTTATAAGGGAGTATTTTATGAGTAATGACGAACCCATACAGACAGTAAAATGTCATGGTGACAATTTTAGTGTTACAGATTTCCCCCTAAAGTCCGAAGTCTGAGACCATTCGAAGAGTGATGTGCTTTATCATTTTGAGGATTAGCTTGTGGACACCCCAGTCAGAATCCTGTAAAAACAGTCAATGAAAAACACACACACACACACACACACACACACACACACACACACATATATATATATATCATCGTTGAGATAGGAATTTCCATACTCAGAACAAACACTAACTAAAACTTGTTCTGATGTAGAAATGATTTTACTATCACATAAATATTGTAGACATAGTATGGACGCAACCATCTGTTATGAATAGTGTACTACATAATGAATAATAAAACTCCTTGCAGCCTAGATGGTGGAAACTAGATCCAGGGTCTTGATTTCCGCTACCCGAATTAGTACGATTATATCCATGTGATTGATTGTATCGATGTCGAACATGGTAGAAACCACTTGATTACTAGTCAATGATGTGAAATGTTAACAAGTGTGAGAGAAACCACCAATAATGACAATGGCTCTCAAAGTACTCAGCCCAATCCATGAAATGTGAATAAATGATCCGAAGTTGAACATTTCATGGAATCGTTCGATCGAAGGTCAATGATGCAACCTATCGTCAAAGGCAAGAAACCTGTCATTAAGGCATGCAGATTCCAAGGTACTGAAGGATTCTAGATCAACTTCCTAGATGATGAGTTGTCATCGATAGAAAGTGATCCGTCGTAGGAAATCCCACAACACGAAACCATTAGATCAAGTTTTGTAGAAATATTTTGCAAGGACTGACTCAGGGATGGTCAACGTGAATGGAGACATATGTTTGCAAATGAATGGTTTATTTGAATTATACTCTTGAACACATAACGACACTGCAGATGGTTTGGTGACAATTGACCTAAGCTAATACCCAGAAACCGACTAAAGACTTTCAATATGGTTTGATTAACTAATAGGCAAAGGATTTCCCCAACCTAGGTAGAAGTGTGACAAAAAGTGTTGTGTTCAAGAGTGGTAAACTAATTTTTAAACAAAGTCTGACAAATGGATTCGTTTTCTCTCTTTTCCCCCCACCATTTCTGCCAAGTACCTCTTTATTTTTGACAAGCTTGAGGAGGATAACATTTTCTTGTTATATAAGCTCATCCTTCAGATGAGTCCAACTTAGTTTAAAATCAAACCCTAAGAAGGAGTGGTTCGTTCCTGTTTGTAATCGACAGGTCCTTTACTATTAAATTTTAACGAGTCCAGTATAGGAGAAACTCAGTGTTTTTCAATTTTAGGGAGTCGGAAGAAAAACTTAAGGAAACTCCGTGGGTGTAATTTTTCATAAATTTAGTCTCTCAGGCCCGAAAAAGGATAAAACAATAAAGGAGAGAACTCTATAGACCATGATTAGTCAACGCATACCTTTTTTGTAAATAGTCCATTTCAGTCCAAAAAAAGGGTAAAATTATACTGAAGGGACGACTGTTCATTTCCTTTAACGAGTTCAAATAGTCAAGTACTCGACAATATTTTCATATTTAGAGAGTCTGAAAAGGGCTTAAAAGAAAACTCCAGCGTTTCACTTTTTCATAATTTTTTAAGAGTCCGAAAAAGTGATAAAAGTGTACTCAGTAGTTTCGCTTTTTCTGTAAGTTTTAACGAGTTCGAAACAGTGATAAAAATGTATTCATTTTCTTTTTCATAATTTTTACCGAGTTTGAAAAAGTGATAAAAAGTATACTCCTTTGTCAAAATGACCATTTCACCCAAAAAATCATGTATTCTACCCAAAAAATAAAAAATTAAACATACATATTTATGATTAATAAAAATAATTTGGAAAACCACTTTTCAAAGTGAAAAATAAACAAAATTATATTTTATTTATTCAAAAATCTTCTAGAAAGGAGTTTTTCTAAATCATTTTTACCATTTGATTTCAGAGTGAAAATTGAGAGCTTTTGGTAAAAACCATTCCGGAGGATATTGCGGAAGATCCGCCCGTCAGAATCGAAAACCGTCAGTTCCAGGTAATCCACATCATCCTTACCTTCATTTTTGTCTGTTTACTTTCTCAATTTAGGGCTAAAATTGATTTTTAAGGAGGAAAATATGTTCAAAAATTCATCCATGGGGGTTCGCAAGTAAAATACATTAAACTTGCAGACCCCAAAAATTTTACAAAGGGAAAATTGTCATGGTCCCACACCTTACACATAAGACACGTGTGGATCCACGCACTATTTTTATGTGAAAAGTGCAGAGGCACTGTAAGAAAAAAGAAAATGAAAAAATCTCCCAATTTAAACCAAATTTTCCCACTCAACCTATTTATGATATTTCAATTTGTCTATTGCAAGATATTTACAATGCTTGAGTGGAGAGAACATGAACATGAAGAAGTTGATGATGCGGAAATGTTACAGCCGCCTACATTACGGTTTTAAGAGAATGTGGTTTGTACAAATTTTGGGCCATTTAGGGTATGAGGGCTCAAGTGGATTTACTTACCTGGATAGTAACTAAATGGGACATACAGGAACAATGCTTTATCATTGGAGGTCACCGGCTCGAAATTGAGATGGAAGATATATACTTCCTCACTGGTTTATCGAAGAGGGGTGAGCCACTCTCTTTGTTTGGGGCTAGTGCAGGTGGCCAGTCTGTCACTAGCCTTCAGGAAGAATTTTTCAATGAAGAAGTAGACGCCAAGGATAAACACATTAACCTAAAAACCATTATTCATCCTGAGCTTAAAGTGGTTGCGTTTATGGTAACCAGGTTGTGTGGGAGTGCAGCTCCACATGTCGCTACAAGATCCCAAATGAAAACTGCTTTTGACTGCTTTAGAGGCACCATTTTCAATTGGTATGAGGCAGTGTTGGCCAATGTCAAAGGCCAACTGACTAGAGAAAAAAATGCGAAGTTGAAAAAATTCGGATATGGAGCGATCGTGGTTACATTTGCTCTAGATAGGATTCCTTTACTGGCCCCACAACTTATTTCAGTTGATCATGGTAGAGTCAAAGAGCCTCGAATGGTTCAATGGGTTGCATTGATGGCCTGTCACAGTGAAGGCGGCGAGGTTGTTTGTTTTACTCCAGCCTATTTCCATTGGTTGGAGAATCGAGAGATGTCTCTTCCTCTAGGGACACAGTGGGATGAGTTAGGTAAGAATCATTTTGACATGTTCTAAATTCTAATATTTATTTATTTTTTTGAATCGTCCAAAACTAATGACAAAAATTTCAAATGCAGATGTGGGTCCACGTCTATCAACCACTTTCCATCCTTTTGACAGGAAGCCAGTTGCAGCAGCGCCAGCACCACAGGATCATACAGCAGAGGTCCTTACCGACCTGGAAAGCCATATGGAGTGGTTGACTTTAGATATTACAGAGACTACCTTAGATGACATTCCGCTCCGCTTATAGAGATATGTTATTGGCGTTCCGGGACCGTTCAGAAGATTTCTGAGCAAGGTGGCACGGGCTATAGTGTTTTATTGTGATCATCACCATGGATAGTGGATGATTGATATTGTAGACTTATATCATTTTTTTTTGTATCACTTTTTCCAATCATAAGGTGTTTTGAACCTATGATCGAGGACGATGTAATATTTTTTGAAAACACTACTCTTATGCTATGATATTACTACTATTTCCATCTATCTATCTTAACATGTTATCGAATGTTATTTTGATCTACTGCTTTAATTATTGCAAATGTCTGTTTATAACACTAGAAGCTACTGCATCAGCTAATGTGTTTAAATTTCTCGGAATATGTTGATACTCAATATAATCAAATTCTCGTTCCAAGAGATGAACTTTCAAAAATAATCTTAACAACACTCAGTTTTTAATTGCATATACTCTATTCAATTGTAATACAACTAGTTCAGAATCTAACCTAACGATCAAATTTCGAATTCTAAATGAAATGGATTCAGATAATAACTCAATAACTGTGCTATACTCTGCAATATTGTTCGTTGTTTGACCGAGGCTTACCCCATGGATAGATACTAACTCATCAGTGGGTGAATAAATAACCCAAGCTACGGAAGAAATGTTCCATGTAATATGACAAGCACCATCAGCAAAACCAATGTATGTTTGAAGGGACGTTGACATCTGCAAAATCAAGAGTGGTCCAGATAAGGAAGGATAGTGGTAAAAGCACACTTAAACTAGGCACGCTCTCTAATCTACAAAACAACAGTTTATGAAAATAACTAATATACAGGGAAGATCTCCACACAAGAATCAAGAGTAATATCTCTTCAGATAAAGCCCATTTCTGGGTTTTCCTAAAGAGACCCCATCAAATTCAATCAGTTCATAGGCCCCTTTTTTAAGCTATCGCTTGACAATATAAGAACCATGCCACCGGGGTTCAAATTTTCTAGCCCCTAGCTTATCGTTAGCTTGATCATAAACCAAGACTAGGTCTCCTTCTGAGAAAATAAGAGGTGTAATACTTCTATCATACTGAGCTTTCATTCGTTTCACATGAGTTTCGGTAGCTTATGCAGCGGTGCGCCGATTCTCATCTAATTGAGCTAAGTACAAAAAGTGTTTCTCCTCTTCAAAAGTGGCTGGTAGTAACTCTATGGCTAGTTGGAGTGACGATATCTCGCATTCAATCGGTAATACCGCTTCTAAACGATAAACCAGTTGAAAAGGGGTAAAACCTGTTGATGTTTTTGCTGAGGTTAGATATGCCCAAAGTGCTGAAAAAAGCATGGTGTGCCAATTCGATTTATGAATTCCGATGATTCGTTTGATCATGGTGACTAAAAATTTATTGATAGCTTCAACCAGACCATTAGCCGGCGGATAATATGGTGTGGAACTGCCATGGCGCAAGCCAAGTTGATCAGTTAGTTCGGTCATCATGATGTTTCAAAAATGACTCCCATGGTCAGTAATTATTTCTTAGGGTACACTGAAACGAGCAATCACATGATTGAACACGAAAGTACCTACAGTTTTACCATCTTCCGCAAATGTAGTGTTAAAATTGGACAACTAGGTCCAAAATCCGGGTTATGCTGCTTAGATGACGATCCCAATATTTTTATTGGATTCCTCTTTCGAAGAGGTGTAAGATTGATCTAAAGATCATCTCGATCAGATGAGCAGAACATGTACTTTGAATTTATTCCACTTATGTGCTAGGTCAGCCTGGAATAAAATATAGACTTAAATGTCTTAAAGGATGTGTCACACACCCCCAAAGATTCCTATATATTGGACAGACTTAGAGTTCATTTGACACACATTGGTGTGGAGGAATTCTCTCTCTTTGGATAGCGTTGGAGCTATGATATATATGGATTGTTCTTTGTTAGGGTTGTTCTGGGTTATGTGTGACACACTTGGCTGAATGACCTATTGAAGACTTTGCTGGTAGAAGCATCCTGCTGATCGTCGTAACGCCACCATTCATTATCTCTGTTTTGGCTTGTCTTCTATTGATCTATTAGTATGTTCTATCTTCTTCAGTATTGTGCCCTAATTTTAAATGGAATTGAACATATGCTGAAATTAACATGGTTTCAGAGCTAGGAAAAGACAAAGCCCATTCTAGTTGAGAATCTAGGGCAGTGAGATAAGGATTGTTTTCTGGTAACCGAGCTGCTAGAATAAGGCCAAGTGAGGAGACCTCGGTTTCAGGTCTGTTGGGGCTGGTTGGTCCCCTAACCATCAGCATAAAAGAAGAGCCCTAGATAGCGGCTAGTTTTAAGTGGAAAAGCCTTGTATAATCAAGCTTGAAGAGATCTATATCTGAGGCTCAAAATCTATGGAAAAGAGAGATTGATTTGGCTAAAGTCATTATTTCAATTTGTGAAAATCGAATCGTTGCAGAAAGAAATTTCTTGTGAAGCATGAAGCATGTTTTCAATTTCCTGGAAAAAAAAATTCAAGAATCGGAACCTTCCGAAGGTCAAATCTCGAGAACTCTTCTTAAATATTATTCTCACTGTGCAAATATATTTAGACATCTGGCCTCTTTAGATGTCTGGACACTAAATTCTTGAATGCATTTTACATGGCCGTAAAGCACTAGGGTCAAAGCTAGGATGTTGTCGTTACTGCAGGAGATCGAATTGCCAGCTGGAGAAGAGAATATTTATCTCTGTGAAGGCCATTGTATCATTGCTGCAAGGGCTTGAAGTTGATGTGTTTAATCTAGGAATGATTGAGGCTTATTCAAAAGGTCAAATAAAAAAATTTAAAAAAAAAAAAAAATTCTCGTAGGAACAAGACTTCTGAACGACTGTGGCCGCAAAGGAAATTTAAGGGTGACTAGGTGAGAGGTAATGCAAGACAAGACAATGGACTTGGTATCACCAAATATTGGCTGCAGTGGTGCGTATGACCAAATTGTGTGACAGACACATTTCCGTTGGGCTCCCTCTGCACCAAACAAACGTCGAAGTCTGCGGGCCATTCATATAAGTCGTGTAGCCGACCTGAGTGAGTGGGGAAAAAGAAGCTAACGGGAACACATGCTTCATTTTCCAATCTCATAATAGACCACCGAACCAAATTAAATAACCCTTGATAAAAGGAAATAAACAGTCAAATCGCTATGTGCCAAGCGATCTGTTCATGGCTTGTATCACAATTCATATCACCAGAGTCACCAGTGGGGATCGAACTAGGGACTTCAGTGAATGGAAGCAGCAGCGTGACCTCCGGAGCAAAGCCAGGTGAAAAAGAAAAAAAAGAAAAAAAAATATGCGTACCATGAGCTAAGCGGTTCCCCAGAAAATTTAATATGGCGTGGATGGGGAAATGGTCTGCGTGATTGAATGAAAATACAGCCAAAAGAAAATATATAGAAGGGATATTCTTTCATAAGATTAGATTGACAGAGAAGTGTATAATCCAGAGACTGAAAAATTACCATTGCGAGATTTTCACAGGATCTACCAGCTGATTACTCTAGTTTCCTTGCCATCATGTGCGGAGTTGCAGGGGTGATGCTTCGGTACAAGCTTGGATCCTGGTTGGCAATAATTTTCTGTGCAGTCACTTGCAAATATGAGAAATATGGAAAATGATCTAAAGCAAATTATGATGGCTATGAATTTTTACAGTTCTGATTAAGCAGTAACATGGGATTTCAGATTTCTCATGAATTCTATATTTAATTGTGTCTAATAAAGATTTGGATTGAAAAGTTAAAACATCAGTATGATAAATGTCTAGTTGAATTTGGTCACACCAACGATTCCAAGATTCTCTAGAAAGAGCAACTGGGCATAAAAGAAGTGCAACTGCAGGTGCTGAATTTGGAGCTTGGAAAATTGTGATTGCTGACAATGACATTGGTAAAAGACCTTACAATAGCAGGTGCGGAAATTTTGTTAATGGATTGAACTTTTGGGGCTTTATAAGCAACCTGAAGTTCATGCCGAAGCTCAACTTTTCCAAGAACGGCATGAAGAGATGGAAATATGGCAAGGGGAGTTCCACTAATCACTGCAACTATGAGCAGATGGTCATACCTTCTTCTAATGGGGTCACTTTTATGAACAAAGGAACACATGTAACATCTATTGATGGCTTGAGGGGCAAGAATCTAAAGTGCCTTGTCCAGTTTTATCCTATTAGATGATTGGGGCTGGAACATTGATGAGAAGGAGTACCATTATGACTGTGCTAGATTTGCATGCACTGACATGAAGAAGGGTAAATTTCTGTGTTTGGAACATCTGTATGATTGGTTCCTAGATCTGTGCAATTTAGGAGACAAATTGCAGAATTGAGATCTGAAGACTTGAAGCCCTAGATCAGTCAAATATTGACTGTAAATCTGAAATTGAGAAATAGTGCTAGATGAGATACCAGATATAGCAGATGAAGCTCTCAAGTGCAGAATTATGAAAGAAGGAATCATGTTTGGATTCCTAGTTCTGTGAGCCACATTAAAGAGGCGTAGTTGAGGAAACTACAGCAGACCTCCTCAAGACTTCTAACACAAGCTGAGGCTTGTTGGTATATTCTCCCTGTTGGACAATGATATAAATAGATATCTTCTCTCAGGAGAGAACCTGGCATTAAAAGGGAGAATATATCTGTATATGCTCCTGAATAGATACCTTTGTTGAACGAAAGAAAATCCTCATGGCTCAGGGACATATGGCTTCAGAGGGGAAAATTCCGAAGGAAAACCAAGAAGCCATATAAATAACAGGGTATCTAGCAGCCATGAGTACTATTGTACAATCTGAGCTTGGATCCTTTGAGGAAGTCGTAAAGCATCAAGTCTGGAAGGATGCTATGCACGAAGAGTATGAGTCCATTATGAAGAATGATGTATGGGATGTGGTTCCAAGACCATAGGACAAAGTAGTTGTCACCTCGAAATGGCTCTACAAGATCAAGCATTGATCTGACGGAAGTGCTGAAAATTTCAAGGCAAGATTCGTTGCCCATGGCTTCTCTCAAAAGGAAGGCATAGATTATGATGACATATTTGCACCTATGGCCTGATACACTACCATTCGATCTATTGTATCCCTTGCTGCTATGGAAGGATGGAGTCTTCATCAGATGATGTGAAGACCACATTTCTGCATGGTGCGATAAAGGAAGAGATATATGTGGAGTAACCTCTGGGGTTGGAAGTCTAGGGTCAGGACACCCATGTCTACAGGTTGAAGAAAGCCCTCTATGGACTGAAACAAGCACCCTGAGCTTGGTACAAGAGGATAGATAGCCACTTGATGAAGCTGGGCTTCACTCGTAGTATTGCTGATCTGAACCTTCACTGCAAGGTTAATAGAAAGAAGCCTCTCACTCTGGTGTTGTATGTGGATGACCTCTTCCTGACAGGTGCTGACCCTCTCACTCATCAGTGCAAGAGGGAGCTCGCTGCTGAGTTCGAGATGAAGGACCTAGGACGAATGTCTAGGCATGAAGGTCTAGTAGAGAGATGGTGAGATTTTCCTTTCTCAAGGAAAATACATTATGAATTTTCTGGTATGATGGACTGTAAGTCCATGGAACTCAACTTTAAGAAGTTGAGTAGCAGCGTTGCTGGGCCCATCCTACTGAGTATCGTCAACTCATAGGGACCCTGATGTTCTTAATGAACACCTGTTCAAACGTATGTTGTGCAGTGAACACTTTGATTCAACACATGGTTGATCATAACATTCACTGGGTTGGTGTCAAGAAACTCTTGAGATATATCTGAGGCATGATAGACCATGGGCTGAGATACATTTCCGGGAGTATGACACTCCATGGATATACTGGTGCTGATTGGGCTGGTAGTGTGGTGGATCACAAGAGCACATCTGGATGCTACTTCACATGTAGATCTGCTTCGGGCAGGAATCTAAAGTCGGTAGCCTTGAGCACCGCTGAGGCCGAATACATTGTAACATGTATGGCCTATTGTGAAGTCACTTGGTTGCGAAAGTTCTTCTGTGAGCTTTTCGAGCATGTGCTAGATGCCATCGTTATCCTTTGTGATAACTAGAGGGGGATTCATTTGTCATAGAATCCCAGGTTCCACGATTGATCCAAGCATGTTGATGGCTGGTACCACTTTATCTGGGATATGGTACAACGAGGCGTCGTAAGGCTCGATCATATAGGAACTGATGAGCAGGTCGCGGATATTCTCACAATGCCCTTGGGGAAGGTCATGTTCATAACCTTTCGTGAGAATCTTGGTATCGTGGAACGATCCTATTTTGAGGGTCCTGTTGGACGATGAGATCTGGGAGCTCTTGGGGGCTTTGGGGACAGCTTCTCGGAGCTATGAGTAACCTTGTTGGTGTGCTTGGACCCCACCATTATGATTATTGATTTGGTTTAACTCTCATTATCTATGCCCCGTATGCATCCTACCCATTGAGTTCAGGGCTCATGGGAAGTACCTCTAATTTGGCCAATGAGATGGGAAAGGCTAGAGACTAGTAGCAAATACTGATGGACACATCAGAATTTTCCGTACTCTCTATCTAGGATGGCACGTTCCAACCACTTGAGCTGGGATCAAGTATAGTGAGGTTTCGGACCTCCTGCTGACTTCGGGTCAGATGAACCAACTTCGGGTTGGTTGGAGACTCTTTTTGAGTCCTATAGAATTTTTGGACCTCTGGGCTGAATCTGTCAGCCGGGTATGATGTCTTTGTGACTGGCCCACTTCTGTTCTGAAATAAAGAGGCCAGCAAAGCAAGTTACAGCGGGATGACGCACGATGTTTGGATTTCACTTGTGGACGGAGTTCTCCCTAGTTGAGAGGGAGTGTTAAAATTGGACAACTAGGTCCAAACTCCGGGTTGTGTTGCTCAGATGACGATCCCAATATTTTTATTGGATTCCTCTTTCGAAGATGTGTAAGATTGATCTAAAGATCATCTTGATTAGATGAGCAGAACATGTACTTTGAATTTATTCCTCTTATGTGCTAGGTCAACCTAGAATAAAATATAGACTTAAATGTCTTAAAGGACGTGTCACACACCCCCAAAGATTCCTATATATTAGAGAGACTTAAAGTTCATTTGACAAACATTGGTGTGGAGGAATTCTCTCTCTTTGGATAGCGTTGGAGCTATGATATATATGGACTGTTCTTTGTTAGGGTTGTTCTGGGTTACATGTGACACGCTTGGCTGAATGACCTATTGAAGACTTTGCTGGTAGAAGCATCCTGCTGATCGCCGTAACGCCACCATTCATTATCTCTGTTTTGGCTTGTATTCTATCGATCTATTAGTATGTTCTATCTTCTTCAGTATTGTGCCCTAATCTGAAATGGCATAGAACATATGCTGAAATTAACATGTAGGCATCGCCTCGGCCCATTTGGTAAAATAGTCTACTGCGAGAATAATATACACATGCCCCCCGGCCAAGTAAGGGTTACATGTAATGAAGTCAATTCCCCATTTTGCAAAAGGAACGACAGCAATTATAGGGTGAAGAGGAGCGGGTGGTGCACGCATCTTGCTTGACAGTTGTGGCATTTTTGGATAGCAAAAATAAAATATTTAAATAAGGACGACCGAAAATAGCCAGCGCACAATATTTTTTGGGTTGTGGCATACCCAGACATATGACTCCCACATTCTCCAGAGTGACAGTCATTTAAAACCTTTTTAGCTTATTCAAGAGTGAGACAATGTTGAAAAATAGAGTCCGCACCACGACGGTATAGTGTGTCACCAACAATATGATATTTTTGAGACTTTAAATGGATTTTTCATTGTTGTGACCATGAAATTTTGGGCCAAAAAGTTTGGCTTTGTAGATAAATGATGATATATCCATACCAAGGATCGATGGTACTGATAAGAAACAAATATTCATCCACGATCATATGTTCTACCACAGTTTCTGTGTCAGTACTTGGGAAGTCACACATAAGTTCAACGAAGACTGATGATTTATTTGATTTGGATTTCTCAAATTCCAAATCAAACTCCTATAGGATAACAATCCATTTGGAGTATTATCCCCCTAGCAGTTGTTTGGTCAAAATATACATCATAGGGTTACAATCAGAAATCACTGTTGTTTTGTGTAACAGTATGTAATGACGAAATCGATGGACAACATGAACGGCTACCAAGGCCAATTTCTCCACATATGAGTACTTGATTTCGGTCGGATGCATATTGTGACTGAGATAATAAATCACATGTTCATTTTGGAATTCATATTCCTTAACTAAGACCATGCCAATCGTAGAATTGGAGGCTACCAAGTATAAAAATTAATCTTGGTTGTAATTGGGAGGATGCAATAACGGTGCATGGGTCAACGCATGTTTAAGAGCATAAAAAGATCAATTAGATATCTTTCCCCAAAAGAAAGGAATATTATGCTTTAACAACCTAGTAAAACCTTTGGTTAATTCAGCATAGTTAGGAATGAATCGACGTAAAAAGCTCACTTTCCCTTGCAAACTTTCGATGGGTCGACACGGATGTCTTCCTTTGAGAGAAAAAATCCCAAAAATCGTCCAGATTCAACACAAAAGACACATTTGTGAGGATTTAGATGAATCCTGTAATGGCTACATCTCATAAAGATAGCTCATAGATGAGTAAGATGATATGATCTGTGCGATGAATGAGCAGGTAAATTATCGAGATAGGCTTGCACAATGTGTTTAATGTCATGAAATGCATAAGACATTTCCCTCTGAAAAGTTGCGCCAGCGTTCTTATGTCCAAAAGGTAATTTGCAGTAAGAAAAAGTCCCCCACAGACAATTGAAAGTTGTTTTGGGTTGATCAGCAGGGAGTATGTTGATTTGATTGTAGCCCGAAAATCCATCCATAAACGAAAACATTTCACTTCCGGCACAATCGTCAATAATTTGATCGATATAAGGGGTTGGATAATTTTATTTTGGACAAGCTCAATTTATATCCCTATAATCGATACATACTCATATTTTCCCTTGTTTTTTATTAACGGGAACAATATTAGATACCCAATCCATTAAAGGAATTGGATAAATAAAACCTGCACGAAGTAATTTCTCAACTTCTGCTTTAATAACGGTAGCTTTTCGCGGATGTATCTGATGTAATCTTTGTCGGATAGGTTTAGCATTCGAGTATGTTTTAATTTCATGAAAAACAATTGATGGATCGATTCCTAGAATTTCTTCATATGACTAGGGAAAAATATAACGGAATTTTTGAAATAGGGCTTTATATGCTTGGATTTCATCTGGCATATAAGAAGCACCTATATGAATGTTTTCAAAAATTCCTAGTTTCACTGAGATGTCAATAGGAAATTTTGTAGAAGTGTTTGCTAAGTTCAATTTAGAATCAGAATTCATGAGAGGATTTCGAGGTTCATTGACATAATCAATGGTAAAAATGGAGGAAAATCAGTTTCAAAATGATCGAGATCAGGTAAAAATGAAGATCAATGATATAGATCTTCCCATGGTAATTATTCTATAGACAAAAATTCACGAATATGCTCATTAGTATTGAATACTTGTTGAACAGGATCCAGCAAAGCTGAGCTTGATATCGAAAGTGGTTCTGCGTTGATCGCATTCACTTGATCAGGTTTAGCTGAAGGAGTATCAAAAAATGTCTGTACTGCCTAATATGCTAATTCAAAAGGACTCAAAGGCATCGCGTCATCGAAAGAATCCAGTTATGAGTCTGAAGGTTCCATCCAAGGATCATCAAAGGAAATAGTACTTCATGTAATCATATTGATATTAGAAATAGGAGGCAATACGTTGGGAGCAGGCAGAGAAAACGTTCCCAGTAAAGCAGAATCTTTAAGTAAACCTACTCCAACATCTTTATAAGGGATAGTTGATTTGCCAACATGTTGGATGCTATCAGTAGTGGTTGGGTCAGATGAATAATATGAGAGATGATCTATTTTAACGATCTTTCCTTTATGAGGAAACATGATGAGACGAAAGACCGATGATACAACAACAATCATGGCGTAATACCAACTGCGACCCATGAGAAGGTTGTAATCCAAAGGGGCATCAACCACTTCCACATCTAGATTAATGGTTTTCCTTCGACCTCTATTGGTAGATCTTGTAAAATACCACATGTCAAAAGCTTTGAGGATAGTTGGCGATTGGTTAATTATCGGAGAACCAAGTGATTTCCAACATTTTAACGACATGATACATGTAGAAGCCCCTTCATCAACAACAATATGAAAGAAACATTTGTTTTTTACTATTACTGGAATCTGAAAAGCCATTTGATGGGGTAGGTGGGGTGTAAAATTCTCTAAATCGAATATCATTAGGTTTGAATCTTGAAGGTCTACGGCTCCTATGGCTGACAATAGTAATTTTCTTTGGGCTTGACATGATTGCAGCACTTCCAAAGCCAACATTGCTAAAGGGGAAACTACCAAGTCTTCAACAATATTGTAGTTCTAAGCAACTCTCGCATGTGGATTGAAATCTGATTTATGAAGTACACCCTTAGCAGGAGGTTTGATTACTAATTCAGGATTCGGTTTCTCAATCTGTAGTGGATTATAAACTGAGGGAGATGTAGTTGATGCAAAATTAGAATTTTCTACTTCTTTACCACCAACATGATTTTTACTACCATAATCTTGCGATCACGTCGCAACCATCAAGATATCTTCTAGCGTATTCGAGGAAGATCCAATCATGTTACTATCTTGAGCAGGAAAGGGATCCTTCAAGACAGTAGGTGTGGGCAAACCCTTAACAAATTTCTATACCTCGGCTCTATGAGGACACTCTTTCGTAAAATGATCCTCATCACAGATCAGACAAGGATAACGAGGTTTTCGTTTATTATCAGTTGGTTCAGTTTTATCATTTTTATCTTTTGAAGATGATTTTATGTTTTTATTCAACGGAAGAATCTCCTTTTGGTGAATACGGTAAAGTTATAATAGGAGAAGTCATCTTGGAATATTTCTTCTTACTCTTGCTAGTGCTAATAGAACCAATTACACCATTAGCGGCATGAGAGCCTGAAGGAGTTATAGTTAATTGACCAGGTCTTAGTAAATCAGGGATTTTTTCATACAAAGTACCTAAATGTGTATATACAAGGTCAAGGTACTGAGCTTGAGCAATGAATTTCTCTTATGTAACAATGCCTCCTTTGGCCACATCTTCAGTAATTTTGGGCAATAATGATTTGATAACCATTGAGCCAAAACTTGATCCAGAATAAAGACTTTCAATAAACGTCTCCTACATCGCCATTCATGAATGTGATCAGATATGTATGTATACATAGATTGTTTTAATGAGGTCAACAATTTCGTACCATTGTAGTATCTGATAGGTAACTGAAAATGGGTTAAGAAAGCAATAGCTAGTGCATTAAAATTATTAAATGAGACTCGTGGTAACTCAATGTACCATTTTGTAGCTAGACCAATGAGAGTTCTCTGAAAAATATGTAATCGAATTGAATCATCGATTAGTAAATTGGATGCACACCAGAGGTGATAAGTCATAACATGATTAGATGGATCTTCTCCTGAATTACCTTCAAAATTTGTAATATCACTGGGCAACTTATTAGGAATTGGCGGCCAATACGGAAGATAAAATATGGGATCATTTGTAAGGTGCGATAAATCGGCTAAAACTAAAGTTGCTATGAATGGTAACTGATAGCTAGGGTCTTGATAACCTTGTGTGATCAAACCAGTTCTAGGAGGAGGATATCCAGGATATCCTAGAATTGGATGTGCATTGGGAATTGTGAAACTAGTATTAACCAAACCAAACTGGGGTTGTTGAGGTACTTGATAAGTATACCCAAGATACGACTGATACTGATATGTTGGATTTTGTGTAGCATGCCCAAATTGATACTGCCCCTTGTACGGTTGATAAGTAAATTGTGGTTGACTAGTGAGAACCATACTCATACCAAATTGTCCTGTAGCCATCTGGACCGTAGTCTGAATTGTAGGTCCTAACTATGGCATAGATACTTGAGGAATTTTCACTGATACAGGGGTAGTAGAAACAGGAGCTGCAGATACTCCAGAAATAGGTGTGGTAGGTGGAATAGAAGTTGCAGCAACAACAGAAGTTTGAGGCGGAGTTCTAGGTGTACTAGGCCCAGGTTGCTGAATAGAACCAGGTGTAGAGACTTGAATGGTAGGCTGGACAGGTTGCTAGGTTGGACCAGAACCTATGGGTTGTCCAGGTTGATTAGGTAACTGCACATTGGGTTGTAATGTTTGTTGAATTTGAGATGGATCCCACACCATATTAATTATTGAATATTGACCCATAGAAGGTTTTTCATATGAAGGACCATAACCAGGTTGAACATAGGTTTGATAATTAACTGGAAAATTTCCAACTTCTTGTAATAATGGTTGACCTGAAGGAGGTTGAAAACCTTGAGTTGGGTACTAACCCTGAGGTTGATATTGAATTTGAGGCATGTAAGGAATCTGGGGTTGATATTGACTTTGAGGTATGTACTGTCCTTGGGGTTGATATTGACCTTGAGGTATGTACTATCCTTGGGGTTTATATTGACCTTGAGTTATGTATTGTCCTTGAGGTTGCTCCCCAAGGAGGAAATAGTGTCCTACGGTTTTACCTGCAGGTGGTAAAAAATTACCTTGAGGTTGCCCTCCGAGTGGTTATTGACTACCTTGAGGTTGCCCCCCAGGAAGTAACTGACTTCCTTGAGGTTGAATATTTGGAATATTGCCAGACATCATAAAAAATCTGTTTTGTGTTCAACGTGCCAGTGTTTGTTCCATTTGTACCGGATGATAACATTTGTTCAATTGGTTGAGGAGTTGCTCCTGAGAAGGTACCAGAGAGCGACTGGTATCCCAAAGGAACAAATGAACCACCATATAAAAATGTTTCTGGAGATTCAGAAAACATGGATGACTCACTCGACATAGCTAATGAAGGTCGATAACCTCTCGGTGTAGGGTAAAAAGGAATCCAGGGTGGTGAATAAGTAAGACCTGCATTTTGTAAAAAATATGTCAATGATAAATACCAAGCGTCACTTCTAAAAGGAATGTAGAATATTGATTCATGCTCTCTAAGATTTAAAGTTTCTTGGGTTTCGGGAAGAACTACATCTTCGTATGGACCAACAAGTTCTTCAATACATATGAGATTAGAAGGAATATTTTCGGTAATGTGATGTGTTACTCTAGGTGAATCAGGATCACTAGAAGATTGAGTAAAAATTCCTGAAGATGATTCTAACACAACAGGTTTAGTTTCTGGCTCAGAAATTTTAGGTTCTTCAGCTAATTCACTAGTTGCAGAAGCAATGTCAGTGATTTCAGAAATTGAAATTGGCTCTTGAATATATATACTGTTTGTGATTGATTTACTTCATGATAATCAGGATGAGTAATTATGGATGATTCTCCTGGTTCTGTTGATCTATTTCTACTGATACTATGTGGTACTAGAGCTTTCAGTCCTTCAAGTCGGCTTGGAGTATACTCAAGGGGTTTCCTCTGAAGTCTACGCGATTGTCTTGGTAATTCAGCCACGATTAAAAATTATTAATCACATGTAATCAAAGAAAATTTCAATCAAAAGTCCTAAAGTCACTAAGGAGACAAACAAATGATCAAACTCTTATAAAATCTAGGAGATCAAACCACACACAAACAATATATTTCCACACTAAAAACACTAGTTGGTGATGAAATCCAACATCGTAGTATTTAATGTAGAAATGGCGGTTGGAACAGTTACCCCGACAACCTGCTTGATGAAACAGATCGGTGCAAGTTTCTCCACTTAAACCATCTCGAGTGAAGATAACCCTCCGAAGAGTCTAAGTGATTCTAGTCGACGTCTGCTCCAGGTATAGTGGGATCTTTCCTCTAGCGTCACCTTAGGAAAAAATCTTAAATTTTATAGCCACTAAGGTCACCAACAGGAACAAATATACCTGGGGGAACAGTCTATGATCCGATATACATGCAAGGGCAGAGTAACAAAGCTCAATCCCCTTGAAGGCTCCTTGACATAATCCAAGGTATACCAACAAGTGACCCCATGCTCCTCGACAATGGTCAATTCGAGGTTTACCGTTGTTAATACGCGCACATCTTCTATCGTTCCCAATGAGATGGAATTGATCACCTCACTGGTTCAGATATGATCTCGTGCTTGACTCCTTTATGAGGAGCTTCCCAGAGCATACAAGCTACTATTGTATTTTTCCTACCACAAGATTGACTACTTGTTTGTTTTAATTGTCTCAGAGATTTAATTACTTCCTACTCCAAGACACTAGCCTAAGTTATGTTGGTGAAAAGAGTCCTAGAAATATAAAAATTACTAGATCGATTTTAATTTAAGTGTTTGCCTTTAATAGGTTGTTTCTTAGGACAATAGGTGCGAAAATGAAACTTTGATGATATGTAGTGACCCGCCTCAAAACACATTAAAAATGCATCTATTATGAGAAACATTTCATTTCCTTTCGATGAATTCTATCTAAAAGAAAGAGTTGAGAAATGCAATCTTTTAAAACAATTATTTCCTTCAAAACAAGAACATACGAAAAGAAATCTTATCTTATGAGAACTCAGAATGCTAAAGAATAAATCCCTTTACTCTTCAAGATCAAAACTACAATCAAACATTCTCCAAAAGAAAACTACAATTTCTAGAAATAACACTCAAAACTAAAAACACTAATGTTGAGATCTAAAAATTATAAGAATTAAATTTGAAATCAAAACATTAAATATTTTGAGGAAATTTTTCTTAGTTTGTAATCTAACTAAGAAATCCTTTGCTGAAAACAACAAAAACTCAAAAACATCCAATTATGGTTTTTTAAGCGAAATTCGAAACTTAATGAAATTTTTTTTTAAAGATTTGCAAATGAGAAAATGGGATCTAATTATCATAAAGCAATTTCTACTATGAATTCATAGACTCAACAAGAAAACAATGAAATACCAGTGATCTAAGGCATACAGAGGTTTCTGATCTTTGAGTGACACAAAGACAAAGCAAAAATCACTTACAACATGCAGATCTTATAGAAAATCATTCAAAACTTAAAAAAGCTGAAAGAAAACTCTCACACAAAGCTTGCTGATAGAAATACAAGCCTCAGTATATACTAAGAATCTTGCAAGCCAATCCTAGAAAAGAGAATTTTAAATTTTTCAAAAATTTTCTCAGGGTCCACAATTTTTAGTGTAAACAGGTGCAATTCCACACTATGTATACAGAAAAATAGCGGAGATGACCGCACTGTGCCTAAGGACAAAGTGCAGAGACTAGAAAGCTTAAAGAAAAATGAAAAAATCTAAAGCGCTTTTCAGTAATTCTATAGGAACAACTTACCCAATCCAGTATCAATCAATCAAAATCTAAAAAATAATTGCACAAGTCAAAAATAAAAGAAAACTAAGTTCAAGATCCATTCCCCAGCAGAGTCGCCATTTTGTTGGATGGATAAATCATTCTTGCAGACAGGACATATCTCCCTAATATCCTACAATAACTAGCAACAAACAGACAGATGTAAACTACTTTCTCTAGATTATATTTGATATAGAATTATATATAATGAAGGATTTAGGACTTACCTGTAGTCTAGCGCTGATCGTAGTCTTCTTTTCTGTCGCTTTGAATACGTCTCCCTTTGGGATCTGCGATAAAAAATGTGAAAGAATCAGAAGCACCTGCATAATATATATTAATTCAAAAACTATAAATCTATCTTGATGATCAAGGAATTCAAGAAATAAGCCATTTAAATAAACAACTCATTAAGAAAACAGGATCCATTTGTATTATCTTTGATGAAAGAGGGAGCCTTACAACCGTGTTCACCTTGATGTCATACAAGTCCTTCCAGGGTCCAAAACAAGCGTTTCCTCTACTTTGAAAAGCCTTTCCACTCTCTCGACTAACATACACATGAGTGTGTAATCATTCCCATATGATAATCAGTTAAGAGAGTCTAATTTTTTCCAGCAATTCTCCTCAAAAAATATCAAATCCTAACTCCCCTTGAGGCTGAACTATGGCCTCAATTTATAGCAAAAGAGAAGAGGTTGCAGCTCCAAATAAGAGGGGATAGAATCCTCTTTCAAAGGGATTAATTTCCACATACCAAGGGGTAGGATCCTTTAATGGAGGGATAAATGTACATGAAAGAAGCAAAATTTCCACCGGATAATTGCTTCCAGAAGCTTCCTGATTTAACTAGTTGGGCTTCCAAATTTTACTTCCACCTTCATTTTAACTTTTAGAGGAATCCACACCTTTAATGAAGAAAAGGTGCGGTCGGTTCCGCATGATCTAGAACAAACAGATGCGGCACTGCAGGTAATACTAAGAGAAAGTACGGTACAAGTATTTTTATGACTTTTATAAGCTTTTCTCTCAATTTCAATGCTTGGTTTTAGGGACTTCTTTTGTATAATTCCAAGGGAGTATTGTATGAGTAATTTTGAACCCATACAGACATTAAAACGTCATGGTGACAATTTTAGTGTAAAAATTTCACAAAACCAATTTCTTCTACAAGCTCATGAAACCAGGGATATTCCTCTTCAAGCTCATAAAATGCCAACAAAATACATAGGGGCCTCATGCTCTATTTATGGATCAAATGAGGACTAAAACCCTAAATGTGGTAGGAAAATGTCAAATATAGTCATAAATATCATTTATGGCCAAGAGACCATGTAAGGCCCAAGGCACATAATATACTAAGAAATAAATGCCAAAATAACTATTTACACCTAATTCTAGAGCAATTTGCCTCAAAAAACTCAAAAATATCTATTTGCAATAAATGAGTGTGTTTTGTTGACTTTTGGTCCAAAACACACTAGGCAGCCTCTGTGCCTAGCGCCACTTCAACAGAAAATAGGGTCTCTTGCAGCTGCATTTGGGACCCCTTCCCGACACTGTATTTGGCTCCATGATGGCTCGTTAGAAAGTTTGATGAGTCTAGTTTCTAGAAATTCTTGAGTGGTGCTGAGTGGATGTAATTTACCTATTCAAAAATCAATTCCCCCAACACTGCTTTGTGAACAGCGCCTCGTCTTAAAAATGAGGCAGAAAGCTCAAATGTTTGTTGTTGTTTGACCTTTTGGGGAGTGAAATAACAAAGGATCTGAAAATTGGTGAAATGACTGTTGCTGATGTGAGAAATTCAAAAATGCAAACTTTGAGAGCTGAGGATGCACCAATTTTGTGCGTAGCACCTAGGGTGTTGCGCACAGAGAGGTCAAAATTTCAAAAAAACAAAATTTTGCTCAAATTTCCCCAAAATTTGTGGAGAGGTCCCTCAAGAGGTCTTGGACACCTGTTGAGAAGCCTCAACCAAAATTCAAGGATGTCATGTACTTTTGCTCATTTTAGGTGTTCTAGCTCCATGAGGGCCTTCTTTAGTTTGGCACAAGCAAGCATGTTTTTCCTTGCATAATGCTTGGTCATTTTCTTTTGTAGAGAAAGGTCCCTTTTCACCTTCTTGAAATGCTTGTGCTCCTCCTTGTAATACTGAATCACACCTTGTGCCATGTCAAAGTCTCTTTCCCACTCTTGAAGCTATGCATCTTTCTCCAAGAGAAGCAATCTAGTGGTCATCTCCTTGTCCTCATTGTCACTATCTAGATCAATGAATTGAGGCTCTTGAGAAGTCTTCTTGATCCTTTTGCTTCTCCTTAAATTTACTTGTTTCTCACCTTTGTCCATATTTTCCTTGCCTTTGTCTTTGTGTTTGATAGCTGGAGGAGAGATGGCCCTTTTCCTTTTTGAGGCCGAAAACACATCTATTTTGCCTATGTGGTAGGTGCATGTGAGAGGAGTGATGAGGGTGCCTTGATATTTGGTGAAGTCACAAGCCTTTTCATCTTTTCCATGGCTTTCATGAGTCACTTCATGCTCCATTGGGTCATTGATTTCTTGACCTTGAGCTTCATTATCATCTTCATTTTCCTCACTATTTTCCATTTGTCTTTTTGGCCTTCAAACTGATCACTACTCTCCTCACTTGCCTCATTTTGGCTCTGTCCTTCACTTAGGTCCTCTTCTCTGTCACTTTTTGCACTGTCATATTGATTTTATTGGTCATTTAGAGACTGATTTGTGTCATGACAATCATGACTATTTCCTTTCTCATCACTGACTGTCTCATTTGTGCCACTGCCTTGGTCATTGTATGCCCCTTCAAACTTTGTTTCAGTTTCATCATATGCCTGCTCATGGTCTTCAATTTCTTCATCATCTCCCTATGTTTCTTAATTTATATTGTCTTCATTCATTTCAGAACTATTTTCACTATCATTGTGCTCACTTTCCTGCTCAAACACATCTTCCTCTTGGTTTTCTTGTGCACTCTCTTGCTGACTGTCACCTTCATTGTTTTCTTCATAATCCTCTTGGTCTTCATCTTGTTCATCATCAACACTCTTTTCTGCACTTGATATTTATTTAGTGATGTCATTATTATCACTGTTTTGCTCCAATTTCTCATTTTCTTCCTCTTTTTTACTACCATTTTCATCACTCTCCTCCATGTCATCATCATCTTCTTGTTCTTCCTCACTAGTTTCTGTCTTTGCCTCACTGTATTCTTTTCCTCCACTGCTATTGGTTTTTTCTTTGTGGCTACTACCATCATCTTCTCCCTCAGCACTGTTGTCCTCTTCTTTTTCTTCATCTAACTCTCTTTCTACCTCACTGTCCTTCCCCTCTTCACTTTCATCTTCTTATTCATTATTGCTACTTCCAACATCTTCATTTGATGCATCAAGAGTAGAAGTAGGAGGTAAATTTCCTTGTGGAGAAGGCATAGGTTGAGATTATGGAGGAGTGGAGGAAAGTGGATGTGAAGTGGAAGGAAAATTTTGTTGAATGAAGACTTGGGGATTAGCAAATACATCATGTGAGATAAAAACTTCCCAAGGGATTCCTTGCTCCTCCAGCTTGTGTAAAACAATCATCTTAACCAAGGAGTGGTGAAAAAGGCTCTGCATTTGGTGGGCATAACTCCTCTTCTTGACCACTGAAGCCATTTTGTCAATGCTATGGTAGAGATAGTATGGTAGGTTTAGCAATTTAACCCTGGTGTAAATTAGCTCAAGAGATTTTATTTTTTTCCAAATGGAAGCGTACATGGGTGAAAATGGATGCCCCCTCATCAATGATACAATGGGAGACATTGGCATTCTGGATCTTGACAGGGATTTGGAAGGCGACAGAAGCATGAAGCGGGGGATGTTCTAATTGGTCAACAACAAATAAAATCAAACTATCATATGAAGGATCCACAACACCCATCACAGTTAGTAGAGCTTTTCATTGTGAAGGGTATGACTAGAGGACTTCCAGCGTTGACATGAAAGAAGGGGATTGCGCCAATTCATATACTATACTATACGAATTAGTAGCTTTACCAAAAGCACCATTTTGGTGTAATGGTCCCTTGGGGACCTTGGTATGAACCTATGCCTTAGGCCGAGGGATTAGTAAAGGACTATTGGGTGTCGAAAGAGGCTTTGTGGGACTCAAGATGGGGGTCAGTAGACACATGGCTGTTGTACCGACAGACCGAGTATGAAAATGTAGGCCGTTGATATTGGATTGGTAAGAGTTCATCATGACGTACTAGTAATCAAAGGTACCGTATTAGGGAGGTTGAGGGCCTCTTGATTTTTAGGGTTAAAACCACATATCCTTGCTAAGGGAAAGGATTGGTAAACACAGCTGGTTGGATAGGTGTAGCATTAGGAGGAACAGAAGGGGAGGCTTGTTGTCCTCGTGACGCTGCTTGAGCTTCCCACATCCACCGCATCTAAGGTAAAAGAGGACAATCATGGGTATAGTGACCATAGACACCGCAACAAGAAAAAGGTATGTTCATGCGAACAGGTTTGTCCTGCTTGGGTTGAGTGCCCTGTTGTTGGTTAGCAATATTAGGTGTATTCCCTTGGGGATTGGGTCCTAGATTACCTAGGGTAGATTGGTTTTGGTTTCCTTTCCTCTTCTTTTTGGAAGTAGGAGGATTAGTCGCACTCTGTTGTGCATATAGCTAACCCTGAGGGGGGGGGGGTGGCTACTTTTGTGAATATTGAGAAGGAAAGGGAGGCTAAGGTTCTCATGCTGGAAGAGCTGGAGCACTAGGCTACAGATACGGATAAAAAGGAGGTTGGGAAACATTGGGGTAAACGGGTTTGGAAAAAGGAGACATGTCCTATCCTGGATACATGCTTCCGAGAGGGGGAAAGGTGCTGGAGGAGCTAGCCCCTCCCTAATGGAAACCATAAACCATGGGAGGATGAGTATACAGATGTGAAAGGGATCCAATGATACCATCGGTGACATGGGATGTCGTCGATCCTTTGGCACCATCGGGTCTAGATAGAGAAGGTAAGACACTATAAAAATAACCAAATTGTGCATAGATTAGGTCATATTTCAACGCAATATGGAGGGCAGCTTCCTTTGCCTGAGGGAAGTGGGATGTGACATATTTTCCAATAGCAGGAAAAAGGGATGTAAGAAACTAGTCTATGTAGACAAGGTCTTCGAAAACATGGGCTCGACATAGGCTCTTTCTTCTACTCCATTCTTCAAAATGGTCAGATAGGTGGGGAGCAGAAGTTTGACGGAAAGAGGTTGAGTTTGGTATTGGTGTCATAGAAAAGGGGAAGTTGTAAGTAAGACATAAAGGCCTTCGAAAGGGTCACAATAGTAGTATGAGAGGAGGATGCCTAGTCGACATACCACTTGGAAGCTTCTCCAGTAAGTGTACACTGGAATATTCGAAGACGGATAGAGTCATCGGTGATGGAATTAGATGAACACCACATGTGAAAAGAACGAACATGATTAGTAGGATCCTCTCCAACAATTCCTTCAAACTTGGGGATGTCTGAAGGAAGATTAGATGGCATAGCAGGCCAAATAGTATCATGGTGTATGGGGTCATTAATTAACTATCTAAAATTGAGAAGGCTTAGGTCTGCCATATAAGGAAGCAAGGGAGAAGCCAGAATAGTTTCTATTGCGGCACCACTAGTAGCATTTCCAGCATTAGGGCTGGGGTTGCCACTAGTGTTAGGTCCTGAACCAAACATGATGAAGGTGAAAGGTGGAGGAGAGAAGGGTATAGAACCAGAAAGGGAACGTGATGAACTGGAAGTAGAGTCAGAATGGGGACTCCGTAGAGGACGACACTAACCCTATGTAGTGGGGTAAGTCTCCCTAACAGAAAATGAGGATGAATGCCTTGGAGTCTTCGAGATAAACGCCTTGGGGGTGCAATGATGGTAAAGAGACACAAAACCCAATAAGGAAGAGAGGTAAACAAGGGGAGGGAGGTGCAGGATCAATTGATTACAATGTTTAAGTATTGGCCTAGTGGTAATCCATGTGCGCTCTTCGCTTTAGGTGTGCATGTATGTGATAAGTATGTTAATTTTAAATTAATCCCAAACGTGTGTAGAGAAAAAAGAAAATATGTTGTAGAACCGTAAATAAAACTAAAAATGAAGGAAGGAACTGGAATACGACTAAGAAAATAAACAACTAAATATGCATTAATTAAAAACCCAAGGAGGAGGGCTTCCCAACAACTAGTCTATGGGTGAGAAAAATCTAGTAAAAACACAGAAAATGGCCAATGGATCGAAGGTCGAGAGAAACAGGGATATAAACGTCAGATATGCTAAAAAAAAGGGCAGAAAACATAAAAAAACCAGAGGGAAAAATGTTACAAAATAGGTGGCAAAAGGTTACAACTGAAGGGAAACATATGGGACCCTAAAGGAGGACCCAAAAAATATGAAAATGGGTATTTTGGATGGATAAATAACTGATCTGAAATGGATCTGAAAGTGCATGTTCAGATTTCAAAAATGGCTGAGAAACACTGAAATCTTAGAGGACCTGCTTTAGCTAAACTCCTCCTAAAAAGGTGGAAGCGTACTGAAGCACTAAGGGGCTTGGTTTATACTTCGACAAGTAAAAATAAGAAAGTAAAGGTCCCAGACGAGTGAAGAGGGAGGTCAAACAACCCTAAATAGTGGCCTAGACAAACCCAAAAAAATCATAGAAAAAATCCCGCAAAAAGTACAGGTCGCAGTTTCTAACCTATTTTCCACTCAGGTCATAATTTTCAGGCTGATTTCTACTACGTGAGAGCTGAGGTCATATTTTTTGGTCCAAAAAGTGTGACTTGGACTTCTGGCTATTTTTGGAGCATATTTGAGAAAAAAGTGTCGTCTCTGCTGCAACTGATACCTGTTACCTGCGCAATAGACCCAGAAACACACAGAAGTTAGATTTTTTATTTTTTTAGAGTTTTGAAGGTTGAAAACCACATCAAGAAATGAAAAATAAGAAGTTGAAGAAAAACTCTAAGGGTTGAAGTAGCTAGTCATGCAAGGATATGAAAAACGACAGCGATCGTAATTATAAACCCTTGTGGAGTCTCTTGTTGTTATTGTGAATTCTAATCGCAAGCGTACGAAAAAAGCTCACTTTAGTTGTGCATAACAAATAGCCTAACATCAAATATGGCTGTCAATTTCCTTAGATATACAGTTAGTGATCAGAATAAATGCTTCAAAAATACTGATCTATTCAGTTAAAGACATTAAACAACAAGAATAAGCAAGAGTTGCTCCTTGCATCCAATGAACAAGACAAGAATTTTTAAACATTTTCTTTTATTATGACACCTGGGAAGGGAACATAAAAATATGTTACCAGTGCCCCTGAATGGGATGGGTTCTTGTATGTCCTCAACGCTTCAGATCTAATATCTATCTCTCTTGATGGTGCAGAAAACGCAGACAAAAATTGAATTCAAAGGGAGCTCACAAGCAAAAAGTAGAAAAATATGACAATGATGGGAGGATCAAAGTGAGACCAAAAGTATAGATCAAGAGTGATCTCTAGGCAACAAAATGTAGTGAATGAATGGAAAAACCCTTCTATTTATAACAAAATATTGAGTTAGTCTAGATATTGGTGCATAGTTAAAATATTATTAACCAAATCTAGATCCAACTTTTATAAAATATTTTATTATTTTGTTGGAGGGGAAAAAATTTGAATTTGGTCAAATCCCTTTATTTAGAAATAATAAATAAATAAATGATTTATTTATTATTTTAAGAATGTGGTTAAGTAATAATTAAATAAATAATTATGTATTCAATTATTTATAAATAATTTAGTCAAATTTAACCAGGAATATTATTAAATAATGTTTTAAATAATTATTCCTAGATAATAATAAGATAAATAATTATTTATCTAATTAATTTTCTTGTTTTGGGTTAAATATGACCAGGAATATTAATTAAAAAATGGTTTAATTAATTATTCCTTGAGGAAAATTAAACAAATAAGGATTTATTCAATTATTCCTCATGGGGTTTCCTATTTAGACCAAAAATAACTTAATAAACTATGGGTTATTAAATTATTTTGAATAGCGAGAGCAATTTTGCTATGGTAAAATTGATCTTACAAGGTGTAATTTAGTCCATCTAATAGTAACACGTTAGATGAAAAAAAATTGGTGTACAACACAGTGTATTGGTATCCATTAAAAAAAAAAAAACATATGATAAAATTATGATTCAAATGTAAAAATCTTTTCATAATAAATTTAATAATGCATACTTTCTCTTTGAATAATTGTTCATGATGAGCATTGTAATTATTTATCTACCATAAATTGATGTTTACAATGGTGTTAGGATATTTTGGCCATTGACATGGACACGTCGTTTACAAGCTAAAGTGGAAGGAACAACTAGTCACAGGGAAGGATGGAGAAAGTTTCTAATATAAAGTTTTATGGAAGTGGGGTCCACAGATGTAAGAATTCAAATTTTTGAGTGAATAACATTTAAAGCATGTAAAGGATATTTGGGAAAATTTAGAAAAAAAAGAGCTAGAGCTTTAGCTTTAAGAGACTAGAATGAACATAAATGTGGAGGTAGGTAAATTGTTAAATAAAATACAAGGTAGCTAATGTGGAGGTAGGTAATTTAATAAATTAAAGACAACGTAGGTAAATTGGAAACTAAGACCATGTAGAACCCCACTTCCCATGCCTTAGTGTCATAGATTGTATCAAAAACTAACCATTACAAAATTCAACTCTCTAACTCTGTGTATCATTAATTCCAACCATAGTTACAAAATTCAACTCCCTAAACCTTTGTGTCATTAATTCCAACCATATTTAAAGAAAAGCATTGTGAAAGCCTTCTCACAATATTACCACAATGAACATGAAAGTGTAGCTAATCACAACACTCCCAAATTATCTTAAATTGCTTTTCATAATTTCATTTTTTTAAAATAAAATATTAGATTTAACAATTAAATTTTATTTTTAAAATTATATAAATAAAAAATATATTTTTATCTTTTCACAATGAAGTTAAAATGAAATTTGGATAAAACTCTATCTAGAGTTAAAAAAATTGATTGAAATTAATATAAACCAAATGTGATTTCTAGAGCGAGGTAATAGCGTGAATCTCCTCCTAACCACTATCCACTATCATTAACCATTCTAATTGTTCTTCATATGCTTTGGTATTTTATTATAAGGTTTGAAAAGTACAAAATTGTTAGAGAGATTAGATTTGATAAATCTCGTGAATTAAATTTGATAAGCATCAATTTTGTCAAGCATTTGTTGTATGGTTTGGTATTCTATAATATTGTTTGAAAAGTACGAGTTAGAGTGACATTATATTTGATAAATATCATGAATTAAAGATTTCAAATTTGATAAGTATTGATGTTTTATATATTGACATATATAATTAATGTTCATAATTTTTCAAAACAAAGTAAGAAAACATTTGTGTTAATCATATAATTTTTTAATATCTATTTTTATACCAAAGGTGTTATTATGGTGGGTTTGGTTGGACAAATTTAACCAATAATATCTCTCGATTTCAGTCCTCCTCCCTCCAAATAAAAATTGACAAGTGACACTGCAACCATCATGGAATTAGCTAGGAAGTGTGTTGTCCTTTAAAGTTTTCTAAATAAATAATAACGCCTTACGGCGTAATTATTCTAATCTCTAAATTTTGAGATATTTTTTTTCATTGGTTTTAAATTAATTTATCGTAAAAATAAGTTTTATTGGGTTTTGAAAAAATAAGTAAATCTATAAAATATTAAATTTATATATATATATATATATATATATATATATATATATATATATATATATATATATATATATATATATATATATATATATATATATATATATATATATATATATATATATATATATATATATATATATATATATATAACACCAATTTATAACAAAATTTATAATATTTACTATACAAAATTTTAATATACATTATTAATATATAAATACTTTTTGCGGGTGACACTCCGACCGTCATGGAATTGGCTAGGAAGTGGAATGTTGTCTAAAGTTTTCTAAATCCCATCCTAAAAGAAAAAAGAAATATTCTAATCTCTAAGTCTTGAGATATTTTGATTTTTTATTAGTTTCTAAGTTAATTTATTATAAAATTAAGTTTTATTGGGTTTTAAAAATTAAATCTATAAAAATATTATATATATATATTTTCTTTTATTATGATATATTAAAAGAGGGAACAAAAATATCAACAATGAAGAATGACGCAAAATGTGATGGAGCTTCCACTAGAATATTAGGAAATATTTAGTTTTTGTAGATTAATCATGGAGTAATGTTGCTTTTGTGTTGTCTTATTTTAATAAATCTAATGGATTGGATGTCCCTGTAATCTATCAAAGCTTTGACCAAAATCAATGCCATTTGTGTTGTTTTTACCGCAAAATGGAAAATAATGTGGACTTGGAAGACTATTTTAAGCATTCGAGACTTTATCACCAAATTGAGTCCTGTTGGGTTGCTTCAATGGTCAACTTGGAGTAACTATTTAAAACCACTTGTAACTAGAAATTAGTCTTTCCAGTCTGAGAGGGCTCTCTCAAAGGGTTAATGATATTGAATAAAGATGTATTTAGATGGATAACTCTACTTGAAAAACAACTTGCTTGTGATAAGTATAGGTTGAAAATAGTATCAGTCTGCAAACATTGGGCTTATGGAGTCAAAAATTTCATAGATTCAATAGTAAGTGCACTTGACATGGAAGTTGAGGCAGGTAAGAGTTTTTAGCAGAAGTACACACACATGAAACGGGAAATCACACAATCAATTCATCTATAAAGAAAGTCAGAACATTGAATGAATGAATTCTGAGTATTAAAGATCAAAACCACTGCAAATGAGACATATAAAAGATATAGGTAAGATAAACACTAAAAACTCAATCAGAATCTCAGGTTGGTAAAGAAACAAGTCTTTGTATTATTGAAAACAATCGATTTACATAAAGCTGCAGTTTTGCCAAAAAATCTCCAACCCCTGACAAATTCGACTCTCTGCCCTTTAATAGACTTGTTACATCACGATATGATCTGCCTCCTGGCTATATTCATCGATTTTTTTCTTAATGACACCTTTCATAACCATAAAACATCTATTTAATGAGAAAATGACAGCTATCCTATCTGACAGTCCTTTTCCTAATAGGACTCAAACTGTTCATTATTATAATGACAACCTTATCTCCTAAAACAATTAAATATTTGACAAATATGACTTCATATGCTCGAATAGAGTGTGATGGAACTCATCACTACATGAACACTTAATTGACATCCTCTAAAACTGGAAACAAACCTTGTTTTTTAGGCAAACTGGTCTTCATCTTCAATGAATGCTTTGGTTGGTAGTTTGTCTTCATTTCGTGGTCTTTAAGTCTTGAATCATTGTTTTCGTGGTATTTTAACACTTTGATAGTATTCATATGTCAAAATATGCTAAAAAACATGCTTATAAAACTCCAAAATAGTACGCTACGAAACTAAGACAGTTTCGTAGTGTACTTTCGTAGCACTGAAAAAATGCCATTTGCCATCAATATTTTTCTTTCTTTCCTCCTGCATGATGTTCATTATGCCTTAACTCACCTTCCAAAACATTTTAATCTCTTGGGAGCTCCAAAAACAAGTTCAAAATGAAAAAAGGAAAGCTACAGTATTTTTGTAGCGTTTTGTTGTTCTTCAAACCTAGGCACACGTTTTGTAGCGTTTTGTTGTTCTATGGATGGTCCTAATAGTGGTTAATTCTCCAGATCTAGAATTTTGCCACAAAATCTTCTATGGGTCATCAACTATGTTGGGAGGGTTTGGGTCTGGATGAGATCTGGTATTGATCCTATGTGAAGCCAGATTTCAAATTTCAAAGTTGAGAGAGGCTGAAAGTTTTAGTACTGTTTCTAAATGTTGACCTCTCTTAATACTTGGTACTTATTAGAATATATGAATGGGTTCATACGCTTCTTAGGGTTGGTGTGAAGCAAATCTACCAAGTCAAATGAGTGTTAATGAAGTAATAGGCCTACTGGATGTTAGTGGAGTCGCCAGGTGGATATTTTTTGTTGTTTTAAGAGTGTATTTTTATGGTCCACCACCAATAACTGACAAAAAAACAATCTAATAGTGTTTTGCGATTTTCCAATTTTCTTAAAGTTTGTGAGAGTGTCCTATAGCTCAGTCATCATTTTGCTAGAATGGTGAAACAAATAGAGTCTACTCTATGATGGATAGTTTGATTTCTTTATGATCTGATAAGTGTATTTGAAGTCCTAAGGGTTACTTAGTTTGTCACTAACTCATAATTTTCCATCATGATCTCCATTATGTTAGTGTGGTGATGAGGTAGCAGATTCACTGGATTTTCTAAGTCAAATTGAGGGTCTAAAAAGTCTTAAGAGGTATTCAGGCAACTATATACTTAGAAAGTCCCACCGTGATCGCCAGAATATTAGGGTCCCATGATTTTCCAGATTGGTAGACCAAATGACAGGGTAACATGGAACCAAGCTTTGGATTCCGAGGACCTAGCCTTCCTGGACTCAAAGAGGATCTCTCTATTGGGTGTAAAGGATGTGTTCTTTTTGCTCTAGGGTTTTGATTTTAGGCTAGTTGTTAAGTGTAGGGTTTGTTGATTGTTTTGGTTGGGTAGATGGTAAAGTGGAATAAGTGGAGAGAGAGTATATCAAAGCCATTGGGCTATGGAGTCAAATTAAGTCAAGAGTGTCTAAATGATGAAATAGAGTGTGTTGTAGGGCCAATTTAGCAAGGTTAATGGATCCTTAAGGTGATGTATGAGGTGTAGTGAACATTAAGATTGTGAAAGACTAAGAGGTCTTAAACATATATAGTTTGAAAGTTACAATTCATGAGGTAGGGAAAACCATTAAGCTCAGTAAGAAATACTCTAAAATAATAACCATCCAAGAAAAATATTCCAGTGAAACATAGAAAGCATAAGAGCTTCTAACTTTATACATTCACCTTCAAGTTTTGGGAAAACACATAAGACAGTACAAATAACTCAATTTATGGAGAGGGAACTCCTAAACAACATATATCAAGTTATTGGGAACTCTGAAGCAAGCTTGTAAGCATGGAAAAAGGGAAAGATCGAACAAGACCTCTTCGACTTAACCTAACAAACAATATTTCACAGAAAGGCTTCAAGAAAGGGTTTTGAAAACTTTAAATAAGAAGGACATACCATGAATCATACTTGTAAGCTAGCATACTAAACATACATGAAACAAAATAAAATTTTGTTGGACATAAGGAGAAATTGAGAATTCCTTAAGATAGCCAAAAGAGAAAACATCAAAGCTATAACAAAAAGGAGCATTGCGGTGCCTCAAAGAACATGTCTCAACCTATAATTTTCTGTTTTATAGCAGACAAGAAACATGAAACATAATGATAAAAAAGGACACAACAGAAAAATTTGGAATACATCACCATTCACCAAGCTAAGGAATCCTGCAAACAAGCTGCTCCATCATCAAGCCAAACAAGCCATTCATCCATTTTTGCTGGATGGATAAATTGTTCCTGTGGATAAGACAGATCTCCCTAGTATCCTACGATAACTAGCAACAAAAAGATAGATGTAAACTACTTTCTCTAGATTATATTTGATCTATAATTATCTATAATGAAGGATTTAGGACTTACCTGTAGTCGAGCTCTGATCGTAGTATTCTTTCCTGTTGCTTTGGATACGTCTCCTTTCGAGATCTGCAATAAAAAACATGAAAGAATCAGAAGCACCTGCATAATACAGATTAATTCACAAACCATAAATCTATCTTGATGATCAGGGAATTTAAGAAATAAGCCATTTAAATAAACAACTCATTGAGAAAACAAGATCCATTTGTATTATCTTTGATGAAAGAAGGAGCATTACAACCGTGTTCGCCTTGATGTCGTACAGGTCCTTCCGAGGTTCGGAACAAGCGTTTCCTCTACTTTGACAAGCCTTTGCGCTCTCTCGACTAGCATACACATGAGTGTGTAATAATTCCCATATGATAATCAATTAAGAGAGTCTGATTTTTTCCAGCAATTCTCCTCAAAAAATCTCAAAGCCTAACTCCCCTTAAGTCTGAACTATGGCCTTAATTTATAGCGAAAGAGAAGAGGTTTCAACTCCAAATAAGAGGGGATAGAATCCTTTTTCAAAGGGATTAAGTTCCACATACCAAGGGGTAGGCTCCTTTAATGGAGGGATGAATGTACATGAAAGGAGCGAACTTTCCACCGAATAATTGCTTCCAGAAGCTTCCAGATTTAACTAGCTGGGCTTCCAAATTGTACTTCCACCTTCATTTTACCTTTTACAAGAATCCACACCTTTAATGAAGAAAAAGTGCGGTCAGTTCTGCATGTTCTAGAACAAACAGATGCAGCACCGGAGGTAATACTAAGAGAAAGTGCGGTACAAGTATTTTTATGATTTTTATAAGCTTTTCTCTCAATTTCAAGGCTTGGTTTTAGAAACGTGATGTTTGTAGACTTATAAGGGAGTATTTTATGAGTAATGACAAACCCATACAGACAGTAAAATGTCATGGTGACAATTTTAGTGTTACAGATTTCCCCCTAAAGTGCGAAGTCTGAGACCATTCGAAGAGTGATGTGCTTTATCATTTCGAGGATTAGCTTGTGGACACCCCAGTCAGAATCCTGTAAAAACAGTCAATGAAACACACACACACACACACACACACACACATATATATATATCATCGTTGAGATAGGCATTTCCATACTCAGAACAAACACTAACTAAAACTTGTTCTGATGTAGAAATGATTTTACTATCACATAAATATTGTAGACATAGTATGGATGCAACCATCTGTTATGAATAGTGTACTACATAATGAATAATAAAACTCCTTGCAGCCTAGATGGTGGAAACTAGATCCAGGGTCTTGATTTCCGCTACCCGAATTAGTACGATTATATCCATGTGATTGATTGTATCGATGTCGAACATGGTAGAAACCACTTGATTACTAGTCAATGATGTGAAATGTTAACAAGTGTGAGTGAAACCACCAATAATGACAATGGCTCTCAAAGTACTCAGCCCAATCCATGAAATGTGAATAAATGATCTGAAGTTGAACATTTCACGGAATCGTTCGATCGAAGGTCAATGATGCAACCTATCATCAAAGGTAAGAAACCTGTCATTAAGGCATGCAGATTCCAAGGTACTGAAGGATTCTAGATCAACTTCCTAGATGATGAGTTGTCATCGATCGAAAGTGATCCATCGTAGGAAATCCCACAACACTAAACGATTAGATCAAGTTTTGTAGAAATATTTTGCAAGGACTGACTCAGGGATGGTCAACGTGAATGGAGACATATGTTTGCAAATGAATGGTTTATTTAAATTATACTCTTGAACACATAACGACACTGCAGATTGTTTGGTGACAATTGACCTAAGCTAATACCCAGAAACCAGCTAAAGACTTTCAATATGGTTTGATTAATTGATAGGCAAAGGATTTTCCCAACCTAGGTAGAAGTGTGACAAAAAGTGTTGTGTTCAAGAGTGGTAAACTGCTTTTTAAACAAAGTCTGACAAACGGATTCGTTTTCTCTCTTTTTCCCCCACCATTTCTGGCAAGTACCTATTTATTTTTGACAAGCTTGAGGAGGATAACATTTTCTTGTTATATAAGCTCATCCTTCAGATGAGTCCAACTTAGTTTAAAATCAAACCCTAAGAAGGAGTGGTTCGTTCCTGTTTGTAATCGACAGGTCCTTTACTATTAAATTTTAATGAGTCTAGTATAGGAGAAACTCAATGTTTTTCAATTTTAGGGAGTCGAAAGAAAAATTAAGGAAACTCCATGGATGCAATTTTTCGTAAATTTAGTCTCTCAGGCCCGAAAAAGAATAAAACAATACAGGAGAGAACTCTATAGACCATGATTAGTCAACGCATACCTTTTTTGTAAATAGTCCATTTCCGTCCAAAAAAAGGGTAAACTTATACTGAAGGGACGATTGCTCATTTCCTTTAACGAGTTCAAATAGTCAAGTACTCGACAATATTTTCATCTTTAGAGAGTCTGAAAAGGGCTTAAAAGAAAACTCTACGGTTTCACTTTTTCGTAATTTTTTAAGAGTCCGAAAAAGCGATAAAAGTGTACTCAGTAGTTTCGCTTTTTCTGTAAGTTTTAATGAGTTCGAAACAGTGATAAAAATGTACTCATTTGCTTTTTCATAATTTTTACCGAGTTTGAAAAAGTGATAAAAAGTATACTCCTTTGTCAAAATGACCATTTCACCCAAAAAATCATGTATTCTGCACAAAAAATAAAAAATTAAACATACCTGTTTATGATTAATAAAAATAATTTGGAAAACCACTTTTCAAAGTGAAAAATAAACAAAATTATATTTTATTTATTCAAAAATCTTATAGAAAGGATTTTTTCTAAATCATTTTTACCATTTGATTTCAGAGTGAAAATTGAGAGCTTTTGATAAAAACCATTCCAGAGGATATTGCGGAAGATTCGCCCGTCAGAATAAAAAACCGTCAGTTCCAGGTAATCCACATCATCCTTACCTTCATTTTTGTCCATTTACTTTCTCAATTTAGGGCTAAAATTGATTTTTAAGGAGGAAAATATGTTCAAAAATTCGTCCATGGGGGTTCGCAGGTAAAATACATGAAACTTGCAGACCCTGTAAATTTTATAAAGGGAAAATTGTCATGGTCCCACACCTTACACATAAGACACGTGTGGATCCACGCACTATTTTTATGTGAAAAGTGCGGAGGTACTGTAAGAAAAAAGAAAATGAAAAAATCTCCCAATTTAAACCAAATTTTCCCACTCAACTTGTTTATGATATTTCAATTTGTCTATTGCAGGATATTTACAATGCTTGAGTGGAGAGAACGTGAGCATGAAGAATTTGATGATGCGGACATGTTACAGCCGCCTACATTACGGTTTTAAGAGAATGTGGTTTGTACAAATTTTGGGCCATTTAGGGTATGAGGGCTCAAGTGGATTTACTTACCTAGATAGTAAATAAATGGGACGTACAGGAACAATGCTTTATCATTGGAGGTCACCGGCTCGAAATTGAGATGGAAGATATATACTTCCTCACTGGTTTATCAAAGAGGGGTGAGCCACTCTCTTTGTTTGGGGCTAGTGCAAGTGGCCAGTCTGTCACTAGCCTTCAGGAAGAATTTTTCAATGAAGAAGTATACCCCAAGGATAAACGCATTAACCTAAAAACCATTATTCATCCTAAGCTTAAAGTGGTTGCGTTTATGGTAACCAAGTTGTGTGGGAGTGCAGCTCCACATGTCACTACAAGATCCCAAATGCAAACTACTGTTGACTGCTTTAGAGGCACCATTTTCAATTGGTGTGAGGCAGTGTTGGCCAATGTCAAAGGCCAACTTACTAGAGAAAAAAATGCGAAGTTGAAAAAATTCGGATATGGAGCGATCGTGGTTACATTTGCTCTAGATAGGATTCCTTTACTGGCCCCACAACTTATTTCAGTTGATCATGGTAGAGTCAAAGAGCCTCGAATGGTTCAATGGGTTGCATTGATGGCCTGTAACAGTGAAGGCGGTGAGGTTGTTTGTTTTACTCCAGCCTATTTCCATTGGTTGGAGAATCAAATCTTCCTAATAGAATATTTCCCTTATGCTAGGATACATTTCCGTGGTGATCGAGAGATGTCTCTTCCTCTAGGGACACAGTGGGATGAGTTAGGTAAAAATCATTTTGACATGTTCTAAATTCTAATATTTATTTATTTTTTTGAATCGTCCAAAACTAATGACAAAAATTTCAAATACAGATGTGGGTCCATGTCGATCAACCACTTTCCATCCTTTTGACAGGAAGCCAGCTGCAGCAGCACCAGCACCACAGGATCATACAGCAGAGGTCCTTACAGACCTGGAAAGCCATCTGGAGCGGTTGACTTTAGATATTACAGAGACTACCATAGATGACATTCCGCTCCGCTTATAGAGATATGTTATTGGCGTTCCGAGACCGTTCAGAAGATTTCTGAGCAAGGTGGCACGGGCTGTAGTGTTTTATCGTGATCATCACCATGGATAGTGGATGATTGATATTGTAGACTTATATCATTTTTTTTTGTATCACTTTTTCCGATCATAAGGCGTTTTGAACCTATGATCAAGGACGATGTAATATTTTTTGAAAACACTACTCTTATGCTATGATATTACTACTATTTCCATCTATCTATCTTAACATGTTATCGAATGTTATTTTGATCTACTACTTTAATTATTTCAAATGTCTGTTTATAACACTAGAAGCTACTGCATCAAATAATGTGTTTAAATTTCTCGGAATATGTTGATACTCAATATAATCAAATTCTCGTTCCAAGAGATGAAGTTTCAAAAATAATCTTAACAACACTCAGTTTTTAATTGCATATACTCTATTCAATTGTAATACAACTAGTTCAGAATCTAACCTAATGATCAAACTTTGAATTCCAAATGAAATGGATTCAGATAATAACTCAATAATTGTGCTATACTCTGCAATATTGTTCGTTGTTTGACCGAGGCTTACCCCATGGATAGATACTAACTCATCAGTGGGTGAATAAATAACCCAAGCTACGGAATAAATGTTCCATGTACTATGACAAGCACCATCAGCAAAACCAATGTATGTTTGAAGGGACGTCGACATCTGCAAAATAAAGAGTGGTCCAGATAAGCAAGGATAGTGGTAAAAGCACACTTAAACTAGGCACGCTCTCTAATCTACAACAGAGCAGTGTATGAAAATAACTAATATACAGGGAAGATCTCCACACAAGAAACAAGAGTAATATCTCTTCAGATAAAGCCCATTTCTGGGTTTTCCTAAAGAGACCCCATCAAATTCAATTAGTTCATAGGCCCCTTTTTCAAGCTATCGCTTGACAATATAAGAACCATGCTACAGGGGTTCAAATTTTCTAGCCCCTAGCTTATCGTTAGCTTGATCATAAACCAAGACTAGGTCTCCTTCTGAGAAAATAAGAGGTGTAATACTTCTATCATACTGAGCTTTCATTCGTTTCACATGAGTTTCGGTAGCTTATGCAGCGGTGCGCCGATTCTCATCTAATTGAGCTAAGTACAAAAAGTGTTTCTCCTCTTCAAAAGTGGCTGGTAGTAACTCTATGGCTAGTTGGAGTGACGATATCTCGCATTCAATCGGTAATACCGCTTCTAAACGATAAACCAGTTGAAAAGGGGTAAAACCTGTTGATGTTTTTGCTGAGGTTAGATATGCCCAAAGTGCTGAAAAAAGCATGGTGTGCCAATTCGATTTATGAATTCCGATGATTCGTTTGATCATGGTGACTAAAAATTTATTGATAGCTTCAACCAGACCATTAGCCGGCGGATAATATGGTGTGGAACTGCCATGGCGCAAGCCAAGTTGATCAGTTAGTTCGGTCATCATGATGTTTCAAAAATGACTCCCATGGTCAGTAATTATTTCTTAGGGTACACTGAAACGAGCAATCACATGATTGAACACGAAAGTACCTACAGTTTTACCATCTTCCGCAAATGTAGTGTTAAAATTGGACAACTAGGTCCAAAATCCGGGTTATGCTGCTTAGATGACGATCCCAATATTTTTATTGGATTCCTCTTTCGAAGAGGTGTAAGATTGATCTAAAGATCATCTCGATCAGATGAGCAGAACATGTACTTTGAATTTATTCCACTTATGTGCTAGGTCAGCCTGGAATAAAATATAGACTTAAATGTCTTAAAGGATGTGTCACACACCCCCAAAGATTCCTATATATTGGACAGACTTAGAGTTCATTTGACACACATTGGTGTGGAGGAATTCTCTCTCTTTGGATAGCGTTGGAGCTATGATATATATGGATTGTTCTTTGTTAGGGTTGTTCTGGGTTATGTGTGACACACTTGGCTGAATGACCTATTGAAGACTTTGCTGGTAGAAGCATCCTGCTGATCGTCGTAACGCCACCATTCATTATCTCTGTTTTGGCTTGTCTTCTATTGATCTATTAGTATGTTCTATCTTCTTCAGTATTGTGCCCTAATTTTAAATGGAATTGAACATATGCTGAAATTAACATGGTTTCAGAGCTAGGAAAAGACAAAGCCCATTCTAGTTGAGAATCTAGGGCAGTGAGATAAGGATTGTTTTCTGGTAACCGAGCTGCTAGAATAAGGCCAAGTGAGGAGACCTCGGTTTCAGGTCTGTTGGGGCTGGTTGGTCCCCTAACCATCAGCATAAAAGAAGAGCCCTAGATAGCGGCTAGTTTTAAGTGGAAAAGCCTTGTATAATCAAGCTTGAAGAGATCTATATCTGAGGCTCAAAATCTATGGAAAAGAGAGATTGATTTGGCTAAAGTCATTATTTCAATTTGTGAAAATCGAATCGTTGCAGAAAGAAATTTCTTGTGAAGCATGAAGCATGTTTTCAATTTCCTGGAAAAAAAAATTCAAGAATCGGAACCTTCCGAAGGTCAAATCTCGAGAACTCTTCTTAAATATTATTCTCACTGTGCAAATATATTTAGACATCTGGCCTCTTTAGATGTCTGGACACTAAATTCTTGAATGCATTTTACATGGCCGTAAAGCACTAGGGTCAAAGCTAGGATGTTGTCGTTACTGCAGGAGATCGAATTGCCAGCTGGAGAAGAGAATATTTATCTCTGTGAAGGCCATTGTATCATTGCTGCAAGGGCTTGAAGTTGATGTGTTTAATCTAGGAATGATTGAGGCTTATTCAAAAGGTCAAATAAAAAAATTTAAAAAAAAAAAAAAATTCTCGTAGGAACAAGACTTCTGAACGACTGTGGCCGCAAAGGAAATTTAAGGGTGACTAGGTGAGAGGTAATGCAAGACAAGACAATGGACTTGGTATCACCAAATATTGGCTGCAGTGGTGCGTATGACCAAATTGTGTGACAGACACATTTCCGTTGGGCTCCCTCTGCACCAAACAAACGTCGAAGTCTGCGGGCCATTCATATAAGTCGTGTAGCCGACCTGAGTGAGTGGGGAAAAAGAAGCTAACGGGAACACATGCTTCATTTTCCAATCTCATAATAGACCACCGAACCAAATTAAATAACCCTTGATAAAAGGAAATAAACAGTCAAATCGCTATGTGCCAAGCGATCTGTTCATGGCTTGTATCACAATTCATATCACCAGAGTCACCAGTGGGGATCGAACTAGGGACTTCAGTGAATGGAAGCAGCAGCGTGACCTCCGGAGCAAAGCCAGGTGAAAAAGAAAAAAAAGAAAAAAAAATATGCGTACCATGAGCTAAGCGGTTCCCCAGAAAATTTAATATGGCGTGGATGGGGAAATGGTCTGCGTGATTGAATGAAAATACAGCCAAAAGAAAATATATAGAAGGGATATTCTTTCATAAGATTAGATTGACAGAGAAGTGTATAATCCAGAGACTGAAAAATTACCATTGCGAGATTTTCACAGGATCTACCAGCTGATTACTCTAGTTTCCTTGCCATCATGTGCGGAGTTGCAGGGGTGATGCTTCGGTACAAGCTTGGATCCTGGTTGGCAATAATTTTCTGTGCAGTCACTTGCAAATATGAGAAATATGGAAAATGATCTAAAGCAAATTATGATGGCTATGAATTTTTACAGTTCTGATTAAGCAGTAACATGGGATTTCAGATTTCTCATGAATTCTATATTTAATTGTGTCTAATAAAGATTTGGATTGAAAAGTTAAAACATCAGTATGATAAATGTCTAGTTGAATTTGGTCACACCAACGATTCCAAGATTCTCTAGAAAGAGCAACTGGGCATAAAAGAAGTGCAACTGCAGGTGCTGAATTTGGAGCTTGGAAAATTGTGATTGCTGACAATGACATTGGTAAAAGACCTTACAATAGCAGGTGCGGAAATTTTGTTAATGGATTGAACTTTTGGGGCTTTATAAGCAACCTGAAGTTCATGCCGAAGCTCAACTTTTCCAAGAACGGCATGAAGAGATGGAAATATGGCAAGGGGAGTTCCACTAATCACTGCAACTATGAGCAGATGGTCATACCTTCTTCTAATGGGGTCACTTTTATGAACAAAGGAACACATGTAACATCTATTGATGGCTTGAGGGGCAGTGCAGTGCCTCATTGAACAATATTATGATACTGTTGTCTAGTGACAGTGGTTGTGAACCAGCATATACCTAGAATCAATCTATTGGCAGTAACCTTAAAAAGTGCCTTGTCCAGTTTTATCCTATTAGATGATTGGGGCTGGAACATTGATGAGAAGGAGTACCATTATGACTGTGCTAGATTTGCATGCACTGACATGAAGAAGGGTAAATTTCTGTGTTTGGAACATCTGTATGATTGGTTCCTAGATCTGTGCAATTTAGGAGACAAATTGCAGAATTGAGATCTGAAGACTTGAAGCCCTAGATCAGTCAAATATTGACTGTAAATCTGAAATTGAGAAATAGTGCTAGATGAGATACCAGATATAGCAGATGAAGCTCTCAAGTGCAGAATTATGAAAGAAGGAATCATGTTTGGATTCCTAGTTCTGTGAGCCACATTAAAGAGGCGTAGTTGAGGAAACTACAGCAGACCTCCTCAAGACTTCTAACACAAGCTGAGGCTTGTTGGTATATTCTCCCTGTTGGACAATGATATAAATAGATATCTTCTCTCAGGAGAGAACCTGGCATTAAAAGGGAGAATATATCTGTATATGCTCCTGAATAGATACCTTTGTTGAACGAAAGAAAATCCTCATGGCTCAGGGACATATGGCTTCAGAGGGGAAAATTCCGAAGGAAAACCAAGAAGCCATATAAATAACAGGGTATCTAGCAGCCATGAGTACTATTGTACAATCTGAGCTTGGATCCTTTGAGGAAGTCGTAAAGCATCAAGTCTGGAAGGATGCTATGCACGAAGAGTATGAGTCCATTATGAAGAATGATGTATGGGATGTGGTTCCAAGACCATAGGACAAAGTAGTTGTCACCTCGAAATGGCTCTACAAGATCAAGCATTGATCTGACGGAAGTGCTGAAAATTTCAAGGCAAGATTCGTTGCCCATGGCTTC
Organism: Pinus albicaulis; assembly: GCA_034641835.2. Taxonomy (NCBI): domain Eukaryota; kingdom Viridiplantae; phylum Streptophyta; class Pinopsida; order Pinales; family Pinaceae; genus Pinus; species Pinus albicaulis. Next base: position 270,412,937 of record CM076579.1, read on the forward strand.
TCTCAAAAGGAAGGCATAGATTATGATGACATATTTGCACCTATGGCCTGATACACTACCATTCGATCTATTGTATCCCTTGCTGCTATGGAAGGATGGAGTCTTCATCAGATGATGTGAAGACCACATTTCTGCATGGTGCGATAAAGGAAGAGATATATGTGGAGTAACCTCTGGGGTTGGAAGTCTAGGGTCAGGACACCCATGTCTACAGGTTGAAGAAAGCCCTCTATGGACTGAAACAAGCACCCTGAGCTTGGTACAAGAGGATAGATAGCCACTTGATGAAGCTGGGCTTCACTCGTAGTATTGCTGATCTGAACCTTCACTGCAAGGTTAATAGAAAGAAGCCTCTCACTCTGGTGTTGTATGTGGATGACCTCTTCCTGACAGGTGCTGACCCTCTCACTCATCAGTGCAAGAGGGATCTCACTGCTGAGTTTGAGATGAAGGACCTAGGACGAATGTCTAGGCCTGAAGGTCTAGCAGAGAGATGGTGAGATTTTCCTTTCTCAAGGAAAATACATTATGAATTTTCTGGTATGATGGACTGTAAGTCCATGGAACTCAACTTTAAGAAGTTGAGTAGCAGCATTGCTGGGCCCGTCCTACTGAGTAACGTCAACTCATAGGGACCCTGATGTTCTTAATGAACACTTGTTCGGATATATGTTGTGCAGTGAACACTTTGATTCAACACATGGTTGATCATAACATTCACTGGGTTGGTGTCAAGAAACTCTTGAGATATATTTGAGGCACGATAGACCATGGGCTGAGATACACTGCCAGGAGTATGACACTCCATGGATATACTGATGCCGATTGGGCTGGCAATGTGGTGGATCGCAAGAGCACATCTGGATGCTACTTCACATGTAGATCTGCTTCGGGCAGGAATCTAAAGTCGGTAGCCTTGAGCACCACTGAGGCCGAATACATTGTAACATGTATGGCCTGTTGTGAAGTCACTTAGTTGCGAAAGCTCTTCTGTGAGCTGTTCGAGCATGTGCTAGATGCCATTTTTATCCTTTGTGATAACTAGAGGGGGATTCATTTGTCATAGAATCCCAGGTTCCACTATTTATCCAAGCATGTTGATGGCTGGTACCACTTTATCTGGGATATGGTACAGCGAGGCGCCATAAGGCTCGATCATATAGGAACTGATGAGCAGGTCACAGATATTCTCAAAATGCCCTTGGGGAAGGTCATGTTCATAACCTTTCGTGAGAATCTTGGTATCATGGAATGATCCTATTCTGAGGGTCCTGTTGGAAGATGAGATCTGGGAGCTCTTGGGGGCTTTGGGGACAACTTCTTGGAGCTATGAGCAACCTTGTTGGTGTGCTTGGACCCCACCATTATGATTATTGATTTGGTTTACCTCTCATTATCTATGCCCCGTATGCATCCTACCCATTGAGTTCAGGGCTCATGTTAAGTACCTCTCATTTGGCCAATGAGATGGGAAAGGCTAGAGACTAGTAGCAAAGACTGATGGACACATCATAATTTTCCGTACTCTCTATCTAGGATGGCACGTTCCAACCACTTGAGCTGGGATCAAGTATAGTGAGGATTAGGACCTCCTGCTGACTTCGGGTCAGATGAACCAACTTCGGGTTGATTGGAGACTCTTTGTGAGTCCTATAGAGGTTTCGGACCTCTGGTCTGAATCTGTCAGTCGGGTATGATGTCTTTGTGACTAACCCACTTCTGCTCTAAAATAAAGAGGCCAGCAAAGAAATTTACAGCGGGATGACGCACGATGTTTGGATTGCACTTGTGGACGGAGTTCTCCCTAGTTGAGAGGGAGTGTTAAAATTGGACAACTAGGTCCAAACTCCGGGTTGTGCTGCTCAGATGACGATCCCAATATTTTTATTGGATTCCTCTTTAGAAGATGTGTAAGATTGATCTAAAGATCATCTCAATTAGATGAGCAGAACATGTACTTTGAATTTATTCCACTTATGTGCTAGGTCAGCCTGGAATAAAATATAGACTTAAATGTCTTAAAGGACGTGTCACACACCCCCAAATATTCCTATATATTGGAGAGACTTAGAGTTCATTTGACACACATTGGTGTGGAGGAATTCTCTCTCTTTGGATAGCGTTGGAGCTATGATATATATGGAATGTTCTTTGTTAGGGTTGTTCTGGGTTACGTGTGACACGCTTGGCTGAATGACCTATTGAAGACTTTGCTGGTAGAAGCATCCTGCTGATCACCGTAACGCCACCATTCATTATCTCTGTTTTGGCTTGTATTCTATCGATCTATTAGTATGTTCTATCTTCTTCAGTATTGTGCCCTAATCTGAAATGGAATAGAACATATGTTGAAATTAACATGTAGGCATTTCCTCGGCCCATTTGGTAAAATAATCTACTGCGAGAATAATATACGCATGCCCCCCGGCCAAGTAAGGGTTACATGTAATGAAGTCAATTCCCCATTTTTCAACAGGACCGACAACAATTATAGGGTGAAGAGGAGCGGGTGGTGCACGCATCTTGCTTGATAGTTGTGGCATTTTTGGATAGCAAAAATAAAATATTTAAATAAGGACGGCTGAAAATAGCCAGCGCGCAATATTTTTTGGGTTGTGGCATACCCAGACATATGACTCCCACATGCTCCAGAGTGACAGTCATTTAAAACCTTTTTAGCTTTGTCAAGAGTGAGACAATGTCGAAAAATAGAGTCCGCACCACGACGGTATAGTGTGTCACCAACAATATGATATTTTTGAGACTTTAAATGGATTTTTCATCATTGTGACCATGAATGTTCGGGCCAAAAAGTTTGGGTTTGTAGATAAATGATGATATATCCATACCAAGGATCGATGGTACTGATAAGAAACAAAGATTCATCCACGATCATATGTTCTACCACAGTTTCTGTGTCAGTACTTGGGAAGTCACACATAAGTTCAACGAAGACTGATGATTTATTTGATTTGGATTTCTCAAATTCAAAATCAAACTCCTATAGGATAACAATCCATTTGGATTATTATCCCCCTAGCAGTTGTTTGGTCAAAATATACATCATAGGGTTACAATCAGAAATCACTGTTGTTTTGTGTAACAGTATGTAATGACGAAATCGATGGACAGCTTGAACGGCTACCAAGGCCAATTTCTCCACATATGAGTACTTGATTTCGGTCGGATGCATATTGTGACTGAGATAATAAATCACATGTTCATTTTGGAATTCATCTTCCTTAACTAAGACCATGCCAATCGTAGAATTGGAGGCTTCCAAGTATAAAAATTAATCTTGGTTGTAATTGGGAGGATGCAATAACGGTGCATGGGTCAACACGTGTTTAAGAGCATCAAAAGATCAATTAGCGATCTCGCCCCAAAAGAAAGGAATATTCTGCTTTAACAACCTAGTAAAACCTTTGGTTAATTCAGCATAGTTAGGAATGAATCGACGTAAAAAGTTCACTTTCCCTTGCAAACTTTCGATGGGTCGACACGGATGTCTTCCTTTGAGAGAACAAATCCCAAAAATTGTCCAGATTCAACACAAAAGACACATTTGTGAGGATTTAGATGAATCCTGTAATGCCTACATCTCATAAAGATAGCTCATAGATGAGTAAGATGATATGATCTGTGTGATGAATGAGCAGGTAAATCATCGAGATAGGCTTGCACAATGTGTTTAATGTCATGAAATGCATAACACATTTCCCTCTGAAAGTTGCGCCAGCGTTCTTATTTCCAAAAGGTAATTTTCAGTAAGAAAAAGTTCCCCACGGACAATTGAAAGTTGTTTTGGGTTGATCATCAGGGAGTATGTTGATTTGATTGTAGCCCGAAAATCCATCCATAAACGAAAACATTTCACTTCCGGCACAATCGTCAATAATTTGATCGATATAAGGGGTTGGATAATTTTCTTTTGGACAAGCTCAATTTATATCCCTATAATCGATACATACTCATATTGTCCCTTGTTTTTTATTAACAGGAACAATATTAGATACCCAATCCATTAAAGGAATTGGATAAATAAAACTTGCACGAAGTAATTTCTCAACTTCTGCTTTAATAGCGGTAGCTTTTCGCGGATGTATCTGATGTAATCTTTGTCGGATAGGTTTAGCATTCGAGTATGTTTTAATTTCATGAAAAACAATTGATGGATCAATTCCTGGAATTTCTTCATATGACCAGGGAAAAATATAACGGAATTTTTGAAATAGGGCTTTATATGCTTGGATTTGATCTGGCGTATAAGAAGCACCTATATGAATGTTTTCAACAATTCCTAGTTTCACTGAGATGTCAATAGGAAATTTTGTAGAAGTGTTTGCTAAGTTCAATTTAGAATCAGACTTCGTGAGAGGATTCTGAGGTTCATTGACATAATCAATGGTAAAAATGTAGGAAAATCAGTTTCAAAATGATCGAGATCAGGTAAAAACGAAGATCAATGATATAGATCTTCCCATGGTAATTATTCTATAGACAAAAATTCACGAATATGCTCATTAGTACTGAATACTTGTTGAACAGGATCCAGCAAAGTTGAGCTTGATATCAAAAGTGATTCTGCATTGATCACATTCACTTGATCAGGTTTAGTTGAAGGAGTATCAAAAAATGTTTGTACTGCCTAATATGCTAATTCAAAAGGACTCAAAGGCATCGCGTCATCGAAAGAATCCAGTTATGAGTCTAAAGGTTCTATCCAAGGATCATCAAAGGAAATAGTACTTGATGTAATCATATTGATATTAGAAATAGGAGGCAATACATTGGGAGCAGGTAGAGAAAACATTCCCAGTAAAGTAGAATCTTTAAGTAAACCTACTCCAACATCTTTATAAGGGATAGTCGATTTGCCAACATGTTGGATGCTATCAGTAGTGGCTGGGTTAGATGAATAATATGAGAGATGATCTATTTTAACGATCTTTCCTTTATGAGGAAACATGATGAGACGAAAGACCGATGATACAACAGCAATCATGGCGTAAGACCAACTGCGACCCAGGAGAAAGTTGTAATCCAAAGGGGCATCAACCACTTCCACATCTAGATTAATGGTTTTCCTTCGACCTCTATTGGTAGATCTTGTAAAATACCACATGGATGGAAACCTCTTCCATCAAAAGCTTTGAGGATAGTTGGCGATTGGTTAATTATCAGAGAACCAAGTGATTTCTAACATTTTAACGACATGATATATGTAGAAGCCCCTTCATCAACAACAGTATGAAAGAAACATTTGTTTTTGACTATTATTGGAATCTGAAAAGCCATTTGATGGGGTAGGTGGGGTGTAAAATTCTCTAAATCGAAGATCATTAGGTTTGAATCTTGAAGGTCTACGGCTCCTATGGCTGACAATAGTAATTTTCTTTGGGTTGGACATGATTGCAGCACTTCCAAAGCCAACATTGCTGAAGGGGAACTGTCAAGTCTTCAACAATATTGTAGTTCTGAGCAGCTCTCGCATGTGGATTGAAATCTGATTTATGAAGTACACCCTTAGCAGGAGGTTTGATTACTAAGTCAGGATTCGGTTTCTCAATTTGTAGTGGATTATAAACTGAGGGAGATGTAGTGATGCGAAATTAGAATTTTCTACTTCTTTACCACCAACATGATTTTTACTACCATATTCTTGCGATCACGTCGCAAACATCAAGATATCTTCTAGCGTATTCAAGGAAGATTCAATCATGTTACTATCTTGAGCAGGAAAGGGATCCTTCAAGACAGCAGGTGTGGGAAAACCCTTAAAAAATTTCTATACCTCGGCTCTATGAGGACACTCTTTCGTAAAATGATCCTCATCACAGATCAGACAAGGATAACGAGGTTTTCGTTTATTATCAGTTGGTTCAGTTTTATCATTTTTATCTTTTGAAGATGATTTTATGTTTTTATTCAATGGAAGAATCTCCTTTTGGTGAATACGGTAAAGTTATAATAGGAGAATTCATCTTGGAATATTTCTTCTTACTCTTACTAGTGCTAATAGAACCAATTACACCATTAGCGGCATGAGAGCCTGAAGGAGTTGTAGTTAATTGACCAGGTCTTGGTAAATCAGGGATTTTTCATACAGAGTACCTAAACATGTATATACAAGGTGAAGGTACTGAGCTTGAGCAATGAATTTCTCTTCTGTAACAACGCCTCCTTTGGCCACATCTTCAGTAATTTTGGGCAATAATGATTTGATAACCATTGAGCCAAAATTTGATCCAGAATAAAGACTTTCAATAAACGTCTCCTACGTCGCCATTCATGAATGTGATCAGATATGTATGTATACGTAGATTGTTTTAATGAGGTCAACAATTTCGTACCATTGTAGTATCTGATAGGTAACTGAAAATGGGTTAAGAAAGAAATAGCTAGTGCATTCAAATTATTAAATGAGACTCGTGGTAACTCAATGTACCATTTTTTAGCTAGACCAATGAGAGTTCTCTGAAAAATATGTAATCGAATCGAATCATCGATTAGTGAATTGGATGCACACCAGAGGTGATAAGTCATAACATGATTAGATGGATCTTCTCCTGAATTACCTTCAAAATTTGTAATATCACTGGGAAACTTATTAGGAATTGGCGGCCAATACGGAAGATAAAATATGGGATCATTCATAAGGTGCGATAAATCGGCTAAATCTAAAGTTGCTATGAATGGTAACTGATAGCTAGGGTCTTGATAACCTTGTGTGATCAAACCAGTTCTAGGAGGAGGATATCCAGGATATCCTAGAATTGGATGTGCATTGGGAATTGTGAAACCAGTATTAACCAAACCAAACTGGGGTTGTTGAGGTACTTGATAAGTATACCAAGGATACGACTGATACTGATATGTTGGATTTTTTGTAGCATGCCCAAATTGATACTGCCCCTTGTACGGTTGATAAGTAAATTGTGGTTGACTAGTGAGAACCATACTCATACCAATTTTTCCTGTAGCCATCTGGACCGTAGCCTAAATTGTAGGTCCTGACTATGGCATAGATACTTGAGGAATTTTCACTGATACAGGGGTAGTAGAAATAGGAGCTGCAGATACTCCAGAAATAGGTGTGGTAGGTTGAATAGAAGTTGCAGCAACAACAAAAGTTTGAGGCGGATTTCTAGGTGTACTAGGCCCAGGTTACTGAATAGAACTAGGTGTAGAGACTTGAATGGTAGGCTGGACAGGTTGCTGGGTTGGACCAGAACCTATGGGTTGTCCAGGTTGATTAGGTAACTGCACATTGGGTTGTAATGTTTGTTGAATTTGAGATGGATCCCACACCATATTAATTCTGGAATATTGACCCATAGAAGGTTTTTCATATGAAGGACCATAACCAGGTTGAACATAGGTTTGATAATTAACTGGGAAAATTTCCAACTTCTTGTAATAATGGTTGACCTGAAGGAGGTTGAAAACCTTGAGTTGGGTACTAACCCTGAGGTTGATATTGACTTTGAGGCATGTAAGGAATCTGGGGTTGATATTGACTTTGAGGTATGTACTGTCCTTGGGGTTGATATTGACCTTGAGGTATGTACTGTCTTTGGGGTTTATATTGACCTTGAGTTATGTATTGTCCTTGAGGTTGCTCCCCAAGGAGGAAATAGTGTCCTACAGTTTTACCTGCAGGTGGTAAAAAATTACCTTGAGGTTGCCCTCCAAGTGGTTATTGACTACCTTGAGGTTTCCCCCCAGGCGGTAACTGACTTCCTTGAGGTTGAATATTTGGAATATTGCCAGACATCATAAAAAATCTGTTTTTTGTTCAACGTGCCAGTGTTTGTTCCATTTGTACTAGATGATAACATTTGTTCAATTGGTTGATGGGTTGCTCCTAAGAAGGTACCAGAGAGCGACTGGTATCCCGGAGGAACAAATGAACCACCATATAAAAATGTTTTTGGAGATTCAGAAAACATGGATGACTCACTCAACATAGCTAATGAAGGTCGATAACCTCTCGGTGTAGGGTAAAAAGGAATCCAAGGTGGTGAATAAGTAAGACCTGCATTTTGTAAAAAATATGTCAATGATAAATACCAAGCGTCACTTCTAAAAGGAATGTAGAATATTGATTCACACTCTCTAAGATTTAAAGTTTCTTGGGTTTCGGGAAGAACTACATCTTCGTATGGACCAACAAGTTCTTCAATACATATGAGATTAGAAGGAATATTTTTGGTAATGTGATGTGTTACTCTAGGTGAATCAGGATCACTAGAAGATTGAGTAAAAATTCCTGAAGATGATTCTAACACAACAGGTTTAGTTTATGGGTCAGAAATTTTAGGTTCTTCAGCTAATTCACTAGTTGCAGAAGCAATGTCAGTGATTTCAGAAATTGAAATTGGCTCTTGAATATATATACTGTTTGTGATTGATTTACTTCATGATAATCAGGATGAGTAATTATGGATGATTCTCCTGGTTCTGTTGATCTATTTCTGCTGATACTATGTGGTACTAGAGCTTTCAGTCCTTCAAGTTGGCTTGGAGTATACTTAAGGGGTTTCCCCTGAAGTCTACGCGATTGTCTTGGTAATTCAGCCACGATTAAAAATTATTAATCACATGTAATCAAAGAAAATTTCAATCAAAAGTCCTAAAGTCACTAAGGAGACAAACAAATGATCAAACGCTTATAAAATCTAGGAGATCAAACCACACACAAACAATATATTTCCACACTAAAAACACTAGTTGGTGATGAAATCCAACATCGTAGTATTTAATGTAGAAATGGCGGTTGGAACAGTTACCCCGACAACCTGCTTGATGAAACAAATTGGTGCAAGTTTCTCCACTTAAACCATCTCGAGTGAAGATAACCCTCCGAAGAGTCTAAGTGATTCTAGTCGACGTCTGCTCCAGGTATAGTGGGATCTTTCCTCCAGCGTCACCTTAGGAAAAAATCTTAAATTTTATAGCCACTAAGGTCACCAATAGGAACAAATATACCTGGGGGAACAGTCTACGATCCGATATACATGCAAGGGAAGAGTAACAAAGCTCAATCCCCTTGAAGGCTCCCTGACATAATCCAAGGTATACCAACAAGTGACCCCAGGCTCCTCGACAATGGTCAATTCGAGGTTTACCATTGTTAATACGCACACATCTTCTATCGTTCCCGATGAGATGGAATTTATCACCTCACTGGTTCAGATATGATCTCGTGCTTGAATCCTTTAGGAGGAGCTTCCCAGAGCATACAAGCTACTATTGTATTTTTCCTACCATAAGATTGACTACTTGTTTGTTTTAATTGTCTCGGAGATTTAATTACTTCCTACTCCAAGACACTAGCCTAAGTTATGTTGGTGAAAAGAGTCCTAGAAATATAAAAATTACTAGATTGATTTTAATTTAAGCGTTTTCCTTTAATAGGTTGTTTCTTAGGACAATAGGTGCGAAAATAAAACTTTGATGATATGTAGTGACCCGACTCAAAACACATTAAAAATGCATCTATTATGAGAAACAATTCATTTCCTTTCGATGAATTCTATCTAAAAGAAAGAGTTGAGAAATGCAATCTTTTAAAACAATTATTTCCTTCAAAACAAGAACATACAAAAAGAAACCTTATCTCATGAGAACTCAGAATGCTAAAAAATAAATCCCTTTACTCTTCAAGATCAAAACTACAATCAAACATTCTCCAAAAGAAAGCTACAATTTCTAGAAATAACACTCAAAACTAAAAACACTAATTTTGAGATCTAAAAATTCTAAGAATTAAATTTGAAATCAAAACATTAAATATTTTGAGGACATTTTGCTTAGTTTGTAATCTAACTAAGAAATCCTTTACTGAAAATAGCAAAAACTCAAAAACATCCAATTATGGCTTTTTAAGTGAAATTCGAAACTTAATGATTTTTTTTTTTAAAGATTTGCAAATGAGAAAATGGGATCTAATTATCATAAAGCAATTTCTACTATGAATTCACAGACTCAACAAGAAAACAATGAAATACCAGTGATCTAAGGGTCCACCTTGATGTCGTACAAGTCCTTCCAAGGTCCAGAACAAGCGTTTCCTCTACTTTGACAAGCCTTTCCACTCTCTCGACTAACATACACATGAGTGTGTAATCATTCCCATATGATAATCAGTTAAGAGAGTCTGATTTTTTCCAGCAATTCTCCTCAAAAAATATCAAAGCCTAACTCCCCTTGAGGCTGAACTATGGCCTCAATTTATAGCAAAAGAGAAGAGGTTGCAGCTCCAAATAAGAGGGGATAGAATCCTCTTTCAAAGGGATTAATTTCCACATACCAAGGAGTAGGATCCTTTAATGGAGGGATGAATGTACATGAAAGAAGCAAAATTTCCACCGAATAATTGCTTCCAGAAGCTTCCTGATTTAACTAGTTGGGCTTCCAAATTTTACTTCCACCTTCATTTTAACTTTTAGAGGAATCCACACCTTTAATGAAGAAAAAGTGCGGTCAGTTCCGCATGATCTAGAACAAACAGATGCGGCACCACAGGTAATACTAAGAGAAAGTACGGTACAAGTATTTTTATGACTTTTATAAGCTTTTCTCTCAATTTCAATGCTTGGTTTTAGGGACTTCTTTTGTAGAATTCCAAGGGAGTATTGTATGAGTAATGATGAACCCATACAGACAGTAAAACGTCATGGTGACAATTTTAGTGTAACAATTTCACAAAACCAATTTCTTCTACAAGCTCATGAAACCATGTATATTCCTCTTCAAGCTCATAAAATGCCAACAAAATACATAGGGGCCTCATGCTCTATTTATGGATCAAATCAGGACTAAAACCCTAAATGTGGTAGGAAAATGTCAAATATAGTCATAAATATCATTTATGGCCAAGAGACCATGTAAGGCCCAAGGCACATAATATAATAAGAAATAAATGCCAAAATAACTATTTACACCTAATTCTAGAGCAATTTGCCTCAAAAAACTCAAAAATATCTATTTGCAATAAATGAGTGTGTTTTGTTGACTTTTGGTCCAAAACACACTAGGCAGCCTCTGTGCCTAGCGCCACTTCAACAGAAAATAGGGTCTCCTGCAGCTGCATTTGGGACCCCTTCCCGACACTGGATTTGGCTCCATGATGGCTCGTTAGAAAGCTTGATGAGTCTAGTTTCTAGAAATTCTTGAGTGGTGCTGAGTGGATGTAATTTACCTATTCAAAAATCAATTCCCCCAACACTGCTTTGTGCACAGCGCCTCGTCTTAAAAATGAGGCAGAAAGCTCAAATGTTTGTTGTTGTTTGACCTTTTGGGGGGGGGGGCAAAAATGCTCCAAATGATCTGAAAATTGGTGAAATGACTGTTGCTGATGTGAGAAATTCAAAAATGGAAACTTTGAGAGCTGAGGATGCACCAATTTTGTGCGTAGCACCTAGGGTGTTGTGCATAGACGGGTCAAAATTTGAAAAAGACAAAATTTTGTTCAAATTTCTTCAAACTTGGTGGAGAGGTCTCTCAAGAGGTCTTGGACACCCGTTGAGAAGCCTCAGCCAAAAATCCAAGTCTTTCATGCACTGTTACCATTTTTAGGTTTTCCAGCTCTATAAGGGCCTCCTTCAGTTTGGCACAAGCAAGCATGTTTTTCCTTTCATAATGCTTGGTCATTTTCTTTTGTAGAGAAAATTCCATTTTCACCTTCTTGAAATTCTTGTGCTCCTCCTTGTAATACTGAGTGACACCTTCTGCCATGTCAAAGTCTATTTCCCACTCCTAAAGTTGTGCATCTTTTTCCAAGAGAAGCAATCTAGTGGTCATCTCCTTGTCCTCATTGTCACTATCTAGATCAATGAATTGAGACCCTTGAGAAGTCTTCTTGATAATTTTTCTTCTCCTTACCCTTACCTGTTGCTCATATTTTTCCATATTTTCCTTGCCTTTGTCTTTATGCTTGATAACTAGAGGAGAGATGGCCCTTTTCCTTTTTGAGGCAGCAAACACATCTCTTTTTCCTATGTCGTAGGTGCATGTGAGAGGAGTGATGAGGGTGCCTTGACCTTTGGTGAAGTCACAAGACTTTTCATCTTTTTCATGGCTTTCAGAGTCATGTCATGCTCCATTGGGTCACTGATTTCTTGACCTTGAGCTTCATTATCATCTTCATTTCCCTCAATTTTTTCCATGCTGTCTTTTTGGCCTTCAAACTGATCACTACTCTCCTCACTTGCCTCATTTTGGCTCTATCCTTCACTAAGGTTCTCTTCTCTATCACTTTCTGCACTATCATATTGATTTTATTGGTCATTTAGATACTAATTTGTGTCATGACAGTTAGGACAGTTGTCATGACTGTCATGACTATCTCCTTGTTCATCACTGACTGTCTCATTTGTGCCACTACCTTGGTCACTGCCTGACCCTTCAAACTCTATCTCAGTCTCATCATTTGTCTATTCTTGGTCTTCAATTTCTTCATCCTCTCCTTCTGTTTCTTCATTTTCACTGTCTTCATTTATTTCAGCACTATTTTCACTATCATTGTGCTCACTGTCATGCTCAAGCACATATTCCTCTTGGGTATCTTGTGCACTCTCTTGCTGACTGTCACCTTCATTTTTTCTTCATAATCCTCTTGGTATTCATCTTTTTCATCATCAACACTCTTTCCTGCACTTGAGATTGATTTATTGGTGTCATCATTATCACTATTTTTCTCCAATTGATCATTGTTTTCCTTTTCTTGACTTCAATTTTCATCACTCTCCTCCATGCCATCATCATATTTTTCTTCATTGTTGTTATCATCATCTTCCTACTCATTAAGATCTATATTTGCCTCACTGTTTTCCTCATGTTCACTGCTATTTGTTTTTTCTTCATGGCTACTTCCATCATCTTCTTCCTCGGCACTACTGTCCTCTTCTTTTTCTTCATCTAACTATGTTTCTACCTCACTGTCATTTTCCTCTCCATTGTCATCTGTTTTCTCTTCTTTAGAGCTATTGTAAGCTCCTTGTTCATCATTATCCACTATTATCCTCTTCATTTGACGCATCTGGATGAGAAACAGTAGGTAAGTTTCCTTGTGGAGAAGGCATAGGTGGAGATGATGGAGGAGTGGAGGTAGGTGGGTGTGAAGTGGAAGGAAAATTTTGCTGAATGAAGGCTTGGGGATTTTCAAATACATCATGTGAGATAAAAACTTCCCAAGGGATTCTTTGTTCCTCCAGCTAGTGTAAAACAATCAAATTAACCAAGGAGTGGTGAAAAAGGCTCTGCATTTGGTGGGCATAACTCCTCTTCTTGACCATTGAAGCCATTTTTTCAATGCTCTGGTAGAGATAGTATGGTAGGTTTAGCAATTTAACCCTAGTGAAGTAAATTAGCACAAGAGATTTGATTTTCTTCCAAACGGAAGCAGACATCACACAGGTGGATGCCCCCTCGTCAATGATACAATGGGAGATGTTGGCATTCTGGATCTTGACAGGGATTTGGAAGGCGATGGATGCAGGAAGGGGGGGACGTTATGACTTGTCAATGTCAAATAAATTCAAATGATTATATGAAGGATCCACAACACCCATAGCAATTAGTAGACCTTTTCATTGTGAAGGGTACGACTAGAGGACTTCCAACATTGACATGGTGGTAGGGGATTACACCAAGCCATCTACTATACTGTAGAAGTGGGTGGATTTACCGAAAGCATCGTTTGGGCATAATGTTCTTTTGGGGATCTTGGTATGAAAATATGCCTTAGGCTGAGGGACTAGTAAAGGACAATTGGGTGTCAAAAGAGGCTTTGTGGGACCTGAAGATGGGGGCTCGGTAGTAGACATAGCGGGGGTCTTGTTGTACTAACAGGACCGAGTATGAAGGTTGAGGTCAATGATATTGGATTGGTCAGAGTTCATCATGACGATCTAGTAATCAAAGGTACCAGATTGGGGAGGTTGAGTGGCCTCCTGATTTTTAGGGGGTTGGGCAACCACATATCCTTACTAGGGAAAGGATTGGTAAAAATAGTTGGTTGGATGGGCACATCATTAGGAGGAACTGAAAGGGAGGCTTGCTGTCCTTAGGATGTTGCTTGAGCTTCCCACATCTGATGCATCTAAGGTAAAAGAGGACAATCATGGGTATAGTGACCATAGACACTTCAACAAGAACAAGGCTTATTAGTGCGAATAGGCCTGTCCTGCTTGGGCTGATTTCCCTGTTGCTAGGTTACGGTGTTATATGTATTCCCTTGGGTTTTTTTTCCTGGATTACCTAGGGTAGATTGGTTTTGGTTTCCTTTCCTCTTCTTTTTGGAAGTAGGAGGATTAGTCGCACTCTGTTGTGCATATAGCTAACCCTGAGGGGGGGGGGTGGATACTTTTGTGGAGCTTGAGAAGGAAAGGGAGGCTAAGGTGCTCATGCTAGAAGAGTTGGAGCACTAGGCTACAGATACGGATAAAAAGGAGGTTGGGAAACATTGGGGTAAACAAGTTTGGAAAAAGGAGGAGACATGTCCTATCCTGGATACATGCTTCCGAGAGGGGGAAAGGTGCTGGAGGAGCTAGCCCCTCCCTAATGGAAACCATAAACCATGGGAGGATGAGTATACAGATGTGAAAGGGATCCAATGATACCATCGGTGACATGGGATGTCGTCGATCCTTTGGCACCATCGGGTCTAGATAGAGAAGGTAAGACACTATAAAAATAACCAAATTGTGCATAGATTAGGTCATATTTCAACGCAATATGGAGGGCAGCTTCCTTTGCCTGAGGGAAGTGGGATGTGACATATTTTCCAATAGCAGGAAAAAGGGATGTAAGAAACTAGTCTATGTAGACAAGGTCTTCGAAAACATGGGCTCGACATAGGCTCTTTCTTCTACTCCATTCTTCAAAATGGTCAGATAGGTGGGGAGCAGAAGTTTGACGGAAAGAGGTTGAGTTTGGTATTGGTGTCATAGAAAAGGGGAAGTTGTAAGTAAGACATAAAGGCCTTCGAAAGGGTCACAATAGTAGTATGAGAGGAGGATGCCTAGTCGACATACCACTTGGAAGCTTCTCCAGTAAGTGTACACTGGAATATTCGAAGACGGATAGAGTCATCGGTGATGGAATTAGATGAACACCACATGTGAAAAGAACGAACATGATTAGTAGGATCCTCTCCAACAATTCCTTCAAACTTGGGGATGTCTGAAGGAAGATTAGATGGCATAGCAGGCCAAATAGTATCATGGTGTATGGGGTCATTAATTAACTATCTAAAATTGAGAAGGCTTAGGTCTGCCATATAAGGAAGCAAGGGAGAAGCCAGAATAGTTTCTATTGCGGCACCACTAGTAGCATTTCCAGCATTAGGGCTGGGGTTGCCACTAGTGTTAGGTCCTGAACCAAACATGATGAAGGTGAAAGGTGGAGGAGAGAAGGGTATAGAACCAGAAAGGGAACGTGATGAACTGGAAGTAGAGTCAGAATGGGGACTCCGTAGAGGACGACACTAACCCTATGTAGTGGGGTAAGTCTCCCTAACAGAAAATGAGGATGAATGCCTTGGAGTCTTCGAGATAAACGCCTTGGGGGTGCAATGATGGTAAAGAGACACAAAACCCAATAAGGAAGAGAGGTAAACAAGAGGAGGGAGGTGCAAGATCAATTGATTACAATGTTTAAGTATTGGCCTAGTGGTGTAATCCATGCGCTCTTCGCTTAGGGTGTGCATGTATGTGATAAGTATGTTAATTTTAAATTAAGCCCAAACGTGTGTAGAGAAAAAAGAAAAAATATGTTGTAGAACTGTAAATAAAGCTAAAAATGACAGTAAAGGAAACTAAACGCGACGGTAAAATAAACAACTAAATATGCATTAATTAAAAACCCAAGGAGGAGGGCTTTGCAACAACTAGTCTATGGGTGAGCAAAATCTAGTCAAAACAAAGAAAATGGCCAATGGATCGAAGGTCGAGAGAGACAGGGATCTAAAGGTCAGATCTGCTAAAAATAGGGGCAGAAAACATAAAAAAACCAGAGGGAAAAATGTTACAAAATAGGTGGCGAAAGGTTACAACTGAAGGGAAACAGATGGGACCCTAAAGGAGGACCAAAAAAATATTAAAATAGGTATTTTGGATGGATAAATAACTGATCTGAAATGGATCTGAAAGTGCATGTTCAGATTTCAAAAATGGCTGAGAAACACTGAAATCTTAGAGGACCTGCTTTAGCTAAACTCCTCCTAAAAAGGTGGAAGCGTACTGAAGCACTAAGGGGCTTGGTTTATACTTCGACAAGTAAAAATAAGAAAGTAAAGGTCCCAGACGAGTGAAGAGGGAGGTCAAACAACCCTAAATAGTGGCCTAGACAAACCCAAAAAAATCATAGAAAAAATCCCGCAAAAAGTACAGGTCGCAGTTTCTAACCTATTTTCCACTCAGGTCATAATTTTCAGGCTGATTTCTACTACGTGAGAGCTGAGGTCATATTTTTTGGTCCAAAAAGTGTGACTTGGACTTCTGGCTATTTTTGGAGCATATTTGAGAAAAAAGTGTCGTCTCTGCTGCAACTGATACCTGTTACCTGCGCAATAGACCCAGAAACACACAGAAGTTAGATTTTTTATTTTTTTAGAGTTTTGAAGGTTGAAAACCACATCAAGAAATGAAAAATAAGAAGTTGAAGAAAAACTCTAAGGGTTGAAGTAGCTAGTCATGCAAGGATATGAAAAACGACAGCGATCGTAATTATAAACCCTTGTGGAGTCTCTTGTTGTTATTGTGAATTCTAATCGCAAGCGTACGAAAAAAGCTCACTTTAGTTGTGCATAACAAATAGCCTAACATCAAATATGGCTGTCAATTTCCTTAGATATACAGTTAGTGATCAGAATAAATGCTTCAAAAATACTGATCTATTCAGTTAAAGACATTAAACAACAAGAATAAGCAAGAGTTGCTCCTTGCATCCAATGAACAAGACAAGAATTTTTAAACATTTTCTTTTATTATGACACCTGGGAAGGGAACATAAAAATATGTTACCAGTGCCCCTGAATGGGATGGGTTCTTGTATGTCCTCAACGCTTCAGATCTAATATCTATCTCTCTTGATGGTGCAGAAAACGCAGACAAAAATTGAATTCAAAGGGAGCTCACAAGCAAAAAGTAGAAAAATATGACAATGATGGGAGGATCAAAGTGAGACCAAAAGTATAGATCAAGAGTGATCTCTAGGCAACAAAATGTAGTGAATGAATGGAAAAACCCTTCTATTTATAACAAAATATTGAGTTAGTCTAGATATTGGTGCATAGTTAAAATATTATTAACCAAATCTAGATCCAACTTTTATAAAATATTTTATTATTTTGTTGGAGGGGAAAAAAATTGAATTTGGTCAAATCCCTTTATTTAGAAAGAATAAATAAATAAATGATTTATTTATTATTTTAAGAATGTGGTTAAGTAATAATTAAATAAATAATTATGTATTCAATTATTTATAAATAATTTAGTCAAATTTAACCAGGAATATTATTAAATAATGTTTTAAATAATTATTCCTAGATAATAATAAGATAAATAATTATTTATCTAATTAATTTTCTTGTTTTGGGTTAAATATGACCAGGAATATTAATTAAAAAATGGTTTAATTAATTATTCCTTGAGGAAAATTAAACAAATAAGGATTTATTCAATTATTCCTCATGGGGTTTCCTATTTAGACCAAAAATAACTTAATAAACTATGGGTTATTAAATTATTTTGAATAGCGAGAGCAATTTTGCTATGGTAAAATTGATCTTACAAGGTGTAATTTAGTCCATCTAATAGTAACAGGTTAGATGACAAAAAATTGGTGTAACACAGTGTATTGGTATCCATTAAAAAAAAAAACATATGATAAAATTATGATTCAAATGTAAGAATCTTTTCATAATAAATTTAATAATGCATACTTTCTCTTTGAATAATTGTTCATGATGAGCATTGTAATTATTTATCTACCATAAATTGATGTTTACAATGGTGTTAGGATATTTTGGCCATTGACATGGACACGCCGTTTACAAGCTAAAGTGGAAGGAACAACTAGTCACAGGGAAGGATGGAGAAAGTTTCTAATATAAAGTTTTATGGAAGTGGGGTCCACAGATGTAAGAATTCAAATTTTTGAGTGGATAACATTTAAAGCATGTAAAGGATATTTGGGAAAATTTAGAAAAAAAAGAGCTAGAGCTTTAGCTTTAAGAGACTAGAATGAACATAAATGTGGAGGTAGGTAAATTGTTAAATAAAATACAAGGTAGCTAATGTGGAGGTAGGTAATTTAATAAATTAAAGACAACGTAGGTAAATTGGAAACTAAGACCATGTAGAACCCCACTTCCCATGCCTTAGTGTCATAGATTGTATCAAAAACTAACCATTACAAAATTCAACTCTCTAACTCTGTGTATCATTAATTCCAACCATAGTTACAAAATTCAACTCCCTAAACCTTTGTGTCATTAATTCCAACCATATTTAAAGAAAAGCATTGTGAAAGCCTTCTCACAATATTACCACAATGAACATGAAAGTGTAGCTAATCACAACACTCCCAAATTATCTTAAATTGTTTTTCATAATTTCATTTTTTTTAAATAAAATATTAGATTTAACAATTAAATTTTATTTTTAAAATTATATAAATAAAAAATATATTTTTTTCTTTTCACAATGAAATTAAAATGAAATTTGGATAAAACTCTATCTAGAGTTAAAAAAATTGATTGAAATTAATATAAACCAAATGTGATTTCTAGAGCGAGGTAATAGCGTGAATCTCCTCCTAACCACTATCCACTATCATTAACCATTCTAATTGTTCTTCATATGCTTTGGTATTTTATTATAAGGTTTGAAAAGTACAAAATTGTTAGAGAGATTAGATTTGATAAATCTCGTGAATTAAATTTGATAAGCATCAATTTTGTCAAGCATTTGTTGTATGGTTTGGTATTCTATAATATTGTTTGAAAAGTACGAGTTAGAGTGACATTATATTTGATAAATATCATGAATTAAAGATTTCAAATTTGATAAGTATTGATGTTTTATATATTGACATATATAATTAATGTTCATAATTTTTCAAAACAAAGTAAGAAAACATTTGTGTTAATCATATAATTTTTTAATATCTATTTTTATACCAAAGGTGTTATTATGGTGGGTTTGGTTGGACAAATTTAACCAATAATATCTCTCGATTTCAGTCCTCCTCCCTCCAAATAAAAATTGACAAGTGACACTGCAACCATCATGGAATTAGCTAGGAAGTGTGTTGTCCTTTAAAGTTTTCTAAATCTCATCTTAAATGAAAAAATAAATATTCTAATCTCTAAATTTTGAGATATTTTTTTTCATTGGTTTTTAAATTAATTTATCATAAAATTAAGTTTTATTGGGTTTTGAAAAATAAATCTATAAAATATTAGAATTATATATATATATATATATATATATATATATATAACACCAATTTATAACAAAATTTATAATATTTATTATACAAAATTTTAATATACATTATTAATATATAAATATTTTTTGCGGGTGACACTCCAACCGTCATGGAATTGGCTGGGAAGTGGAATGTTGTCTAAAGTTTTCTAAATCCCATCCTAAAAGAAAAAAGAAATATTCTAATCTCTAAGTCTTGAGATATTTTGATTTTTTATTAGTTTCTAAGTTAATTTATTATAAAATTAAGTTTTATTGGGTTTTAAAAATTAAATCTATAAAAATATTATATATATATATATATATATATATATATATATATATTCTTTTATTATGATCTTATACTATATTATATTATGATATATTAAAAGAGGGAACAAAAAGATCAACAATGAAGAATGACGCAAAATGTGATGGAGCTTCCACTAGAATATAAGGAAATATTTAGTTTTTGTAGATTAATCATGGAGTAATGTTGCTTTTGTGTTGTCTTCTTTTAATCAATCTAATGGATTGGATGTCCCTGTAATCTATGAAATATTTGACCAAAATCAATGCCATTTGTGTTGTTTTTACCACAAAATGGAAAATAATGTGGACTTGGAAGACTATTTTAAGCATTCGAGACTTTATCACCAAATTGAGTCCTGTTGGGTTGCTTCAATGGTCAACTTGGAGTAACTATTTAAAACCACTTGTAACTAGAAATTAGTCTTTCCAGTCTGAGAGGGCTCTCTCAAAGGGTTAATGATATTGAATAAAGATGTATTTAGATGGATAACTCTACTTGAAAAACAACTTGCTTGTGATAAGTATATGTTGAAAATAGTATCAGTCTGCAAACATTGGGCTTATGGAGTCAAAAATTTCAGAGATTCAATAGTAAGTGCACTTGACATGGAAGCTGAGGCAGGTAAGAGTTTTTAGCAGAAGTACACACACATGAAACGCGAAATCACACAATCAATTCATCTATAAAGAAAGTCGGAACATTGAATGAATGAATTTTGAGTATTAAAGATGAAAACCACTGAAAATGAGACATATAAAAGATATAGGTAAGATAAACACTAAAAACTCAATCAGAATCTCAGGTTGGTAAAGAAACAAGTCTTTGTATTACTGAAAACAATCGATTTACATAAAGCTGCAGTTTTGCCAAAAAATCTCCAACCCCTGACAAATTCGACTCTCTGCCCTTTAATAGACTTGTTACATCACGATATGATCTGCCTCCTGGCTATATTCATCGATTTTTTTCTTAATGACACCTTTCATAACCATAAAACATCTATTTAATGAGAAAATGGCAGCTATCCTATCTGACAGTCCTTTTCGTAATAGGACTCAAACTATTCATTATTATAATAACAACCTTATCTCCTAAAAAAATTAAATATTTGACAAATATGACTTAATATGACCGAATAGAGTGTGATGGAACTCATCACTACATGAACACTTAATTGACATCCTCTAAAACTGGAAACAAACCTTGTTTTTTAGGAAAACTGGTCTTCATCTTCAATGAATGCTTTGGTTGGTAGTTTGTCTTCATTTCGTGGTCTTTAAGTCTTGAATCATTGTTGTCGTGGTATTTTAACACTTTTATAGTATCCATATGTCAAAATATGCTAAAAAAGATGCTTATAAAACTCCAAAACAGTACGCTATGAAACTAAGATAGTTTCGTAGTGTACTTTCGTAGCGCTGAAAAAATGCCATTTGCCATCAATATTTTTGGTTCTTTCCTCCTGCATGATGTTCATTATGCCTTAACGCACCTTCCAGAACATTTTAATCTCTTGGGAGCTCCAAAAACAAGTTCAAAATGAAAAAAGGAAAGCTACAATATTTTTGTAGCATTTTGTTGTTCTTCAAACCTAGGCACACTATGAAACTACTGAAAAAAATCAAAATTCCAGAATTTTTGTGTAGTCTTCAAAAATATACCTTCTATGTGAAAAAACTTGGTTTCTAACATGCCATTAGTCTTCAAAACCATAAACCAGCTCACACTATGTTTCTTTAGGGGTTTCTTCCTCATTTATGATGAGTTGAGCAATTGGTTCCTCAACTACTATCATTTTAAGGCATGTTTTCTCCAACTCCTCAGTAATTAGTTCAAGCTGCTCCTGGAGGTCCTTAACTGATCTTTGAACTTTCTGTTGGTGGCTTTCAAATGTGTTTTCATTTTCCTGACATGTTTGACCTCTTTCCTCAATGGAATGGTCCATTTGATAAGCTTCTGTGTATTATCTAGAGTCTTGGAAACACTGTCAACTTGCTCTTCCCAAATTTCCTTCATCTTTTCAAACTGAACCTTCTCTACATTGTGTTTCCTTGCTTCTTTCTTCATAATAGAAATTTCATGGTTGGCCAATTTCAATTTTTCTTCAAGGAGTTGAAACTCTCTTTTTTCCAGCACCTTCTCTTTTCCTTTCTCTAATTTGCTAGCTGTATCTTTCTTTGCAGGTGATGAAAGGTCAATGATGTCTTCTGGTAGCTAGACTATGTCAGTAGGTGGATGAATATCTTTACTGATTTCTAATAGTTTTACATCATGCCTTTTCATAGGTTTTCTTGCTTGGAACATAAAACCTGCATCTTCTCCTTCAAATTCTAATTTCTTTGTAGATTTGGCCTTTTTTAGCTTCTGTACACCTTCCTCTATGTCCTCAGCCTGGACTATAGGAGTTTCTTCTATGCCAATAGCATGTAATATGTCTTCTAGATTTCCCTTAGCTACTGCTCTATCTTCTACAACCACTGTTTTCTCTTCTAAGGCCACTGTTTGGCTCCTTGTCATCCTTTTGGTTCCTTGTTTACTCATAACTTGTTTTTCTTTTGCAAATTTGACCACTTTTGACTTTTTTTTTGCATGTGGGACATTTCATGTATCAAAACTTTGCACTTGCTCTATTTCCATCATGATTGGTTCACTTCGTTTTACTCTTACTGGTTCACTTGGTTCTGCCACCAATGGTTCCCTCTGTTCTGCTACTAAAGGTGATGGAATTCTCCTAGGTTTAGGAGTTCTTGAAGGAGTAAGAGAATCCAACTCAAAACCACTAACAAAAAAAACTGAAGAACAATCTCTACCTAGCCTTTTTATTTCATCTAAAACGAGTAGTTTCATTAAACCATGATGAAACAATGAAGTCTCACTCCATTCAGATTTTGATTGGACCTTATCTAGCATTTTCGACAAACTTCTATGTAAATAGAAAGGTAGATCAAGGGAAATATTACCAGTAAAGTGTAGTAGTAGCTTGAAATGATATGAGTAGAATTTATGGCATCTCCCTTCACAAGTAAAATGTTTTTGGATGATGAGCAACAATTTTGAGTAGTTTTCCTTCATGTAGCTCCTTGGAATGGCATTAGTGAGATCCATTTCACTTTTTTCAGGCTTCATAAACACTTTGCACTGCTCCATGTTGAAATTGAAACCCTTGAACCACTTCTCTTATCCTCTTGGAATCCCTTTAGTTGTAGCGATAACCTTTGGTGTGATGGAAAGATTAAGCTTTCCCACTTTGGTGGCTGTTCCACTAAATTTTAAAACAAACTCTTTGGAAACCTATACATGGAAACCTTGTAATATTTCAAAAAACTATAAGCAACTTTTTCTTCTGAAGACTTCCACAGTTGTTGGGTCTTCACTGATAAAATTCATATCTGTTGGTTCATATCTCAGACACTGGCCACCCTTATTTGTCCTTATTTTTTTTGCCATGGTTTTTTTAATGCCTTCACAGCCTCACTTGATAATTTGCAGCCTCGCTTGATAGTTTGTAGCCTCACTTGATAGTGCTCAATGTAAACCTTTGAAAACACTAGCCACAAATTTGGCTTAATGAAATAGCTCTCCAGAGCTCGATATCACACAAATAAGGAATGAGAAATGACTGAATTAGGAAAGATTTTGAAGTTTGATGTTTTCTCATGACACAATGATGACTCATACATGCCTAAACTGGTGATGATGACTTCAGACCTGACCATGTACCTTGATCTTATCCCTCTATGACTCGAATGATATCTAACTTACCATTTCCCAATGATATTCTGACACCTAATATCTAATCTGACAAGATACATAGGAAAACACGCTTTCGTAGCGTATCTATTGTAAATTTGGGTGTTTTCACTACGAAACTATCAACAGTTTCATAGCGAAAAGTGTCATTTCTCTTTTTATTTCGATACAAAACTGTGATTTCTTAGATAAAATGACATTTTCAGTAAAAAAAACCTTGGGAATTGAAATATGTTAGAAAATTATGAGTGATGTGACATGAGGGGATTTGAAAGTGAGAGGGTTTAGACCTTAGGGTAAGCTTAAACAAGAAAATTTTAAAATTTCCCTTGACCAAGAATATAAAAAAATGAATCCTACAACCCTACCATTGACACATGAACCTATTTAACTTTGTCAAATTATGCTTCATTTTTTCGGTGATAACACAAGGATTGATAGTTTTATTCACAAGGCGAAGCCTAAGATCAAATTGATGTGCTTTGAATTTCATAGGCACGACCTAGAAATTGGTTGGTGAATTCAAGATTGTGTACTTTAGAAGATACCTCCTATTCCAAAAAGGAAATTATGTAATTGGAGTCACCACATGTAAGATGTGCTACCCATTTCTCTTAAATTTATTTTTTTCTTCTAAAAGGAGTTTTATATCATTATGGTTCCCATATTCACAAAAATTTAAACCTATAAGTTCAAAACCAGCACAAAAATGAACTTAACCAGAAAATTATTAACAAAATTAGATTGTTTTTCTTGGAAGAGTGTGTCTATTTCCACCTTTGGAAGAGCTTAATTCTACTCAAGTTCCACCTCCTCTGTTTTCATTCTCATTTGTCTTTCTCAGACACAAGACTTTAGCAAAGGAACTGACAATGACATCTTTTTGAATTCCGAAAATACCTTCTTCAATCCTATTAACAACCTAATTCTTCTCATCAGTCGTTAAAATATTACAAGTGGAGTCTACTTCAAAGATTTGCGACCCACTTTCTAATGTCTCTGAGTGGCTTTAGATATATTTCATTTACATATTTTTATGGAGTAGCAATTTTGATGCACTCATAGCAACTACTAATGTCAATACTTCCATTGGAGTGACTAACAAGAGAATCTTTCCAAATCTTCTATTCCTTGGGTGTACTTTTGCACCTTTAAGGATAATTGCTAGTAATTATTTTAAGAAAATTTTTTGATAATTAAAACAAAAATTTTGGACAAATCACTTCAATCCATTTTTCCATCAAATTCCATCTAAACACAAATATTAAAAATTTTGATTCATAGTGTTAAATACTTTATATATTGAGGTGTCTATATCTGCATGTAATGTTGTTAGTCATTTAAAGCAGTACGATTGAATGTTTACTGCTCGCCTCAATTCATATTCATACTGTGACTAATTAAGTGCAATTTGACACCTATTTTGGCTGTTGCAAAGAGGAACTATATCACAGAGAGCACATAAAAATAACTCCATATAAACATCCACTTTTTCTACTATAATTAACAACAGTGATGACAAGAGTATAGGAGGACATATTTTTAAGCACTTTTATGCACCTGCAGAATGTTTTTCTATGTAATAAAAACTACCAAACAAAAATAAAATGAAGATTTCAATATTCATTGTAGTTCGTCAAAATTTCTCCCGTATGTCGGTCGTTCAAACAAGATGTATGGTAAGTTTGATAAGGATGAAACTTGTTTGTGAAATCATTGTTTGTGTAATTATTTGATTAACGTTTGTTTATAAAGATAAACATACTATATATATATATATATATATATATATATATATATATATATATATATATATATATATATATATATATATATACATACTACTCTTTTCTTCTCGATTTAAATACATAACTTAATATAAACCGTGTAGTCAATCATCATTACAACTATGGTTCTTCATTTAGATAGGAGGTCGATGGCTACTTGAACATGTTTATTGAGAGTGAAAATGAAAGACTTAATTGGAAGGTTATCCAGGTGGAGGTGGAAGGAATTCTAAGATCCTTCACTCCGGAAAAGAGTCTAGGCCCTGATGGGTGGACACTCGATTTCTTTATCCACTTTGCTGACTTACTGTTCAATGATATTACAGATATGGTCAAAGAAGCCCATATCACAGGACATGTACACAAGGCTATAAACACTAATTTACTGGCACTTATTCCAGAGAATAAGGGTATGAATACATTTTAGGATTACCAACCAATCTCACTCTGTAATACATTATATAAAATCATTTCCAAACTCATCGCAGATAGAATCAAAGGAGTCCTCTCTAAACACATCACCAGAGAGCAGTCTAGGTTCATCAACAATAGTATAATTCACAACGTTGTTGCAAGGACATAATATATTCTTCATACAGTACATAGTCGATATATGGAGGCTTCCATTATGAAGATAGATCTTAGTAAGGCTTACGACATAATTGATTGGGTTTTACTGAGGATGGTACTACATCAAAATTGGAATGGATAGAGGTGTGATTGAATGGATCATCGGGTGTATATCCAATGTATACATAGCTATCATCATCAATGGGAAGGCCTCAATATTTTTTAGAGCCGGAAGAGGGATGAGACAAGGTTGTGTGTTGTCTCCGCTATTGTTTATCCTAGTGATCGATGCATTAAGTATTAAGATTAACAAGGCTGTGGAGGGAGGAAATTTCTGAGGTAGAAAGATCACTAAACACCGAGATATCTCACATCACTTCTTTGTCGATGATGTATTGATATTCGGTATGCTCATCACCTCGATGTGGAATAAGTTTAGGAACATATTTCAAAGGTTTTTTGAGGCGACTAGTATGCTTTCTAATGAAGAGAAGTCATGTTTGATTATTTCTGGGGGATAGGGTGGTCAGTGAACAGGTGGGAGAGATATTCAATTACATGATTGGGCACAATGAGGAAGGATTAAATTATTTGGGCTTCAGACTTAAACCAACTAAATACAGGGTGGCGGACTCGCATTGACTCCATTAGAGGAATTTTGAGATATATAATGGGCCTCCTAAAGAAATAATAAAATAATTGTTAAACTAATAAAATAATATTTATGAATTTACAATTCACTTTTTGCACCAAAATCTATGTAACCATGGTTAAATTCAATTGAAAAGTTGTACCAAAATAAAATTAATAAAAAAATTGTATTGATGTGACTATAAATAAAAATGAGGTTTTCAAGAAAAAGTCATTATCATTGAACAACTAATGCATTTGTCTTTTATACTTAAATAACTTAAAATAAATTATAAATATATATTCATAAATTCTTAGTTGTATAACATACCATTAATTAAAATTTATATTATTTAAATTATATAATAACATGTGATTAATATACCATATAAAAATCAAATAATATAATAAAATAAACATAAAATATTATTTTAAGTATTAAGTTTATATTAAATATTGAATTTATTTGATTTATAATATTAGAAGAAATAATATATAATATAAAAAAGAATATGATTATGTTTCATAAAATTATATATAATAGTATATAATATTAATATAATCATAATGAAATGAATTGAATTGTATTTAAAAAAAAAAGTATTGAAATAGATTTAATTTATATTTATGAGTAGGTATTTATTTATATATGTATAGATATTAACTTATAATTAATTTGAAATTGTAATATTAAATAAAATGAAATAAATATATAATTTAAAATAAATATATGAAAAATATACAAACATAATATTTATTGAAAAGTGTGTAAAGTCATGAAGATTGTATAGGCATATGCATTGTTTCTTTCAAAAAATATGAATTAATAATAACAATATTTTCTTCAAAAAGTGTGAAATGACATTTATTATGAGTACTTTACTTTGTGACTTTAAAAATACTTAGAATACTACCATAGTTAACCATGAGTTTTTATCCACCATTGAGAATGTGAAAAGTAAGTACATTGTTACACCATTTTTTTCGTCATCTAACTCATTATCATTAGATGAACCCAAGTACACCATGTAAGACCAATTTTACCCTAAGTAAAATTGCTTTCACCATGTCAAATAACATTGGTCCATATTTCCTGGTCATATTTAACCCAAAACAAGGAAATTAATTAAATAAATTGTTATTTATTTAATTATTTTCGAGGAACAAGTTATTTAAATCATTATTTAATAACATTCATAGTTAAATTTGACTAAATCATTAAATAAATCATTATTTATTTAATTATATCCCCATCATCTCCCTAAAATAATAAATAAATCATTTATTTATTTATTGTTTATAAATAAAGGAATTGACCCATGTCAAAAGACCTTTTCCCTCCAACAAATATAATAAAATATTCCAAAAGGGTGGTTCTAGAATTTGATTAATAATATTTTATTCATGCAACAAGTTCTAGATAACCCTAATATTTTGTTATAAATAGGAGGGTTTTCCCCATTCATTAGTCACCTTCATTGCATTAGATCACACTTGATCTATTCTTGGTCACCATTTTCCATTTTTGCTTTGTGAGCTCCCATTGAGTTCTATGTTTGTCAGGGTTTTCTACCACAATAAGAGAGAGGAATTTTACATCTGAAATGCTGAGGACTTTCAAGAACCCATCCCATTGAGGAGAACCAGAAAACACCTTTCTTGTTTTCCTCTCAGGTGCCCCATTCTTTAATATAATACAAATCATTCTTTTAAACACTTTGTTCTTGTCTTGTCTATTGGATGCATGGAGCCATATTATATTTTATCTGCTTAATGTCTTTTTGTGCATAGATCTGAATTTGTGCAACAGAATTAAAGATATTTTGTAGCCATAATTGATGTTAGGGCTATTTGTTATGTATAGCTAAAGTGATCTTTTACGACGAAAGATTCATACTAACAATTGGCGACTCCACACGGGTTTTATTTTACGACCACTGTCGTTTTATCTATTCCTGCATATCCAGTTGTTTCAAACCCTAGGGTTTCTCTTCCATTTCTTGTTTTTCCTATTTTTATGGTGCTTTTCACCTCTAAAACCCGTAAACAGTCAAATTTTTAACTTCCGTGTGTTTCTAATCTTATTGCGCAGGTGACAAACATCAGCCGCAGATGAGATGGCAAATTTTTCTGAAATCTACCGCCGAAAGAGCCGGATCTGTAGGTCGCACTTATCGGCCCAAAAAGTGCGACCTGAGCTTGAGGACGCACTTTTCTGCCCCAAACCTGCGACCTGGACTGAAAACGGGTCAAAACCTGGGACCTGCACTTTTTCTGCAAATTTTTCCTCACTTTTTCTGGGTTTGTCTGAAGCTTCTGTCAGGGTTTTCCAGCCTCCGTCTCCGCCCGTTTAGACCTGTTTCTAATCTGTTTCACTCAACTAAGTGGGAATCTTGCCCCTTAGGGCTCTAGTACCCTCCACTTTTTGTGGGAGAGTCTTTGTTGTTTCAGACGTCTGCATTTTCAGAGTTTCAGCCTTATTTCTCTTAGATCTGATACCTCCTTTTCAGATCCCTTTATATCAGCTCTTCTCCCTCTCAAATCACCTCACATTCTTTTGTTTGGGTTCCTTTCCATGGTCACCACCTTGTCTCTTCTCTTTTTAGCTGATCTCCTTTTTTTTAGCAGCAACCTTGCCTCTGCCTATTTGCTGTTCTCTGCACCACTTTTTAGCAAATTTCTCCTTTAGATCCCCGTCCCTCCTGACATTAGATCTATTGGACTCCTTTTTATGTGCTTGGCTTAGTTTTCCCCTCTTATAGACTAGTTTTGAGAGACCCGCCTTCTTGCGTTACATTGATGCATTAGTAGCTGTTAATTTTCTGTTCTTTTCGTTTTATTTCCTGCAGATTTGTTTTCAGTTCCACAACACACTTTTTCTTTTACTCACAAAACGCCTAGGTTTAAACAATTAAAATTAACGCACACCACACACTAACCCTAAGTGAAGAAGAGCCTAGTTAACACCGTCTGGAAAAGACTCTAAAATCAATTGTCACTGCACCTCTCCACCCTTGACCTCACTTGATTTTATCCCTCCCTGCCCTTGTCGGTTTTTCTTCTTCCCGTCATCATTGTGCCCCCAAGGCGCTTCTCCTGGATACTTCTTGGCCTTCACCCTCAGTTTCCACTCGATCGACTTCCTCCTTCCCGTCATCCTCGAGTAAGTCCTCCCCTGAGTCCGCACTCCGACTCTTCTTTTGATTTTTCGGGTTCTCCCACTACTTCTAGTTCTCCCTCTTTTACCTTCACCATGTCTAGTTCAAGACCTAGCCCTAACCCCAGTTCTACCACTAGGTTCATTTCCAGTTGAACCACTATGGGACCTACCTCGACTACTCCATTACTCCCTTATATGGTCGGCCTCAGTCTCCCCGATTTCATTCAGCTATTTAATGATCCTATTCGCCACGATGTTAGTTGGCCTGTTATGCCAACCAAGCTCCCCTCCGACATTCCCAAGTTCAAAGGCATTGCTAGTGAAGATCCCTCTAACCATATCCGATCTTTCCACATGTGGTGTTCCTCCAATTCCATCACCGATGACTCCATCCGTCTTCGTTTGTTACAGCGCACGCTTACCAACAAAGCTTCCAAATGGTATGTTGATCAAACCACCTCTTCCCATACCACCTTTGCGACCATTGCCCAAGTCTTTTTATCCTATTTCCAGCTCCCTCTCCGATATGACTCTGGCACTGAAATCTTAACTTCTTTCCATCAATCATCTTTGACCCGCCTTTCTGCTCATGTCCAGGAATGGCGGCGAAGACGGAGCTTGTGTCGCGCTCCCCCCTTTGAAGATCAAGTTTACATGGACTGGTTCCTTCGCTCTCTCTTACCTCCCATTGGCAAAGATGTCGCATCCCATTTTCCCCAAACCGAGGAAGCCACCCTCCAAATAGCCTTGAAATATGACCTTATCTACACCTAATCTGGTTATGTTTATACCGTCCTTCCTGACCTTCCCAAGCCCGGTGGCCCTAATGCCTCGGGGGCATCTCACTCTGCCGATGGTATTGTTGGAGCCCTGTCACATACCTCTGCCCAACCTCTTCCGGGCCATGGTTTCTCTCCAGGGGCGAGCCTCTCTGGCACTTTTTCCCCTCTAGGTAGCATGTATTCAGGATACAGCATGCCTCCTCCTTTTTTCCACCCTCCTACTTACCTCACTGCTACCCACCCTACCCCTTATCCATATCTGCAGCCTAGTGTCCCAGCCCCTCCAGCATTTGGACCTCCCACTCCCTTGCCTTTTCCACCCATGCAACTGCACTTACTACCCCCTCCAAGGCAAGTCTTTGCACAGCAGGGGGCACCTAATTTTCTTCCTTCTCAAAGAAAGAGGAAAGGCAATCAATTTTCCCCTAGTAATCGTGGACCCAATCCTTCAAGTATTGATCCTCACACTGCTACCCAGCCACAGGGTTCTCAGCCCAAGCTGAATAGTCCACTTCGCACCAATAAGCCCTATTCGTGTTGTGGTTTTTATGGTCATTACACTCACGATTGTCCCTTATTACCACAAATGCGGCAGATGTGGGACTCTCAGGCCACTGTGCGGGGACAACATTTCTCCCCTACTGTCCCTCCTACCCGAGCTACTTCTCAACTCACTGTGTTTACCGATCCTTTCCCTCAACAAGGATTTGTGGCCACTCAAACCACTCAACCTTCCCCTTATGGTTCCTCTGACTACCAGATTCTCATGCTGGCCTCTGACCCACCTCTCACCGTCGACCTCAACCTTCAAACGCGGTCCCATTAGTATTCCACACCTCCCGTTCCATCTGTCTCTAAGTCTCCATCGTCAGGTCCTACAGAGCCTCTATCGACACCCAATGGTCCCTTGCAACTCCCTCTGCCCAAAGCCGAGGTTCATCCCAATCCTCCTAAGGGACCATTACGCCAAAATTCTACCTCTGTTCGGGCTACCCATTCATAGAGCATAGTAGATGATTTGGCCCAATATCCTGCTGCCATTTCAACACTAGAACTCCTCTAGTCGTGTACTTCTCAAAAGAGGGCTCTACTATCTACCGTGGGCGTTGTCGATCCTGCTGATGACCAATTGATTTTTTTCGACGCTCGTCAGTCAGAACATCCCCCTCTTCCTCATTCGGTTGCTTTCCAAATCCCAGTCAAAATCCGCAACGCCAATGTTGCTCAGTGTATTATTGATGAGGGGGCATCTACTTGCATAATTTCCGCTTCAGTTTGGAAACAACTCGGATCCCCTGAACTGGCCCCTTCCACCATCACCCTTTTTGCGTGGGATGGCCATACCTCCTAGCCCATTGGCCTATTCCGTAACTGTCCTATCACCCTTGCCGACAAGACTGTTTGTGTCGACGTTGAAGTTATCGACGCCCCTCTTGACTACAACATCCTTTTGGGGCGTAGTTACACCTATGCCATGTCAATCATCCCATCCGCAGTCCACCGCAAGATGTTTTTCCCTCATAATGGCAAGATTTTCACCATTGACCAATTGACTTACCATGAACCAAAATCTAAGACCTCCCCTGAGTCTACCATCTCTACTATCACTAATAAACCAACTATTGATTCTTTGACCAGTGTTTCCCTGGCGTCTACAAAGATTCCTCTTTGCTTGGAACTTTTCCTGGTCCTCCCCCTCCTCCTGTCTCTGACCCCAGCTTAGCGAATGTTTGCATGATGCAATCGTCTCAGGCTGGCCTTCCACAACCTACTCTGGCTAGTCAGCAACCTCAATCTCGCCCACCGCCTCCTGCTCCTAGCCCTTCGCTTCAGTCCACCGAACCTTTTTCACCTGACCTTTCCCATCACACTCAGGAACCTCCCTACCCTCCTGAGTCGGTTCCCTCAGGTCTCCACCATATGGGAGCCGTCCCCCCTGGTCATTACCCCTCCGGTCAAATACCTTTCCTCCCCCCCCCAGCGTCTATTTGGTCCCCGTCATGGGCACCCTTTCCCTCCCTAATTTAACCTTGGGAATTCCAGTATGGTATCTTACTCCTCCACCCGAGACCCCACCAGGCCACCCCAAACCATACATAGCCGTGACACTGATGCAATCAATTCCCTTCACTCCTTCCACCACCACTGTGCCCCTAGTCCCTCCGCAGAACCCTCCTAATGTTGCGACAACTATAGGCAAGAAACGTAAAACTCGCAAGGGGGCATCCAATGACAAGGCCACCACACCTGACCCTACCCCTCCTCCACCCGCCAAGCTTTGTGCCTTGTGTGATGGTATCGGTCATCCCACCCACACTTGTCTTGAGTTGCCCCATATCCAACCCATGGTTAAAGTCGCGTTTCCTAAATCTACGATCCCTGAAATCTTTGTTTCTTCCTCATCCGTAGCCAAGAACCCAAATACTCTTCACACCAACAAACCCTGTGCTTTGTGTGGTGTCCATGGTCATTATTCTCACCATTTTCCTCACCTCACGCATTACCGAGCCTCTTTAGAGATCATCCGCGAGTACGAAGTTGAACAAAATCAATCCGCCTCTCCCATCCTTGCTCAATATGCGTCCAGTCTACTCGCAGATCCCCTTGCTACCATTGACATTCCTCCCCCTGATGTTGAGCTGACAGACCTTGATGCTTCCCTTCTATACATATCATCATCCACGCACTCCCCGGAGTACATTCCTTCTGAATCCACTCCACCTATTCTGCTTGATTCCCCTCCAGACACGGGTTCTTCATATTTTGACCATCTTTTTACCTGTTCTTGTGCCATTCCCCGTGATAACCCGTATCTACGCCTCTCTTCCCATACTGATGATTTAGGTACCTTTGCAGCGTCGTATGGTCTCCTTGAACCTTCCATTCCCTCTCCTAATCACGATCATACCATCTGTATCTTTGATGTCTGTCGCAGCCTGAGTGCCTTCTCTTCATCCCATAGTTCTCATGCATCTCCCTCTCGTCGATCTATGGATCCTAGAATTCCTACCCAGACCGCTCCCTCCCGTCGCCGTCAATGGATGTCTATCCTCTACTCACGCTACCATCCTTTTTCTCATCCCTCCCATTTCTTGTCTTATGACACTATTACATCAGCCCTCTCGTCCACACCTTATCTAGGCTACACCGATGGTGCAAGTCGCTATTCCTGCCATCTCGCTTTAGCAGCATGGGCCATATTTACCCCCTTGCATACCCTGGTTCTTGCAAATGGGGTCTGCATTGGTACGACCACCAATAATCAGGCCAAATATGATGCAGTTCATGGTCTCTTAGCCGATGCCCTCTCTCATCACATCCTCCATCTGCATGTTCATTTAGATTCCCTACTTCTTGTCTTACAACTTAATGGTGTCTATCGTGTGCATAACCCTATCTTGTTCAGACAATATTTACGAGTGCAACTTTTGATCTGACAATTCAGATTCATTACATTTAGCCATATACCTAGAGATCAAAATCACTACGTAGATCAAATCGCAAATCATTTTCTAGACTAGCATTTATCACACACAACACAATAACATTTAACACCATCAATCAAATGCATATACATCATATATATTATATAACATGTTTTTTTAGAGTCCATCTACTTTGAAACATACGACATGCCCATAGCATGTTACAATAACATAACAACAAAAATGGGGGGCACCACTCGCCCCTACATAGACACTGGGGGGCACCACCTGCCCTACATCTCATCACCCTCTAGAGGATCTCGAGCCAATGGCTCTGCTCCCGCAGCTCGTAGATCACGCACAGCCTGACCGGCCATCGCCATGCGTCGCATGATACCTCACCACTCCGAGGGTAGCCCAATACATAACTCTATGTACCGGTCATCTAAATCCTGCCAACCACGCTCTGATACACCGGTCAGCAGCCCCTCACATCTACACCGAATTTCCTCCACTAGAGCAGCCATATCCTCGCTCTGCGCCGTTCTTGATCCACTTGCACCTGTAGCTCCTGTCGCTGTAGGTCGTCCCATATATCCGGCCAGTTTTACCGTAGCTATATCTACATTTCACAAAACATCACGATTAGCACCATGTATGCTAGTCACAAACTCTAAAATAAACATAACATATTAGTTACTTGTCCCTTACCATTGGGCCCCCACACTCAACCCGATGGAAGCGGCAAGTCCTGATCTCCCCAATAACTCATCCCACTGTAGGGATAGTCTTCTATGTATAATGGAATTTGATCCCAATGCGCGAATAACTCTGGTCGGAACACTCGTCTGACCGCCCCTCCCCCTCCTCTACATAGTAGTCGTCCCCACTGACGCATCCGGGGCTCTCTCGGACCACCATCAGGCAACTGTACATGAGGTCGTAAGGTTGGGATCTTCTCAAAGAAGAAAGAGCACAACACCGTCCCGTAGGCGCAATCATGATTCACTTGCCGCTTACATAGTGACAGCTGTCGTTTCACCGATACCAACATCATCTGGGCCCACCCATAGTAGGTCCCACTCAACACACTCTCCACCATCATCATCTACCCTCCAGTGATGTGATGGAACGCCTGGCTACCCAAGATCCACAACACTGCTGCGGCCACTGCTCGGGTCTCCAACCTCTCTAGATCACCAATGGATATCCGAGTCCCTTTGACTCAGACACCTGGTCGACAATGTCGCTCAAAAAACTCCATAATGTTACGCCATCGTGGTAACACTAGCTGCGTATTTCCCACCATCCCTAATGGTGGGAGACTAGTCAAGAAATACAAATCCTGGACTGTCAGCTCGATCCTGTGCCCCTACACTACAAATGCCTCATGATCCCGATCCCAATAACTAATAATCCGGGCCAACAAGGGCTCACCAGCCCTCATCAAAGGGTTCTCCAAAAACTTCAGAACCCCATGCCTAGGCAGCGCACGATGGACACCCTGATCCACCTGGATTTCCGTCTGTAATGTCCCTAAGTCTCTCTCTCTCCACTTGATCTGAATATCTGCCATGCCTGCACAAAAAAATCATTTTTGTCAACCTCCAGATCAAAAAAACTGCATTAACATACACCAAAACAGAATCTCAGCCCATAACTGCACTGAAATCCCCCACATCTAACAGGTCGTACTTTTTGGGCAAAACCTGGGCCAGGTTGCACTTTTCAGGCCAAAACCTGCGTCCCAAGTCGCAGCTTTTGCCCCAAAAAGTGCGACCCGACCGTAATGATGAAGTAAGGGCAGTTACTAAGATTTAAAGCCCTAATCTGCAATTTGAATCCATCAAAAACAAAGCTTAGGATTAGGCCTCTTACCTGCAACTAACGGATCACAATTCCAACGGTCGGTTTGTTCGCTACGATCGCCGCAAGATTTAGGCCCTTCTCTCCTCTCCACATTCACCACAGCTACACAAACAAATGAAAGATTTTGGAAGGAAAATGTCTTATTAGAAGAAAACCCCTGTTTTTTCTTTCACCCACTGCGACCAAACCGTAGCCCCGTTTTCCATACCGTCCACATCGTTGGAAAGCTCTCACCGAACACTCAAATGGGTATATGTCAGTTTTTCATGTTTTGATACTTCACCAGGACACATTTTTCCCATGAAGGGTCTATTCCCCTCTTCTTAAAATCGAATTTCTTCACTTACGACACTTGTACTTGGGGCACCGGTTTGCCTCCTTACTCGTCTTCGTTCATGTTGATTTTCTTCATGAGCTACCCTATTGTACTCATGCTTGTCTGGTCCCCCATTAGACTCATGCTATGAGGCAACACCATTGAGTCGCCCTTGTTTAGAGCATCCGAGTCGAGTCATCATCACATCCATGGAGTCTATCTCGAGTCCCTTCATACCCCGCTATAGTCCTCCATCCTTTCTTGCTTGATCCTTCTCTCATGTCGCACATTATGGCCTTCAGTACCCTTGTCCCCTATCCCTCATGATATTGTGTCAGTCGTTGCCAAGCCATTCATGCCATTTATGCTCTAATAAGGGAAGTCGTCCAACCGCTCCTCCGTATCCCTCATTCCATCATCATTATCAATATCTACTTGTTCGTCGCTCTAATATTTTCCCTCGTGCCTTAGTTGGGGTTCCCTTATTTTCTCTCGTATGGCGGACCGACTTCTGTCGACATCAACTTCCTTACTCCAGAAGCCAGGTCTAGGGGACAGTGTACCTTGGTTCCAGTTCTTCTCAGCATGATGGTGATCTATATACTTGATGGTCCAGTGATGCAGCAATAACTATTGGTGATTCCCGGGCGTGTGTGAGATGTCTCAACCCTCATGAGGGGGTGGCCCTGCAGGTAGCCCCCCACATGCCTGGATGACTTCTTCATTTCTGCCCTTGATGCAGCTCCTCTCATTTGATGATATCAACCTCAACCACTTGCAGCGCCTCTTTGATTTTCATGTACCAGTCCGATGTTGCGAGCCCTTCCCTGTGTGTAGGGGGCATTTGGGTGTATTTGTATCTCATGTACTAAAATCTCCTTGTATAAGTCCTGAAGATTATTCTAGGCATTGCATGTATGTAGGATTCATCATTTTGTTTATCTGGCTCCTGTTTAGGCCAACATATGCTTCATTATTGCGTTCCGTGGTTTTCCGGGCGCCTTATTCTTTGTACTATTGTCTCGGCGGGCATAGGTATGCCTTCCCCGCCGCCTTTAACACTGGTACCACTTCATCACCTAGAGACTTGTTGCACCTGTAAGTCTCGTCTCCTCCATGTCTAGTCCTCTATCACATTAGACTACCTTACATTCCTCTCTCTCACTTCCCTTTTGCTACCTAATGATTGAGTTCTTACAACGTACTTCGGTCATACGATTTGCTCCTAACACTCGTACGTTGGGGGGCAATCTGTTACACCATTTTTTTGGTCTTCTAACTCATTATCATTAGATGAACCCAAGTACACCATGTAAGACCAATTTTACCCTAAGTAAAATTGCTTTCACCATGTCAAATAACATTCGTCCATATTTCCTATTCATATTTAACCCAAAACAAGGAAATTAATTAAATAAATCATTATTTATTTAATTATTTCCTAGGAACAAGTTATTTAAATCATTATTTAATAACATTCTTAGTTAAATTTTACTAAATCATTAAATAAATCATTATTTATTTAATTATATCCCCATCATCTCCCTAAAATAATAAATAAATCATTTATTTATTTATTGTTTATAAATAAAGGAATTGACCCACGTCAAAAGACCTTTTCCCTCCAAACAAATATAATAAAATATTCCTAAAGGGTGGTTCTAGAATTTGATTAATAATATTTTATTCATGCAAAAAGTTCTAGATAACCCTAATATTTTGTTATAAATAGGAGGGTTTTCCCCATTCATTAGTCACCTTCATTGCATTAGATCACACTAGATCTATTCTTGGTCACCATTTTCCATTTTTTCTTTGTGAGCTCCCATTGAGTTCTATGTTTGTCAGGGTTTTCTACCACAATAAGAGAGAGGAATTTTAGATCTGAAACGCTGAGGACTTTCAAGAACCCATCCCATTGAGGAGAACCAGAAAACACCTTTCTTGTTTTCCTCTCAGGTGCCCCATTCTTTAATATAATACAAATCATTCTTTTAAACACTTTGTTCTTGTCTTGTATATTGGATGCATGGAGTCATATTATATTTTATCTGATTAATGTCTTTTTGTGCTTATATCTAAATTTGTGCAACAGACTTAAAGATATTTTGCAGCCATAATTGATGTTAGGGCTATTTGTTATGCGTAGCTAAAGTGATATTTTACGACAAAAGATTCATACTAACATACATTTAACTCAATAAATGCCACCTCAACCATGGGGGATGATATGGTTGGTTCTCATAAAGTTAATTTTGATTGTACATTTTCCTTAAGAGGCCCATTTCTGACCTCAAAATTCCTCTAATGATTGATAAATATCGGAGGAGAATTAACTGATTATCCTCAAGGTGGTTGTGGAAGGGAGGAAAGTTGGTCTTGGAACCGGTTGTTCTCCAGCAACTCTCCATATATTGGGCACATATTTTTATCATACCTAAGGCTGTCATCCATAGAATCAATTCCATCTTGGCCAACTTCATATGGGAGGGGGGTCGAGACAAAGAGAAGTACCACCTGACCAAATGGGAACATATCAGAAAGCCAAAGGATCAAGGAGGGCGAGGCATCCTGGATATTGAAATCTTCAAGAAATCACTACTTATCAAGTCTATTTGGAGATGCTTTCATACTCTGGGTGTGTGGAGAGACATGATTCGATTCAAATATATAAGAGCATGGAACCTTGAAAATATCCTTGTGGATGGATGGGATAAGGAGAGTGGGCGGTCATATATATGGTTCGGCTTTTGAAGGGTGTGGCCTATTATTGCCAAAAACCTGCAATGGACATTTGGAAATGGTAGGAAGATACTTATTGGTAATGGAGGAATTAGAGGACATCATCATATTAACTCCATTATTGTTTAGTTGAATAGTTTCCTACAGAATAGAGGTATTTTCTACCTTGTAAAAATTATTAAATGCTGACAGGAGGGAGCACCGAAGTGGATGGACGTAGAGGATTTATCAATAAGAGGTCACGAGGATGAGGAATGGAGGAACTTTATGTTGGGACTAATGTCCACGGGTTTCACATATAATGCACAAGGTGATTACATTACATGGTGAGGTCAATTATACAACAGCAACATAAGGTCGAGGTACACATACAGAATGTTGATATCAAAACGTGGGGAGCCCAATGTGTCATGTTGTTTCAAGGAAATTTGAAATTATAAGGCGCAGTTAAAATAGATAATATTTTTTGGCTTGTATGGAAGGACAAGAACCTAACCTAGAAGAACTTAAAAAAAAGGGGCTGGAGCGGACCAGGCATATGTTGTCTATGTGAGAAATATGAGGATGACAATGATCATATCTTTTACCATTGTTAATTCACCATAACCATATGGGAAAATCTGAGGAATGATTTTAAATTACATGATCAGGTTTATTCGACTGCCCATGAATGCTACAAATGGTGGTCTAAGAAAGGGTGTAATTTCATAAACATACCAATCATTTCCCACTAGAGGATATGGTGTTGTAGAAACAAGGGGATCTTTGAAGAGAAAAAATTGACACCACAGTGGGCTGCGGAACAAATTCTTCTAACTTGGAGGGGACTGAATATCATGGATGGACCACCGAGAGATCTTCAACATAGGCTTAGACAACTGGAAATTCACTATCCCGAAGGATTCTTTGACGGGGTGGCACAACAAAAACATTTTGAATATAGAGCATGGATTATGATAAAACCTTCGTGACACTACAGGATTCATTGGTTTGGAGGAATGGGTACAACCACCAGGGAAGAGGTGTTGGCGCTATGGGGACTCCTTTGGTTCACTAGACAACTCTGTATAGAAAAAATTTGGGTCTTTGGGGGTTCCAAAGTAGTCATTGAACACATGAGCCATCGCAACACTCTAGCACTAGGGAATCTCACATACTTGATGGATAGGATTAATGAACTCTGCGGGACATTTTATTCTATATCCTATACTCACATTTTTCAGGAGAAAAATGATAGTGCTAATAGGTTATCGAAGAAGGGACTGGAGGGAATTTTCAAATAGATGCATTACACTCCGACTGATGCATTTGGGGTCGAGGCTACATGTATGGTAGGATCCTTCTAATGCTTGGGACTGCACTGGAAAATATGATTAGAAGTTTATATGGACTATTTTGTGTCACTATGCGATTGGCTATCGACCACTAGGACCTTTTTTCTGTTTTACATGTATTTTTGTTTCACATTTTCCTTGATACGGCTGGCTACCTTGATTCTCATAAGCTGGCCTTTTATTTTTTTATGCTTTGGTTGGACCATGAATATGTTTCATGTCTTTCATGCAGACTATTTGTTTTCATAAACTGTCAGGCTCTCTTGTATATTCATAGACTGTTGTGAGATTGTAATATTCCCAATTTTCCATCAGTTAATTGCAATATTAGAGTTCTTACTTTTCTTACTTAGTTAAGTAAATAAAAGGATGGAGGGACCCATAAACCCCACAGATGAATAAAAGCCACTTTTGGTGTGTGTATGTGGGTTAATTATAACTATATCAACATTATGGAGATAGTGGAGGAGTCAAAGTAAGATCATGGAGGAATACAAGTAAGATCATAGAGCAATAATGATGAAGTGATGAAGGGAGTGGTGCATTAAATGCACAAATCATGGAGGAGTGGAAATTAAATGTAGATATCATGGAGATCATGGAGAGACAACACAGTCTTCATGGAGACTAGTGGCCACATGTGCGGCGCAGTTTATGAGGTGGGCCAAGGCTAAGGAAGGCTCACAACCATAAAAGGAAGGTGAGGGCAGCAAAGAAAATCAGTCTAGAATTTGATATTGTATTTTCGTTTGACATTCTTTGCATGCTTCAGTTGTTTAGCTAAGACTTTTCTTATGTTGTTTAGCACACGATTGTTCCTGAGTGAGAATACCACCCTTACTCATGGGGGAATTCGAGTGCCTCTTCTGGGAAGGTCTTTTTGAGAAGAAACTCATCATCTGGCATTAGAGCCACATCCAACCCCTCTCTGCAGCACATATAGCTTTAGGAATTACACATTCTTGTCTTAGGGTTTGAGAGGAGGAGGTAGTTCTTAGCATTCCAGCTAAGGAACCAGTGGAGGGATCATCCCTTTCATATTGTGCTTCATTTCAATCTTCTGAGATCAACCTTGCTACATATGGCATCAGGCCATCATTTATACACCTCCATGTAGCAGTGGTTCCTTCTGGAATTGCGCAGTTCAGTTAGGCAGATCTAAGGGAGGAAGGAAGTTCCACGTATTCCAGCTTGGAATCCTGTGAGGGGTATTTCCCTCACATTGGAGAGATAATTTCCATAAGATATGAGCTATACTTCATCACCTAGAAGTATGCTACACATTCAGCTCTCTTGACAGTGCAGTTCATTCCAGCAGTTGTGCAGTGTGCAGTTGCAAATTGAGCAGAGGAAGGAGGAGCTAGATCTCAATATTCTTGCTTGGAGATCAAGAGAAGGGACCAACCCTTCA
Source organism: Pinus albicaulis (assembly GCA_034641835.2). Taxonomy (NCBI): domain Eukaryota; kingdom Viridiplantae; phylum Streptophyta; class Pinopsida; order Pinales; family Pinaceae; genus Pinus; species Pinus albicaulis. Next base: position 270,454,504 of record CM076579.1, read on the forward strand.
TGTATGGAGCTAATTGGTTGATGTTGCAGCTGATAGATCATTCTTTCAACCCCATATCAGTATTTCTCTCCAGGGAGTGCGTAATTCAGCCAGCAGGGGTGCAGTGTGTAACCAAAAAAGGGCCGAAAATCCAAATTTAAAATATAGCCAAGCCATTTCTAGGTTTTCCTAGTTTTTTCGAGTAGAATCCGTGGTTAAAATCTCAGATCATTTGGAGCACTCCAACAACCTGTCACACATAGATCGTCTTCATAGTAGTAGTAGTTTCCAGTAGCAGTAGCGGTATCAACACAACATTTCCAGTGCTTGTTTTCTTTGATGTACTTCATCCATTTTGTGGCTTGAGTGCATTCCTTTTGGAGCACTGTGTACTTTCATTTTTGTTGATGTAAAATGATATGGCTCGACTATTTCTGCTAATTTTTTAATGTCTTTATGTTATATTCTAGCATTTCCAGCATTTTACAGTTTGGTGCTTACATTCTGGCTATTGCCTAGATTTAAATGTTATAAATATTATATATTCTTGTCTTTTCCATTTTGGAATATTACAGTGGTATCAAAGCATGATCTGTGGCTCAGCTTGTGGGCATTTCATGACATCAAAAGAATAAGAAGAAGAAGCAGAAAAAAAAGAAGTCTACAATGGTGGAAGGATTGAGTTTCTGTACATCTCTCTTCAGATATATGCAGGATCTCTCCATGAAGATCAAGGAAATGAGAAGGGAAAGGAAAAAAGAGACCTAGAGAAGGTTTCAGGATGAGGAAGGTCCAAGCACTTCCTATCAACAGAATAAACAACCGACAATGAAAAGCGCTCCACATCATTTTTATTTGTCCACTTTCTTTGCAGAAGGAGATGAAGGGCATGGGGATGGAGGATACTTAGAGCATGAAAGTCTGAGTAATTATCTCGTAGAGTAAAAATCTGAGTCTAGAGCATTCAAGGAGAATCTAACTCTCCAACAGTTTATCCAAGTCAATGAAAACCGGAGATCCCACAACAACAATAGAAGAAGAAGGCATAGATTCTTCTTGCCTACATTCAATGGATCATCCACAAGCATAGTGAAAGCTTGGAAGAAGAAGTTACATGATTTCTTCTAGATACACCCAGTAGCGGAAATATAGTTTTTTGAGATTGTAGCGCTGCACCTTCATGGTGGAGCTAAGGATTGGTGGTTTAGCCATACAAAACATGCAAGAGTGACTTCTTATGAAAACTTCACTCAAAGGATGATTAAGAATTTTGATAGAAGGAAACAAAAGGTACTTTCCATAGAGAAATTTCCCAACATTGCTGAGCTAGCACATGAAGAAAAAAGGGAGGATACGAGCACTATCACTCTGGAAGAGGAGGAACTTCCACCACCACCAGCTTTGGAAGTACTTGCATCAGGTGAAGGAGCACTTGCATCTTTGAAAGGTGGTCTTGAGCACTTGAAATTGAGATTCCCATGCATGATTCAGGAGATGCATGAGGAGGAGGAGGCAGATACCGTCATTGGGGAAGTAGTAGATGAGCACACATCACCATCACTAGCAGTTGGAGGAGCCATTGCACCGGTTGGAGGAACTCTTGTAGCTCTGCAAGATGTTCCCAAGTTTCAGCTGATCCAAGGTTTGCAAAAATTTCCATTCCCTATTATTTCAAAACCTCAACTTGAGATTTGTGGGGTCATACCATTATGGCCATTGTATAACCAAGGATTGGAGTATCATGCTGATTTGGAGCAGAAGACTTTCACTGCGTAGAGGACCCTTGATTTGTTCAAGGAGGATATATTTAGCTATCCCAATTTCACATTGTTGAGTTGCACACAACACTTTGTGTTGGAGTGTGGAGTTTCAAAAGATGGGATTAGCATATTCCTAATGCAGGGGAGCTATACAATAGCTTTCGAGAGTCAGAGATTATTTTTGCTTGGTGTCATATTCTATTTACGAAAAATAGATATTGGCCATTATTCATGCATTGGTCAAATTCCAGCAGTTCTTGATTGATAGTAGATTTCAAGTGGGGGCCAACCATCATGGTCTTCGACATCATTATGAGGAGGAGCACCAGCTGCAGGAGAGGCATCAAAGGTGGATCAGTACAATGCACGACTATGAGTTCAAAATTGTGTATGGAGAGGGCCATGAGACAACAGATGCACCATCATGGATATCAGCAGCGTTGCACTGAGGAGAAGTGGTGATTTAGGGGCCCAATTATTCTTGGAGCATTTTGATGACCGCTTCACTTATGAAGCATTGGATGGGCAGATGGTAGATGATAGAAATCTTGGTATTGACATATTCCATTATTAGGATAGAGCCTTCTTGCTAAGCATCCCATAGCTCAAAGTGAATTTTCTGCCTGCAACATATTCAGAACTTCATAGGCTCTATTGGGCCATTGGTGAGAGGTTCTCATGGAGAGACCTCAAGGAGGGTGCACTTCAACATGTCATGAAGTGCAAATATAGTCATCAGATTGGGGAGGATGGTATTCTCCATTGGGTGGATCCAAGAAAGAGCATCATAGGAGTCATCACCCACAGTTGGATGGATGGGTGAGGTTGATAAGAAATTGGTTGGTGAGCTACTTGCAGATCTATGACATGGGGTAGCAAGAAGCATGGTTGCACTAGTTGCTTTTGGGTGAGTATGGTTACTACCCAACATCTCATATTTTTATAATCCATGTTTTGTATATTACTGGTGAGATGCAACAACATGAGGCATGGCTACGCTAGATACTCTTTAGAGAGTTTGGTTATCTCATAAAATATCCTATGTCAATGAGTGGATTTTTTTTCAGGACATTGTATAGCACTCACATGATGTGGCAGCAGGGAGCTTGGTTATGTTGGGATGATGTGACATTCTACATGTCAATCAGTATGTTGCTTCTCCATGGTTTGCATGATGATGATGTGATGTGGAAGCAAGGGTCATTGCTACTTTGGATACTCTTGGGAGAGTATGGGTTAAATTTCACCCATACTTTGCATGATGAGGAGGGAGGATGGCAACAAGAGGCCTTATTCTGTTGGCTTCTATTATGAGAGTATGGCCACCATACTTGGTATGATGATGGGGTGGTATGGCAACAAGAGACATTGCTACGGTGGATGTTATTGAGATAGTATGGTCCGAAATTTCACATGTCAACCCATATATCTCTATTCTCTATTTTGCACAATGTTGAGATGGTTCTTGGAGAAATCAAGGCCAACAGGGCCAAGGGTCGGAGCATGGAGAGATACATCTTACTCCATGAAGCATGGATTGGGGAGATAGTTCATGAGTTGGGACTTTCCTTTTGGGGAAGAAACCACTCCACTTCATATCTCTCACGCATAGAGGAGGCTCTTGAACAACAAATGGTTGCCACTTGGAGATTCATATATGAGGAGAGGCATCTAACTAACGTAGTTGGAGGCCATTCTAGACATTCTAGAGAGGCAGCTATGGAACTGGGCACTAATAGCACATTGTAGCATAAGAGGGTACCTTCCATATGAGGATGCCATGTGGAGGGAGATGGATTGTTGTAGCATCTAATTTTTTAGTTGCTTGAGGAAAATCAGCATTTATGTGGGGAGGACTGTAATATTCCCAATTTTCCATCAGCTGATTGGAATATTAGAGTTCTTAATTTTATTTCTTAGTTAAGTAAATAAAACGGTGGAGGGACCCATAAACCCTACAGATGAATAAAATCCACTTTTGGTGTGTGTATGTGGATTAATTATAAGTAGATCAACATTATGGAGATAGTGGATGAGTCAAAGTAAGATCATGGAGGAATAAAAGTAAGATCAGAGAGAAATAATGATGAAGTGATGGAGGGAGTGGTGCATTAAATGCACACATAATGGAGAAGTGGAAAGTAAATGCAGAGATCAAGGAGATCATGGAGAGACAACATAGTCTTCATGGATACTAGTGGCAACATGTGCAACAAAGTTATGAGGTGGGCCAAGGATAGGGAAGGCTCACAGCCATATAAGGAAGGTGAGGGCAGAAAAGAAAATCAGTCTGGAATTTGATATTGTATTTTCATTTGACATTCTTTGTATGCTTCAGCTGTTTAGTTAAGTCTGTTGTGTTGTTTAGCACACGGGTGTTCTCGAGCGAGAATACCACCCTTACCCATGGGGGTCTTTGAGTGCCTACTCTGTGAAGGTTTTTTTGAGAATCAAATCATCATATGGCATTGGTGCCACATTCAGCCCCTCTCTGCAGCACATACAACTTCAAAAATTACGCATTCCTGTCTTAGGGTTTGAGAGGAGGAGGTAGTTCTTAGCATTCCAACTAAAGAACTAGTGGAGGGATCATCCCTTTCATATTGTGCTTCATTTTAGTCTTCCAAGATCAACATTGCTACATTAGGCATCAAGCCATCATTTCTACACCTCCATGTAGCAGCAGTTCCTTTAGGAATTGCACAGTTCAGTTAGGCATATCTAAGGGAGGAAGGAAGTTCCAAGTATTTCAGGTTGGAATCCTGTGAGGGGTCTTTCCCTCACTTTGGAGAGATCATTTTCATCAGTTTTGAGCTATACTTCATCACTTAGCAGAAAGCTACAACTTTAGCCCTCTTGATAGTGCAATTCATTCCAACAATTGTGCAATGTACAACTACAACTTGAGCAGAGGAAGGAGGAGCTAGATCTCAAGCTTCTAGCTCGGAGATCAAGAGAATCGACCAGCCCTTCATGTATTGAGTTGATTGGGTGATGTTGCAGCTGATAGATCATTCTTTTAGCCCCATATCAGCGGTTTTATTCAGGGAGTGCGTAACTCAGCTAGCAGGGGTGCAATGTGCAACCCAAAAAGGGTGGAAAATCCAAAGTTAAAATCTGGCCAAACCATTTCTGCGCTTTTATGGGTTTTGTGAGGAGAATCCTTGGTTAAAATCCCAGGTCATTCTGAGCACTCTAGCAACCTCTCGTACATAGATCTTCTTGAGAGTAGCAGTAGTTTCCAGTAACAGCAACATAACATTTCCAGTGCTTGGTTTCTTTGATGTATTTCAACAATTTTGTGACTTGAGTGCATTCCTTTTGGAGAACTGTGTACTTTCATTGTTTTTGATGTAAAATGATATGGCTCAGTTATTTATGCTAATGTTTTAATGTCTTGATGGTATATTTTGACATTCCCAACATTTTACAGTTTTGTTCATACATTCTGGTTATTGCCTAGATTTAAATGTTATAAATGTTCTATATTCTTGTATTTTCCATTTTGGAATATTACAGAGACTATTGTAAGTTTCATACTGGAATTTTATGAACTGTACTAGTACACTATATAAATCAATTTTTTTTCTCCCTGTAAAAGAAAAAGAAATTGGCTGATCAAAACATAGTAGCTAACAATTTCCTCTATGGTTTCAGAGAATGGGTTGGGGTCACTATGAACCAGCCATAACACATGTTCGAAACTCTCCAAATCACAAGGGATGATGAGGACACCACTCTGATATCTCCAGGAGAGCACGTATAAGAGGGTGATTCAGGTAAGAGATGCCCACAAAATATTTTTTTCTCTCCTTCCCCACATCCACAGAGAAGCATCCTTTTGGAGTGATGGTACAAGATTCGTGAGATTGAGAATGAGGGAAAGTTTGAGGTGGGCAAGGCTGCGACCTCAACAAAACATAGCTGAAATCACAGTTACGCTCCTGCAACAAAAGCTTCGATGTCATCCTTGCAATTACGGGGCAGGGGGGGCGTCGGTTCATTTTCCATGAAATTTGTCATAAATTCCAGTTCTAATGGAATTTCATGGTAACTGTGATCAAACTTCGCTCTAGTCAATCTATGGAACAGTACAAAAGCTTGGATTCAGTAGGATCCTAAGATATTTACGCCGATAGGTGTAACCCCCTGTCGGAAGGAGCATGTTTTGTGATTAGGTTAATTAATTTTTTTGATCTGATGGTCAGGATTGGAAGATGCTAGTATATTCTGGTCGTCGCCACTAAATTGATGGATGAAATCTACCCCACTAACTTTCTTGCATATCTAAATCAGGTGTTTAAACCGTACTTAAATTAATTTTTTACAAATCTGGATTAAAAATTTATTGTGCCATTTGCTGACCGCCACCTATCAAATTAAGAAATCCTCCCATCCCATAACCACCACGTTGATGGGCCGCACGATGGTCATTACAAGACTGTTTGTCTCTTTGTAGACATGTGGAGATGGAATTGGATATGGGGAATTTAAGAGTCTCCACCTATAAAACGCCCGCCGCCTATTATAAACCATTCGTCGTGGCCACGTAATAAGTAATAAACGATTATGGTTTACCAAGGTTTTTAACAGGCCACCTATAAAACGCCCGCCGCCTATTATAAACCATTCGTCGTCAACTGTTGAATGTGGCCACGTACACGGTTGTATCATGCAACACATGGAACAATATTCAAGAATTAGGTTTAAAACGTAATTCAAGCGTGTTGAAAATATAGAGAATTAGGTTTAAAACGTAATGTAATGTTTAAAATGTAATTAGGTTTAAAATGTAATTATAAATGTCTCATATTGTTATATACCTAATAAAACCTAAAATGACTTTTATAAAACCAACCTAATATCCCTTTTTTAAAACACAGTAATAAAATCGTAATATTATTGTTATATTAATACTATAACTAAAACCTAATAACTATTAAAGAAATTATAATACTAATTAAAACCTAGAGATATAAACCTAGAAACAAATTTAAATCGAATTTTGAATGATAAAAAGTTATTCTATTAAGTTAAAACCTAATAATAAAAAAATCTCAAAACTCTAGAAAACCTAGAAACATATAAAAACCTAAAAAATATCATCAAATTTAAACGGTGTCATATAATACACCTTTTACTAAGTAATAAACGATTATGCTTTACCAAGGTTTATATTACTATGCATTTTCATATTACATAAAAACTCTCCATTGTCATGTAATACACCTATAAAACGCCCGCCGCCTATTATAAACCATTCGTCGTGGCCACGTAATAAGTAATAAACGATTATGGTTTACCAAGGTTTTTAACAGGCCACCTATAAAACGCCCGCCGCCTATTATAACACCCGCCGCCTATTATAAACCATTCGTCGTCAACTGTTGAATGTGGCCACGTACACGGTTGTATCATGCAACGCATGGAACAATATTCAAGAATTAGGTTTAAAACGTAATTCAAGCGTGTTGAAAATATAAAGAATTAGGTTTAAAACGTAATGTAATAAAACTTATTATTATTACTAAAATGTAATTATAAATCTACCTAATAAAACCTAAAATGACTTTTATAAAACCAACCTAATATCCCTTTTTTAAAACGCAGTAATAAAATCGTAATATTATTATTATATTAATACTATAACTAAAACCTAATAACTATTAAAGAAATTATAATACTAATGAAAACCTAGAGATATAAACCTAGAAACAAATTTAAATCGAATTTTGAATGATAAAAAGTTATTCTATTAAGTTAAAACCTAATAATAAAAAAATCTCAAAACTCTAGAAAACCTAGAAACATATAAAAACCTAAAAAATATCATCAAATTTAAACGGTGTCATATAATACACCTTTTACTAAGTAATAAACGATTATTCTTTACCAAGGTTTATATTACTATGCATTTTCATATTACATAAAAACTCTCCATTGTCATGATATTATAAAACCATTAAATAGATACATTATATAATTATTATTATAAAATTATTGTTCATGTAAAATATATATAGTGTAATACATTTAGGTTCATGTGACGGAATGGAGCGTTCTCATGCAACGTCGGCGGAATGGAACGTGGGCCATGCGTCGCTGTTATGGAACGTGGGCGAGAAATGTTATTGGGCGGAATGAAACGTTCTCATGCAACGTGGGCGGAATGGAACGTGGGCCACGCATAGGTGTTATGGAACGTGGGCGAGAGCGAGCAGGTGAGCGGCTTGTTCATGAAGGCGGATGGAAGTGCGCTGGCATAACGTTTCAGTTTCAACTTCATAACGTTTCAGGTGAGCATATCAGGTTCATAACGTTTCCCAACCGTCCGTCCTGAAAATTTAGTGTATCAAGAATTTCAAGCCACGAACAATTTCGGCCCTTCCGCGGCTTTTGCTTCCTGAAAACGTTTAGCGACTAGAACAACCGTAAATTTTTTTGCTCGATTTCGTCCTGTGAGAAATATCGGTCTATTAACCAGCTACGACTGCTGAAGGTATGAATATTTGAGGTTTCAACGCTTTTTCTTGAAGTTTTTCCCACAGAGTTTGTATTTGCAGAAAATCTTAATGTTTCGCTCTGGAAATTTTAATTGTCAGGAGCTCTCTTTACAGGTCCGTGCGCTGGATGTTACAGGTCCGTGCGCTGGATGTGAAAAGTATTCACCGAGCGGAGGAGAGTTTCGTGGGGCGCAGGCTACAGAGTATCACTATGCAAGCCATTATTACAGGTATCTTCGGTGTGTTGCATAATTATATTCTACAATGTTTTTCACGTCAGGTTACATTGCCATTCTTTAACTTAGATTTTGAAAGAAAAATTTAGAACGGATAATGAGAAATTGAAGCAACATTTTTAAACAAATGGTTAAACTGTAGTTAAAGTTAGTGAAAGCATTAAACTGAATTAACATGCACGTCTGCAATAAGAAAATGGTAGATCTAAATGTATGATTTAGGTTTGATATTAATGTTAAGGTGGAGGTTTTTATGTCTTAGGATAATGAAAACTTACTTTGCGGCTCTTTACATTAAATTATGAACGAAAATTTTAAACCGATAATGAAAATATGTTGGTTGCAGAGCATCATATTCGGAATAACTTACTTTGTCACTCTTTACATTAAATTATGAACGAAAAGTTAAAACGGACAAGTGTTTATTTTTAACTTGAAAAGAAACATTGTTCTCACCAAAAAGGATAATATGTGAGATTAACTCTTCATTCTCAGGAAAATAATTTAGACTTTTACATTAAATTATGAATGCAAAATTAAAATGGATAATTGATAGAATACAGTGGCGTAAATATCTTTTTTAATTTAAAGGGAAATATTATTTTTGGTAAGTTAATATGGACTCAACAATAACCCTAAATAATAATTGCTAACCCTAAATAATAACTTTTCTGAAAAGACGGTTTAAATCGAAAAAGCTGAAGTTGAATGTTGGGTCACAGAGTTGAGGCGACTTGGGTTACAGATTCAATATGAGTTCCATAGCATATGCAGTAGTTATTTTGTTTTTGTACTTCCTTGAATAAATCAATTTGAAATTCATTGAAATTATAAAATAGTTACCTAAATTCAATAATAAATATATAAACTCTGAATCAATATCACAGTAAATATATATTTGTTGCCCTTGTCGATTAATCTGTTTCCATGGACAGTAGAGAAAACCAGCATGTCTTTTCACTGTAGTTACAAACAGATTGTATTCATCCGCAGTGCAGTCACCCTGTGGATGATATGGGTGTCGGGTTGATGATCGCTATATGGAGTTTGACTTTTATAGAATGATCGCCATATGGAGTTAGGCTTTTGGAATTATCCAATATTTATTTTTGGGTTGTGTTCTTGGTTTTCTTTCAGTTCTCTTTTGCATCGTTTGCATTGCCTTATTAAATTACAAATTTATAAATAATTTTTAAATTTTATATGTATATAAAATTATAGTTAAATAAAAATCATATTAATGTGTTTTGGCAATCATATTTTGAATTAATTCCATATTCAATTTTTTTTTTAATGTTTTAAATTTTGACCGTATTCAATAGAGCACTTTACCTAGATAGCCCAACTGTTTTCGATGTATATTTGTGAAATTTCAAGTGTACAAAGTTCAAAAAATAAGTAGAGTTTGATGTTTAAGAAATAAATTTGGATATTTACCTTTTGTATATGTTATATTGACTATGGTTAAAATGGTTAAATTTGGATATTTACCTTTTGTATAGGAAAAACCAGCATGTC